>JBAMBF010000589.1:12917500-13307071 GCA_037043605.1 Drosophila multiciliata
AATTAATTTATTTGATATACCAGAGAAACGCTAAATGCTTTTTGCGTGACAAAATTCTTGTTTCATTTTAAATGCGCTTTGGGACAACAATTGATAAACAATAACAATTTCGAGAGAGGAAAGAAAAAAATAAAAATAAAATAAATAAACTGTAAAAGCGTCGATTGTTGTGTTTGTTTTTTGTATATGTGTGTGTTGCAAGGGGATGGTGGGGTGTTGGGCAGGGTGCGGCTCATTGACCAAACGAAAACATGGCCACGAAATTGCTCAATAGACAAATTTCTTTTGCTCGCCATAGATGGACTCGTACAGGGAGGGAGCCAAGTGCTCGGCCAGCAATATTTGCAGCTTCTCTTTGGCAGTCACCGGCGTGTAGCGGGCCATGGGGAAGGTTCTAGTCACGGCATCGATGAGCACGCGCAGCGATGGCTGAATGTCACCGGCCTGTAAAAAATAAACCCAATTTACCATTGTGCCACATACATTTCATGTGGTGGCGACTCTCACCTGACGCGTGTACTTCTCCACAGATGTCATGGCCGACTCGTAGTAATCCTCGCCGTAGGCCTTCTTCTGCTCGGAGGAGAGCTGATTCCACATTTCCTTCGCCTGCAAAGCGAAATGAAAGTTTTAATGGGAGGCATCATCTGCAACTATTTTTATGTGTGCTCTTCATGGCTGCCCAACTGGGGCATAATCGTAAAGAATGGGACAAGTCAGGGTCTCTTCTCTCTTTTTTTTTCCTGGCTTGCCATGTCCTTGTCATTAAGTGCATTAATGGCTAGGTGCATTAAAAAGTATGGTCAAGGAATCCGGTGCCTACCTGTTCGCGCAGCTCCGTCTCGTTTAGCCAGCCATTGCCGGGAGCAAACTCTCCACCTGCCACCACGGACACATCCACGCCACGTGTGCGCATCTCCTGGCGCAGGCAGGCAGCGAAACCGTCGACAGCCGCCTGTGTGGCACACTGGATGCCACGCACCGGCGACGGCACACGATTCAGGCCCGAGGTTAGGAACACCACACGTCCATGGGCACGACGCACCAGCGGCAAAAAGATTTGAGTCAAACGAGCGGCGCCTAAATTAAATTTATGTAAGAAAAACATTTTGTTGAACAAAAAAATATAGCTAAAAATTATTGATTTGTTTTAAGAAATAATTTTCAATAAATCAAAAAAGTTTTTTAACTACATTTTCAAAAATATCTTCAGTTAAAAAAGCTTCTTTCAACTATGGGAAACCTGCACAGTGGCGCCCTCACTTACCGAGTAGATTCAGATCCAAGCTTTTGCGCAACACTGCAAACGGTATCCACTCCAGTTCACCGAGAGCAATCCAATGGGCACAATGCACCAGAGCCCAAAGGCCCTCGGCGCCATGCGGCAAATGTTGGGTTACATAGCGGGCAGCTTCCAACAGCTAGCGATAGACGTAGAATGAGGGTGTTAAAATTGGCTAAAAGCTCTTTGAGCTTTTCTATTTTTGGAGACTTACACTTGTCTCGGAGGTAATGTCAAGGTGCAGCAGCTTCATGCGTCCAGAGGTCTCCTCCTTGAGGATTTTGGCCTCATCCGACTCATCGATGGCCGTGTGGAAGGCCGCATATACAGTAAAGCCCAGATCATCCAGTTTCTTAGCCAGATACCAGGCCAACGGCGAATCACAGCCTGTGATTAAAACACCTTTGCCCGATGCAGAAACCTGAAATAAAAAATGTCATTCAACTTTTCGTATATTTCACATCATTTAAAGCCATACTTTAATTAAGAAAATCTCATATTTGTGCACTCAATAAACAGTTAATCAAGCTGTACTTTATTTCGCTTCGTATTCTTAGAAATGACATTTCTAAGAATTACATTTTATGTCGAAGCATTTTGACCCTCTTCATAAAACTTTGAAGCAGCACAATTTAGGAATGAGTTGAAGTCTGCATTTTAATAATAAATGTTTTATTTTAAGAAAAGTACAAACGATTATTTTTACCACACAAATTTAATCTCAATTTATTAGATTGGTATGTTTATTTCTCCGAATTTAACATCTTAAGCAAACATTAAAAGTTCATAAACATTTTTAAGAGTTGTAATTTAATTATTTAATCATTTACCACAATTTGTATATTTCATTAAAATTAAAAGAAAACAAATTCACAGCTTTATTTAATTATTTTACTATTTTCGTAGAACAATAGCTTTATGGAGTGTGATTAATATTGTAGATTGAATCAATTTTCTCAATTATAAAATTTTCCAGCTTAAAGTTTTTATTGTGTGTGTGGGGAAAAAAGTAGTTTTCGCTTTCAAGGAGCAATAGTTGGCTCCATCTCAAGCTCTGACCGACTGACTGCGAGACAATTATATACACCCACAAGCACACTCATAGTACACACACAGCACACACACACACACACACACACACACACACAATAGAAGGCACACAAACAATATATGAGGAGTGAGAAGCAAAACGTGTACATTGACACTTCCGCTTTAGACACAAGCGCCTTGTGTCTGACCTGGTACAGCTGTGTGTGTGTGTGTGTGTGTGTGCGGGAGTGTGTGTATATCGGATGCTTGGCACAAAAGACAACCACCGTTTGTCCAAGCCAAGTCAGAGATGGCAAGACAGCTGGACAGCTAGGCGATACGGGGGAATTGGGGGCTTGGGGAATTGGGAAGCTAGGCCTGAAGGCAACTTGGCTATAACAGCCGTGCCATAATTCATCCTGCCATTAGCCAATCTATATACTATAGCAATAGTTTGTCACAGTATTGGTAAACGAACGACGGTTCAAGTGCTCAATGCGTCTCTAGTGCGTCAATTGTGAGTTTTGGGGCCGGGATGAGAGCCAACTTACTCATTGTTCGGGCTATTAAACGCTTATAAAGTGCTCGTAAAATTCTAGAAAAAAATCTAAGTTGAAGCAGTAGCAGTGGAACTGAGAGCAGAGAGCTGAGAAGATTTCGATGACGGGTCTTTGGTCTGTGGTTTTGTGGTTTATTATTTGCTGTGTGCTGCTGACACCCATTAAGACTGGCCGACATTTTATTGGTGGCTATAAGTGTTTGGGCTTATCAAATCTGTTGGCTTCTCTCTACCACACCCCCCTCCCCCGCAAAACACCCACAAAAGTGTCAGCTGTTTTGTAAGTTTTGGTCAGCGACAAGTTTTTGTTATTATTGTTTTTTTATTTGCTATTTTTTTTATTGTTACTTTTTTTATGCGACTTTACTTATTTTTGCGCTTTATATTTTGCCATAAAGTTTTGGTCAACTTTTGCTGGTGCTACGTGCCGCTGCAAGGATGTCTGGAAGCTGGCATTACTTTTTTGCTTAGCCACCCCAAATTTATTGCGCTTCTGCTAAAATAACTGTAAACTTTTGGCGCAAGTAAATTGCAGTCAGCAGCAAAAAAGCATCCACTGGCTTAACGGGAATTGCGCAATTAAAATCGAGCACAAAAACCCTTTAGCAACAATATATTTAGACTCAATTAAATGCACTTGTTGGCGAGGGGCAACGGGCAACCAGCAACGGGCAACTGGCAACTGGCAACCGGCAACAGTTTATACAAAACGCTGTGTGGCAACAGAATTCGATTAAAAGAGGCGCATCGAGTTACGCAGCTGTTTGCAGAAAGTGCATTCAATTTAAGGGTTATTTTTGATACCTTCTCATGAAACGCATTCTGAAAAATGCTTCCGATATCGATCAAGTTTTGCATTGAATTTAAAGTTGTTTGCAAAGCACAAGTTGAAGGCTACATTTACTCAATTTAAAAAATTGTATATAATAGAAACACTTAATTTTAATTTAAAAAATAAAATAAATGCAACGACTTTGCAGCCGCTCTTAGCCAACTTTAAAGCCGTCGACAATTGTCAGCCGATCAACTCGCTTTATATTTATTTTTTTTCGCTCCTGTGGCTATTGCCGAAAAGTGTCACCGAATGCCACTTGAGCAGCTTTTTGTGCCACGCCGAAAGTGAAAATGGATGACACAAAAGAAAAAAAAGAAAAATTGGCGCATGTAAAACAACAAAGGCAAAGACAAAACAGGCAAAACAAAAGTTGCACCAAAATCCAGTGCTAGGTGTTAAAGGGGAGGCAACACACAACGTTTGAGTTTGAGCCGCCACTGCAAGCCGGCAGGCAAAGCAACCACCGCGCACCACCAAATCACCATACTCTGTTTTTTTTTTTACCACCGCAACGCAACGTGGGCCATAAAAAAAAGAAAGGTGGCAGTCATGTCATGTGTCTGGGAACCCGGCAGGCTGCGGTTGCACGTCGCTCGCATTTGGCTTTTTATAAATGCTACCAAAATAGACGCGAGTTGCATGCACCAAAAATAGGCAACAACCAAACAGCGAGGAGTCGCAATCGCAGTCGCTGTAGGGAGGCGTATGTCAATCAACTCGAGCATTTAACAGAGTTGTTGTTTCTTTGCTTTTTTCTCTTCATTTCATTTCATTGCATTTCTGATTTTTTTTTCATTTTTTTTTACCATTTTTTACAAGCCGGATCGGCTCGAGTTGCAGCCGGAACCCTTGTTGAGCGGAAATACGCCGCTTTTGTGAAGGGGCATCAATTGCGTTGCAGTTAAATGCATCCTCAATTGCATTTTAATTGCGCCCTGGATGAGATTTACGAGCTGAGCAGCAGGTGTTATCTGCAGTTGGCCAACAGCAGAAAGCGGCGCATTTTGCGCGCCCTTTTAGCCAAATTCGATAAATGATTCGGTTGCACGCGATTTGCTCGCAGCTCGGCAGCAATATGGGTCTACCCAGAGGCGTGTGTTCATTAATTTTGGCTTATAATTTATATGGATGCATTATGCTGGCCATTATGCGGAAAACTGCAACAAGTTAGTGGAAACATTTAATGAAATCAAAATAAGCCTCAAAGCCAAAGTGGGAGGGATTTGAGCTTAGTCTGTGTGTGTGTGTGTGTGTGTTGAATGCTACGTGTGGCAAATGTAAACAACAACAAGGCAAATCCTATAACAAGATCCTTCATTAGCCGCACAAGCAATTTATGACCAACGAGTCCACAATCTGTAACCATAGCCAGGTGTGCACATAATCTGGGCATAATATGAGCAGCTCTACGCAAGTTAAAAGTTGTCTAAGCATATGAAATGGATTATAGTTGAGGGGTTTATTTTAAGTTGTTAATCTGTGAATTAAATAAAATAAGAAATGAATACTTAAATTCCATTTTTTAGTAATTCCGTAAAGGGTTTTTAATCGGCTCAGACTTTTATAAGTTTTACACCAGCATTTTTTTTTAGTTGAACAAAAAATGAACAATGGAGCTGAGAACTCGAGTTTTTTATCTGTTTGTTTTTTTTTTTTATGTTTCACCCCGTAAAAGGGAAATAAAGAAAATGCGCGCTTGACCGCCCCGAGGGACCCTTCGCATAAATCTGCATAAGTGAAATGCGTGGCAGAGTCCTCTTGCAGAGTTTAAGTGAAAAATGGCAAACAAACCGCATACAAATTGTCCTCGAACAGTTTCGTTATAAACCAGTCGACGAAATGTGGCCAAGAAAGCACACAAGCAAACGCAAATAATACACCAAAAAAAAAATACAAGAATACCAAAAAAAAAAAACAAAAATAAAAACAAATAAAAATACAGCGAAATAATATATATTTAAGGGAAACACGCAAACGCATACACGCATATTAAATCAGTTGCTAAAAATAGCTAACGAAAACAAAAGCCAGTCAAGAGAAACACCCTCCCCCAAAAGTAAGCGGACAACATTCGCAATTTTCGAGCATGTTAAAGTGCAGACTGAAGAATCACCGAATAAATCTATAAATGATGAAAACGGCAAATAAAAAAAATGTAATAATAAAAGCAAAGCAAAGCAAACGGCAAAAGTCATTGAACTTATTAAGCTGTAATAAATTAATTAACTGGAAAGTTAAAAACCACAACAACACACACACACACACACACACAAAAGCTAGAAAAAAAACGTGTTGTTTTCTGTGTTTTTCTTTCAAGTTTGTCTTAACATTTTCACATTTTCAGGCCAAAAAGAAAATTCGCGGATTTGCAAGAAGTTTCCAATTTACATCTTTTGTTTTGTGTTTATGTTGTGTTAAGCTAAAATCCAGCTCAATAAGCAGCTTCACACACACACACTTACACACACACCCGCATAGATTCTCATTGAGAAGTGTTAACGGCATTAAAGGATTTTCGCATTGTGTATACGCGACGTTGTACGCCGTTCAACACTCAAGTTTGAGCCAATTTACAGCTTGTTCGTCGAACGCGTCGCAACTCGACTCTTTGGGGCAGACAACACGCAAGGCTTTGTGACTTTGTGGCAGCCAGTCAGTCAGCCAGTCACTCATTCTATGCCACAAGCTCACACATATTTCAACAAAGGATTAATCTATACTAGAAATGTATATTTATTTTTTTTCTCGATCTTTCTCTGTAACTTTTGCTCTCTTTCTCTCTCTTTCTCTCTCTTTCTCTGTCTCTGTTTTTATGGTTGAGTGCGTGTCACCTTATGAAATTTTACCTATATTTAAATCGTGATAATGTTTTGGTTGTGCTTATGTTTAGTTTTTGCTGCGTTGCCTGGCTACAAATGGTGCCCCTGGCAATTGCGGTAATTAATATTTAGACCATTTTTGTATCTAGCCAAACAAACACAGACTTGTTAAGCTTTTTACATTAAGTTAGACACATGAGCTAAAACTCTCTCTGCTCCTACGCAATTATAAGAGCAAAGAAGTTTCCAAAAGAGCAAACACACAAAGTTATTTAATTGCCAGTCACATACACGCACACACACACACACACACAATGTGTGAATAGATAAATTTTGATAACTAAATGAATTATTGGCAAATAAAATAAGCTGTGACTTCAGTTCACCAAGAAACTGATAAATTAAGCCAAAATCTGATTCTACTTTTGACCAAAAATTGCAGCATTTGTATTTTTGGCCAATGTTCAAAGCCAACAATGGGTTAATCTGTGGATTGGTTTGAAAAAGTGTGTTTAGGCCAAATCAATTTGAGAGAGAGGCAGACAGCCACACTTTTGTCCACATCCAAAACTCGTATCATGTCTTAATCGAAGCAATTATCGAAGCTGCCCGGTTGAGCCGCATGTTTGCTCATAAACGCTCCATGGAACCATGATGGACACACGCCTCAAACCAAATGTCAATTGTGGACACTCAAAGCACTCTGGTTTTCTGGTTTTGGTTTCTGTTTTTGGCTTTCGCATTGGCACACATTGGCCTGGCTTTTTGCACAAGCAGCCTCTCGACTGATATTTTTGTAGTTGCAGCGCGGAGGCAGGGGCAGGGGCAGGTGGTGCAAAATTCAGAATGCAAATGTCAAATGCAATGCAATAGCTGCTTTTTGGTGCACTCAGCGAAAGCAACATATTTAGAAAACTAAAAGCCATTTTTTTTTATATTTCATATTTTTTCTTAGTATTTAAAATTTTTTGTAAATTTGAAATGTGGAATTTATTTAAAAATAAAAAACCACTTTGATGTTTTGATGTTTTGAGGTGTTGTTTTTTTTTTAAAACTGTGGCAAATTTTCTAAAGTGCTGCTGCTGCTGTTGCCAATCATTCGCTTGTTTTGCCAACCATTTGACGACCCATGACCTTTGGCCCCGTGCGTTAGTTCTGGCTGTGTTTATGTCATGTGCAATTGGTTTTTAATTTAACTAAAATGCGCAGCAAACTGTGAAACTTGAAAAACAGCCAGCAGTCAGCAAGTCATCCAGTTGTCGTCATAGCCAGCTATGAGCTGAGCGAGCTGAGAGCAGCCGAAGCAGCCGGAGCAGCCGGAGCAGCTAACTGTATTCGCTTGGACAAGTTGTCAAGGCGTTTTTAATGGCGTGCCATTCTTAGAAACGCCAACGTAAACGCGACTGTGGCCCCACAAGAACCACATGTCCTTCATTTGAGCCATTGTCAGGCCGGGCACGCCAATGCCACTTCCTTAACTCATTCTCTAGAGGATGAGCAAGTGTGTGTGTGTGTGTGTGTGTGTGAGTGCTTGTGTGTGTGTGTGAAGCAACAGGCCACGCGCGACACCATAAAAAAGTGAAGGAAAACAGCGCGTACAAACTGGGGGAAAAAAACGCAAAGCGACTTCGTACATAATGACATTTTATGATGTTTAGATGTATGTATATATATAAACACACATATATATTTATATGTATGTGTGTGTATATATATATGTTTGCTTGTAAAACTCTAGCCATGGTAAAATGAACTGCTCGCGTTTTATGTAGCCATCAGTTAGTGCCGCGATGCGTCCCTGTTGCAAGTGCCCAGGAGAGTGGCAGCAGCAACAGCAGCTGCAGCAGCAACAGCAGCAAATACTCGGGTTACACAGACTATGCTGGACACAGTCCACATAATTGACAATGGAGTCTGAAAATTGCAGGCTGCAACTTTCGCTTTGTTACCCACAAAACTGAAACACACACGCAAAAATCAGCGTAAAATTTGTCAACGCTTTTAATTTTTTTTTATGAAGCTGTAAATGCTACAAAGTCCTTTTTAGTACTTCGGGCAGGGAAAGCGGCTTGAAAGGACTTTGTCAGGCGACAAATAAAGCTGCTTTCCGGATAAGCAAGTCTTTTAGAATAGAGATAATAATAACATCTGATTCTCAGAACTAGTTTATGGAATAATTAAATGATCAGTCTTAAAAACGATTAAATAATTTAAGTAAGTGCCGGGATATGCCACAATTCTTTTTACTTATTACTGTCAGCACTTTTTTTTATAGCTGCCAGCAACTTATAATATTCTATTTTTAAGCCAGTTCTGGGAAAAAATGTCATTGTACACGCAAACAATGCAATAAAGTACAACTTCCAGGAAACGGAAATAAAATTATACAAATTTTACAGCAGAGAAAAATCAAGTCTTGAAGCATAATTTTTGATACTGTTGCAGGACGAAATTTACATAACTATTTGTGGGGCAAATACATAGATAGACTCATTGATAAGCTGGATACATGTCAGCTCCCTCATGTGGTGTACACTTAAGTGTTGCCTTCGGCTGTAGTTGGAGCTTGGAGCAATGCATCAATTGGGAAAGTTTTGCGCACACACAGAAGGATCTTTTTGAGAAGCATTTATCGTTAGCTACTCGAGTGGTTGCCATTACGCCGGGCAAGCGAGTAACTAACCCAACAAGTTGAGAACAAACTCTGTGTGGCACACGGCTCCTCAGGTGTGCCTCTGTTGCCAACTTTCGCTATGACATTGGGGAGCAGGGGGTGATGGGTTGAAAAGTTCAAAGGGCACGCGCTCGTGCTAAAAACTGTTAAAGAGAATTCCAGATGCCGCAGCCAATTACATTTTAATACGTTAGTTAAGTACGCTCTAAAATATGCAAACAATGCCAAAGTCGATGGGAATTTAGAGGGGGGTGCAAGTGGGGTGGGTTGGGCTGGGGTTGGGTGGTTCAAGGAGGCGTGGCTGAGTGAGCGTGTTAAGCAACTGCTCATTAGCGGCGCTTACATGAAGCTATTAATTCAATTATTTACACTGCGTCAGCTGACAATGCCACAAACAGAGACCCGCACACACACACACACACAGGGCGTATAAGTAATGTCTAATTCCGTGGAAACTCTGGCGCAGGAGCGCAACTCTTGTGGCATTGTCTCGCTCCAAGCGCTGTGATGGGGGCAACGCTTAATTATGCGTAATGTGCTAAGTGGAATCGGCGACGTTGTTGCAGCTGGATGTTGCAGCTGATGCAGCTGTGCAAATGTGGCACAATTGTTGCCACTGCATTGCGACTGATTTGCTGTGCCTGTGCCTCACGCAGTTATGAGCATTTCATTGGCTGTGCATTTACATTTCATTGAGCACAATTTGTGCTGCATACTTTTTGGCGCTGACTCAGCATTTGCCAAATGTGCCTTATTGAGGTGCGAGTGTTTGGGAGTGTGAGTTGGTGTGTGTGTGAGTGTGTGTGTGTGAGCATGCGTGTAATTTAATTTGACAAGCATGACATAAAAACGAAATGCACAACGTGATCCGCAAAACAATCGAATGTGAGCAGCAGACACTTCAGACGAATAGATATATATATATATATTTATATATATATATATATAAATAAATATATGTAAAAAATGGGCAACTTTGCATTTGGGAATCGTGTTGTGTAAAGCAAATAAAGATACTTGGAATAAGCCATTGAGAGTGCTCGATTAGATAGATATCCTATATAAAAGTAGCTTAAGGCTTATACAAAAAAAAAAAAACCAATAGCTTTAAATGTCTGAAGCTGTTTGGGTTTAATAGTTGTTGGCCAGACAAAATAATCAAAAGCTAGGCCATTTTATGCTTTCACTTGATGATCCTGGTGTTGTCCGCTGCAAGGACACACACGCACACACACAACGCTCATTTGGACGCCAAAAGCTGTAAACTGATTATGTGGCTGGCGCTATTGCTGTGCCCCAAAAATAGACACAGAATGTCGCGTGGCAAAAAAAAATGAACTGTGGGTCGGCGAGACTAGACTCAAATGGTTTTTTTTTCCCATTTAAGCAAATTATGCAAGAATAAAATTCACTTAAAATTATAAACAAGTATTTCGAGACACGTTTTTAAATAATAAATAATAAATAACAAATAATAAATAATAAATGATAAATAAATAATGATAAATAATAAATAATATATAATAAACAATAAATAAAAAATAATAAATAATAAAATTCTAAAATATCAAATAATAAATAATAAATAGTAAATTATAAATAATAAATAATAAACAATAAATAATAAATGAAAAATAATAAATAATAAATAATATTTAATAAATAATAAATATTGGTGCCACTGTGCGCTGCTTGTTCAAATTAGCTGTTCGAATGTGGCGAAGCTGCGACTAAGGAAGCAGAAATCTATCTGGTTGCGTGTTTGACAGACTATCTGACTGTCTGTCGATCTGTCAGTTGGTGTTTCAGTTTGAGTTTGAGTTTTGGGTGGGTGTTGGTTTTCAGGTTTTCGTTTGAAATAATAGAAAATGGCAAAGGTCGCATGCGTGGCAGGACTTGACGCATTTGATTAGCTTTTGACTGAGATGGTTTTGGTGTTGTTACCGCATCGAAGGGCTTCTGCCAGTGTCAGAAGCCACGTGGGCGACTCTGCTCACTTAATTGTATTCACTTTTTGTGCTTTTATTTTAAATCAATTTAAAGCAGCAAACTGGCAGCTACATATGCCTGCTGCTTGTGTCCTTGTGCTGAGGTCAAACACTGCGTATAAGTTACGTCAATTATCGTCTTGCGTCAGGGACACATTAAACGCATAAAATCAAGGCTGCTGCTTCGCTCCTCCTCCAAGTGGAGTGCAACTGCAGCTGTTAATTATCCTGGGCCTGGGCTAGGAGTGCTTATTACGTTAATGTCTGGTTGCATATCGCGCCTGCTTTGTGTCAAGCAGCCGGCAATTGCTTTGGACAATGTGTGCACTCGCCAGGACACGTCCGTCTGTCTTATCAATGCATAATGTGTTGCCTACGTGCGCCCGGCACGACTATAAAATGTGGCCCAGCAGCTACTCGTAATTGCCACACAGTTAGCCAGTAGTACAAAATGGTACCAAAGTCAGCCAGCATTAGCCGCATTGTCCTTGCTTATCCAACATTGGTCCTGTCCTGTCAGCTTAGCTAATTAAAGTGCTCGCAAATTTGAATTATCTGCCAGTTTGTGTTTGCCCTTTCGGTGCCATCGATATATCAAGCCAAATGGCCCGAAAACGAAGAAATATCTACAGTTTAATCTACGTCGACTTCTAAAGCAAAGAATCCTTGCAGACACGCATATTTATTAGAGGCCTGAATCCACACATATGTTGGGGTTAAATAAATTACGTATACGCAATGTGGCAAATTTATGAGTTAAATCAACTGCATGTGAAGATAAAGCGAAAGGAATTCGTCTCAAATTCTCAGTCAAATTGGCAATGGATTCCGTATGAAATGAGCGAGAAATAATTTAAATAAATCTATGCGAGTTGCCTTAGTTAATTAATTATCACTTTCCCCGTGCAAATGAATAATTAATATGCAATCTGTAAGTAAAGCCAATTTCGCTGTGCTGACAGATTTAAATGTGTCGAAAACTTTCATTTCTTAGTTGTTGGTATTTTTCTTATAAATATTTCCATCTTAACTGCTACTTATGAGTTTTGGGTTTCTAACGTTTCAACACTTTTCTCTGGCATCAGCACAAAAATGCATTTCAAGGCTTTTCATTTCATTTTCCCTCTTATTTGCTTTGTTACTTGGCAAATGGGGGTATTTTTTTTATGTTTTTAAATTTGTATTCATTACACGAGCTGCTGTCGCATTTTTTCTCTCTTTTTTGCCTCTGTTCTTTATCTGCTGCTTATTTATTTATTTTCATTTTCATTTTGCAGCCGGCTCTAAAATATCAAAACAGAGACAAGACACACACTCTGAGCCAAAGGCAAATCCCGAGCCAAATGCCGTTGGTGGTTAACCGGGAATAACTTAAACTGTAGCTCAGTTATTTGTCGTCGTCAGTGTGGAGTCCTCCTCCTCTGTTTGTGGAGTGGAGTCCTTTTGTCCTGTGCGAGTTCTTGGCTTTAGCTATTTTTAGTTCTAGCGATTTGGTTCTGGTGTGTCTCAGCCTGTCCTCTGCTCGCCCGTGTGCTTTGTTATTTTTGCGGTTTGGCACTTGTAACATGCTAATTTTTTTTTATTTTTTTTCTGTTGTAGGCTCACGCAAACCGAAACCCCAGCCAGAAGCTGCCAGCTACCAGACATGACCCAAAGTTTAACCCAAAGCCGAAACTGACACCAAACGCTCTTCCAGGCGTTGTCATGTTGCCGGTATGTGGTTAGCCTGTCGACTACTACTACTGCTCTCGGCGTTAAAAGGATTAAAATGCCAGAAATGGACTTGTGGCAGTCCTCCAGACAGACACTTACCTTCACAAAGTGATAGAACAACACCGCACCGACGGTGGCCAGGGCAAACCAGACGAAGACCGCAAATGTTGATATGTTGCTGATACTCAGTGCATGGAGCAGATGCGAACTGACAATCGCCGCCGCCTGGCAGAAGAGGAACGGCATAAAGAGGCGCTCAAATATGTCCCATGGAATTTCCGCCGATTTCTGTGGCAGCGCCGAAATCGATCCACGTCGCAATGAGGCACGACGTGATGCGCGACGCTAAATTTAAATAGTTGAAATAAATGGTATACAATTAGTTGATAAATTTAAATTATTTATGCGTTTTTTTTTTAAACACTTTTAGTGTATAAAAATAAAATTATTAAAATATTATGTCTAACAGAAAATGATTCAATTTTGAAAAAAATGTATGCGAATGTATTTTTAGATAAAATGAACAAAAATATATTTTGATTTTATGTTGCCAATTTTCCTAACAAAAATAGTTTATTGATGTGTTCCCAATAAATTAACCCACTGACCATAAATACATTTTGTTGTTTTCGTACACAAAAGAATTTATTTTTGAGGCACTGTTCTGTTTAACTTATCTGTTGATTAGTGGCTTGTAGTGACAGCTCTCTTAGCGTGTTTCTACGCAAAGTGCCAACAAAATTATGTTAATTATTAATTTCATCAATCTGCCAAATTATCTTAGAGAACATTTCTCTGGGTCTGCGTGATGACAGCAAATATTTTCGAATTGTTTTGGCCCCATGTGATGCGATGGGTAATTGTAATGGGTTTAATCACTTGCAAATATTTATGTGCCCATTATACATTTATACAGAAATTCTTTTGTTTGTGTTTGTTTCAATAAACAATGCGCTTTATTTAAATTATACAATTGGTTTGCTCCTTTGGCGCGTCATTAATCGCTGAATTATTTGTGGCCTTTTGTGTTTACGCACAGAATATTGTCGCACATATAGCAAAGTTATTGTTTTTTGTATGTATTTAATTTGTTTATTTTCGAAATTGATGCAGTAAATTTTTGCTACCATTTAAATTGTATATTCTTGAAAACTAAACAGATTGCGAGTTTTATTATATGCTGCATATATTTATTTAATGTTTTTAGTTTTCTAAAGTTATTTCTGATCAATAAATATGAAATTAAATTGAATAATGTTAGGGTATGAAAATAAGTAATAAAGAAATTTATTTTTTCAATGAATTCCAGTGTTTCTATTCTTAACAAATCCCTAATTGATTTTAGCTAATCCCCTAAGAAAACATTCTTAGCATAGCAAAAATTTTAAGCATAAAATAAATTTATAATTGCTTCTATCAAACTACACATTCTTTAGGTCCAATAAATTCATCTATTTTAAAGAATTTAAAATATATATGCAAATAAAATATGTATGCAAATTAATTTAATAAAATCTTACATTAAAATTCAAAAATTTATCTAGTTTATTTTATTTATAAAGTGCACAAATCAATTGCAGCTACTGGGAAATTTCTCTGCAAGCTTTAAAGTTACCGGAAAAATTTAACTGGGAATAGAATAATACTTAATCCCAACAACAATATGCTAATATTTTGAAATTAATTGAATCGAGGATGCAGTAGAAAAGTTTAATTGCATAGGGAAAACCGCAAAATCCGCATTTGCACGTCCGGTTAGCATCTATCATTGCCCAACCCACACACTGACATTGACATATAGCAATTACACATGACTTATGGGTACGTTCACTCACACAGATGCAAAAAAATGTGAGTACGCAAGTAGATTGGCCAAAAGGACCACAGAAGCCTGGCCAGAAAGGCAGGCAACATCTACCGCCCATAAATCAACGACTGTGTGAAATAATCAAATGATGGCATCTGCATAAATACGATCAATTGATTTATATTGCTCGAAAATAAGCCAATTCTATTGCTGAATTTCTTTTTTCTTTTTTTGGATGAATTGTAAAATGGTGCCACGTCTATTTTTACACTAGCTCGAAATAAATTGAATGGAAATCGACGAAAAGTTGTTGTTGTAGTTGTTGTTGCGACTTGAATTTACGCCAAATGCGTCTTTTATATCGTCATCGTTGTTCTGCCTTCTTTTTTCTTGGCTTTTTCTGCTCTGACCTTGTCACCAATTTAATGTTTTTCTTTCACTTATTGAAGGCACAAGTTGTGTGTGCGATTCATTAATCTGAACTGCTAATGAGCTACTCGAAAACACACTCTCCCTACAATTTTTTGAAACTTTCGTAACATGTGTCAGCTCTGTGACAAGATTTTTAAGAATTCAATGCGTATATTTCAAAACTTTCTTAGCAAATGTTTGACGATTTATTTGCTTGATTTGTCTGCTCAGCTGCCAGCAAAATTTCTAGTTTCTACTTTTCCTTTTTTTTTTAAATGTATTTTCTTTCTTTTTGTTTTTGTTTTTTTTTTGGATTTATAAAAGAAAAGTTTTGTTTGTCGCCGGTCGGTGCGTAAAATTAATAAGCTATAGATTTGAAACATTTTGTGTGGGGGTTTTTTTTTTATAAGCATAAAATTGTTTTTAATGGAATCAAATGGAAATTTCTGGCAAAGAACATAAGAAATAAATTTTGAAGTGCTGCAAAATTTTGTTAAGGTCCATTAGAAAACGCTTGGCGACTGTAGAAATTGCTAAGTACTTATTCTAGTGGAATTTAAATTGGAAATTATCTCATTTATTACACTAATAAACCGTACAGAAAAATTGTTATAATAAAAAACATGAATCGCAGGCAGTTTCAATAAAAATGATTGCTTGGGAAACAACTGCTGCGAAAAACTGTATTTGTCTTATATATATATATATATATATACATTTATATATAAATAAATGTATATACAATATATAGGTACGCACTTTCATTGCACTTGTGCTTCTTGGCAGCTGTTGACCCACTTGGATCTTGGCCATTATATGAATTTTTGTAATTAATTTTGCATGGCGCGTTGAACTCCTCAAGATTTCCGCATGTTTGCTAACAGACCGAGACCTTTTGTCAGCCAAAATGGGCGTGGCTGCCCAAAAATTAAACATAGAAAGAAAAAAAACAACAGCCATAAGCTGCTGAATCATGTTTGCCCACGTATTTTTGTCTATTGGCATTTCTGGGTTAAGTTAACTGGGCTAAGTTTGGCTGCGTTGGCACCGCAATCAATTTGGCTTTTGGCTTGAGCAAACATATAACATGCACATATATATAACATATATAATATATGGGGGAAACTTACCATATTGTTATCGAAGACCTGCATGGCGGCTGCGGCTGCGGCTGCTGCGGCTGTTGAAGGAATACGCAAGTTTAATTTAAATCCCTAACAGGGAATTCGATTTTTTACTCCCTCCTCTCTGTACACTCACTTTCACCTAATATATGAAAATTATGTGTGAGCTGCGAGGAACTCAATTCAAAAATGTAGATATATATATTTTAAGAATATTTTCGAAATTGTTTTTCGCGTTGGGCGTTCGTGGCTGGGCGCTCTGAAACACGACGTGGTACTAAGCGAGGAGCTGACCGGCCGACCGCTGCCTGCAGCAGACGCCGCTGTCGACGTCGCTGTCAGCGTCGGCATCTGTTGTATTTCAAAATGCTGCAATTTACGAAAACGCTGTGAGACTTGTCGTTTTGATTTTTTAAAAATATACATCTCGCATAGGTATGTGTGTGGAGAAATGCGTATGTGGCTACAGATACATCAGCAGCTAGAGATACTTAAATATGTACATATATAGATATATGTATTTATGCATACATATATTTAGATATGTTTGACTTTATTTATTCAATTTTTGTGCCGCATTTAAATATGAGTTTTATTAATAATTTTGCACGGTATACGAGAATATTTATTTACCACAACTTTCAATGCAAATACTTTTATCTAGCAACGTTTTTCTAAGCTGAATATACATATAATGTTTTTACACACTCACACACACCAACACACGCACACACACATTGTCTGCCAGACAGCAGCTTTAAAAACTCGCGAGTATTAAATATAAAAGTATTCACATTAATATTTATGAGCTGAAAGGGCGCTTTGTTATTGACCCCACTGTTTTTTTTTTGGGTTTGCTCTAGTGTTCTGTGGAGTGAGTGTGTGTGGGTATGTGTGTGTGTGAGTGTGTGTGTGTGTATCTGTGTGTTTATGACTGTGTGTGCGAGAGTGTGTGTTTGTGTTTTTTTTAGGTTTTATTCAGTGTGCTGTAACTTTCGCTGCTTAGTTTTTTTTTTTATTGTTCATTTGCAAATTGCATTTTTGCATTTTATGCAAATGTTCGTTTCAGTTGAGAGTATCTAAAAATGCCATAAAAATAAAACTGAGAGATGTATGAGGCGAACATAATTGTACTAATTTATACTAATTTAAAGCCCATCCATGTTTCATCAGTGCAACATTATAATTATGCGTGTTTTTGTTTACCCTTTGCAGGTTATTTACTTTGAGCAAATGAGTTTCACTCAGAAAACAAATTATTTTTAAAATCAGAAAACAATTTCTTCAATTCGAAAGTACTTTTAAATATTTTGATACCTTTTATATATATCAAAGAAATATTTTATAAAAGCTAAGCTTGGCTTGTAAAATTTTTAAGACTTCAATTTAATTCTTTTAATAAGTTTTAAAAATAGGTTAATAATATTTTAAGCAGTTATTTTCAATATACGAGTAATTTTTACATGTCTTCATGTATCATTGTCAAAATATGTTTACTTAATTTCCATTGTTTTCTTTCTTTATTTTTTTATTCAATTTAATTTTTTTTTAAATTTTTTTCTTTACTTTATACATAAATGCTTTTAGCAAAAGAATGCGAACATCTGAAACTACATTAAACTGAATCAATCTATAAATTTGTTAATTTTTATTTGTATAGATTTATTTCGGTTTCCATGATTATTTGTTTGATTTAGATTTATATTTTCATACATACATATATATATGTGTAGACTGAATAATATTTGTTTGTGCTGATTGTTGTTTTTTGGTGTTCCTGTTTTTCAGCGTTTTTTCTGTTGTTGCCAAATCTGCTGTGTGCGTTGTCTGTCAAATTAACAACAATGTTTTTTATGGATGTGCTGCTTTAATACAGACATATGTATGTTGTGTGTCTTCTTTGGGTGTGTATTAGTGTGCGGCTATGTCTGATGCATTTTAAAATAGCCCAACAAATAATTGAAACATTTTGTTTTGGAAAGCTGTTTGTTCAGAATCCGATTTTCTGCCGCGCGCACATTTAAAAGATTTGAAAATGATTTATGAACGTTGCGCAGTGCCATAAAAAAGAATATTCGCAAAACGCAAAAAATTAACCGTAGACCCATCAATCAATATTAATTGTTAATAATATTGTTTTTGTAAGCAATTTAATTACACACAGCAAACATGTCGCAAACACAACAGCACTGAAAAAAATAACAAATTTATTAAGAACAAATTTCGGTCATGGCGAAGCACAAAAAGGGCAAAAATGTTGATTGGGGCGATGACGAGCACTTCTCAAAAGATCGGAGCATCTTCTACATAGAGCACACCACGGAATGCCCCATCTTCCAAAAGAAAGCCGATGAGTGCTTAGCCTTCTTCCAGCAGCGCATTCCGGAACGCCAATTCCAATTGGTGCGCAACAGGAATGGGAAACAGGTGCCACGCGATGGAGCCTTTGAGGTTTGTGTGGCACAGAATGCTCGCACTTCCCAGCACGAGCTGTGGTCGGGTCTAAACCGAGGACCACCGCGACGGGATAAGTTTCCACAGTATGAGGAACTCGTTGTCGATGTGCACCGCGTCCTGAAAAAGTTCTACTCGGACAGGCCTGCGCCGGAGGATGACGACGATATGGAAGATTTGTAACTGGCTCATTAAAATACTAAAAATATGACAACAAAAGCTCATTGTTCAGATATGAATATTTTTTGTAATTCCTCATATATATATATATATATATATTCATCATATTTCCATAACAAAGCGGCAAGAAAATATAATGCTAATGCGTCTTGTTGTCATAAAAGTAACAAATTCACAAAAAATAATATGTTTGTATATATTTATATATATTTATATATATTTATATATATATGCCACATATGCAACAAAAAACTTATATCAACCCACACCTGTCTGAGAAGTTTTTACACACAAGTCAACTGATTAGCTGGCGCGCTTTTTCCGGTACCCTGTAGAAATTAAGGATAAAAAATGTGGCATATGTGTTGCACAGAAAATAGGTAGTCTTCTATATCTATATCTAAATCTATATTCGTCTATAGACGAAATATCTTAAAATTCCTGTGTGCGATAATATTTTCCAAGTCCTAATTCCTAAGTTAACAAACATTCCTAAGGATTGCCATCATAAATTTGAAATATTTTCTTTTAGTAATCTGCAAGAACGAGTAGGGTATTTCTTTACCTTATTCTTCTTTAATTTGCTTGTCATTTGGGCCATTGTTATAACCTGACAGTTGCCGTCCTTTTGTCGCCTCAGCACTAAACGCTAAATTCAAGTCAGATAATTAACACACACACACACACACACACACAATATACATGGAAAAGAAAAATAAACACAATTGTGATAAGTGGGCCGCGGCGACGTCCCGTTGTCTGGTGAGATTCACCCGTTTTCCACTCCACCCCCCCCCTGGACTGTTGACAAACCTAAATAACCAAATGCAATTTCAATATACACACAAACATCGGCACAGAAATACCAACAAAAATCTATGAAACTTATTTGATTTGATAACAAAATGAATGAAAAAAGAATAACCTACATCGATAGCAAATAAATTAGAAAATTGCAGTACAATGGCCAAAATGGCTATTTGCGCATATATATTTTATTAATTTCAGTTAAGTGACTTATCAAATAATATTTTTTTTTTACCCACTCAAATTATCTACTCTACTTTAATTCGTATGCCTTAGAATCTATATAAACTAGGTAAAAACCAAGTTACTATTTACTTTTAAGATATTTACATAAATTCCGTTCCAATATCCACAAATCCCGATGATTGCCTTTCATCACTAATATTAATCATAGGCAGACCAGATGAGATACACCAATTTTTGTGTTCATACTTTGTACATCCAAAACTATATCATTTTATGCCATTGTCGGATGCCTGGGGGCGTTGTGTAAAGGCCACCGAGTCATAAAAATCCAATGCGCACAACCGAACCAAATTACAATGTTGCAACAAGAATAATAACAACAATAACAACAACTAGAACAACAACAAGAACAACGCAAACCAAAAGTTCAGATGCCAGCCACTGTTTGCATGCAGCATAGCGAGGCACCGAACAAAAGTGGTGTTGGGTGGCAGCAAGGGGGGCTGGGCATGTCCGTGGCCCAAAGGGTTTTTGTGTGTGCCATTTGTGCCGGCGCAACATTTTAACAATAAAATTTGCTACCGAACTTGCATGTAACGTGGAGTTGACATTGCATTGAAGTGGCAACAACAACATTAACTAGCAACTTGCAACTAGCAACAGAATGTACATTATTTGTTGCACAGTGTTGTTGTTTGACCCGTTCGCCTGATTTTGATGTGGATGTCTTTTGGGGTTGTCGCTTGCCGTATCAACATGCAAATTAGGCTGGCGGATGGCAAGTACAGATGGCTTTTTGATTGGCAGTTGGCCGCTCTGCTCTTGGCTGTGCCAAATATGGTCAAAATAATGTCAGCCATCTGCCCCAGGCTAATTTTAATGTGAGGAAACATAACGTCATCTGCTCGACAGGCCAACAAACAAGCCAGAGTTCCGCTACGTTTTTTTTTGTTGGATTTGGTCAATAAGCTGTTAAGCTGTTGACCAACTTTCAGATCACATCCGAACAGCAAAAGCCAGCAAAAGATTAAAATGCAAACATATTTTGCAACATGGCGTGGAGGAACCAACAAGAGCGTCGCACATCATTAATATTAATAAAGGCTCCAAATAAATTGCCAGCCAAAAATAACAACCAGCCGCATATTTTACAGCTGAACGAAAGTAAATGAAAATAGACGAAAAAAATTGGCTAAAATCTGATGATGCATTCTTTGAGAATCTGTTCACCTTATGTGAAATTTAAATTGAAATTTTATTTTGATACAAATTTATGGTATGTCAGATCAGATTCCAGTTTACAAATATATATATATATTTAATATGCTTTTTTTCGATTCACAGCCAGATGCATCGTTGACAGTTCGATGACGCCAATCAAGAGAAAAGAAAAAAACGGCCAAAGAGGCCAATAAACGCGGCGAGTCATTTCAACACATTTAATGTGGCAGTCGCACAAAGAGATGTCAGCGTCAGCCCACGGACTGCAATATATTTGGCTTGTTGTTGATGCTGAAATTATGCCAACGCATCAGCAAAGGGGAGACGTAAATAGATTGTGACAAAAACAACAGTCTCTGGATGAAAAAAAAAATGGGTTAATTTCCAGTGCACTGAATGGCCCTGGATTGCTGGCCTCAAGTGGCTGGCCACTGCATGTTGCACTGCATGTGTCAGTTGTCATACCCAAATCGAAGGCTACATTTTTTACGTTGTGCATTTGCAAAAAAAATGGTATTTGCAGCATCTTTGCCAAATGCAGCGTCAAAGTGCGAAAGTAACGAAGACCACAAACTTTTTGCATTAGTTCAGCTCAGATTTATTTTTAGTTTTCATCGATTCGGATTTGAAGCAAGTTGCAACTGAAACTACAAGTAAAATTGTGGAAGTGCTTTTTGCAATTCCTGCCAAGTAATAAATTGTTGTTTGTCTATTTCATTTGGACTTGTAATGAAATGGTTTCAACATCAAAAAATACATATATAAATATGACTCGAAATCCCCTTGCCAAATGTATAATCTCAGCATCTACAAATGTCAAATGGCTTGGAGCTCTACAGAAAAATTGCTAGAAATACAAATAATATATTAATCACAGCATTATTGATCTATGTTTGTAATAACTTAATAACATAATTTATAATAAAACATAACTCGGCTATATACTAACGTATCTCTAAAGTACACATATTGTTGAGCTCTTGAGAAAAATGACTATCGATTTGCATTCAAAGATTTTCAGGAGTCGACCAAAAAATTTCATAAAAATTCCACAAGCAAAAATATGGCCTATCTTGACTTTTTAAGGGCTATCCGGATGCCCTTTTGACCACAGCTAGTCAAGGAAATGCAAATTTGAATAAAGCAACAAAAAGCAAAGACAATTTTGCAAACAGCTGAAAACGAGATTTTTGAACGTAAAAATTCTGGCGAGTCCTGTTTCAAATAGTTTCTTTTGATTTTAATCGGTCATCGATGACTAAAGAAATTTCGTTGAGTTGGTCCTTGTAATTCTATCGTATCATGTCCTTGCATTATTTGCAAATAATTTGACCGAGTTAGAGCCATTTTTTATAATTGCCTTATGACCCCAAAAGTATGTTTAAGATTTATTGGTAATTTAGCCAGTAATTCAACATAATTTGGGCCTGGCGAATGCAGTTTCATGTAAAAGGAAAACCACTTCAAATATTCTTATTTCACACTTATTATTAAGACTATTATTTTGCACCGAATAATTGGTATCCCAGAAACTTGCACATTGAGTGTGAATATTTGTGTTGCACAATGCAATAAATGTCAGCAGATGCAACTTTGACATTTGTTGTATCGCAACCCTTGCAGAGAACTGTAGAGAAGGCCTTTTGACTCCTGTTCCAATTAAAATTGCATTGGTCAAAAGGTCAACGAAGTATGTGGAAAAACATAAAATGCCCGTAGGTGTTTCCAAGCTTCGTTCAGCGCATAGGATGTACCTGATGCTGCCACACCGTGAAGCACAGAGTATGAGTTGTAACTATTCTAAATTTTAATTAACATCCAAACGGCGGCCCAAATGTTTACCAGCTGGGAACCAATTTCCAGAAAACACGACTAGATAGGGAGGCATTCAGATAAATAGAAAGTCCAGGCAATAAGTAACAAAAATGGCTGGCAATTAAACAGGAAACACAAGGCTGACAAAGAAAAACAAAATATATAATTTTTGTGTATTCTCTGGGGTGCAATGGGGGACCAGGCAACTTACTAGTTCTGTCAAAACCAACAAGAGTTGACTCAAGACACACCCACAGCCCACGCGAATGGGCCAAGCCAAAGGAAATTTACTACCGGCTTGTTTATTATGTTTCGCATAAAATTAGTTTTTGGCCAGCGCTAATTAAAATTTATGATACCTGTTTATATACAAAATATTTACGCGAATTCCCAAAGAACCAAAAATCAACAACTGTTGGTCAAAAGACGCCAGGCGATTTCCCTTTAAGAATCAACGTTAACAATATGCTGCAATTTCCGCTTAATGTGGTCATAAAAAGCAGACTAAAATTTGCTTTAGAGTATTTTATTTAATTCATGGTTATTACATATGATTAGAGCCATTCCTAATTGTAATTTCAGATCTAATTGATTGGATCTCTTTGGTGAATTATTGATGCAAATTTATTTTGTACATAAAACATTTCTCTTGGTTTTTTTATGTATCCCTTTTATCTTTTAGCAGGCTGGCATACTTACGATTGTGCTAAATGTCTTACTTTGGGAAAACTTAATGGAAAACTATAAATACACAAAAATTCAAAGGAATACTTACTCATACTGCATATGCACATGTCATAGAAGATTTAACCATTAAATCATATGCAAATGAAGGGCTCGTTCCGGCTAAGTGGGAAAATCAAATAAGGCATTCAAATTTATACTGACTGAGGCTTCGTTTTATTTAATTTTTACACATATTTTTTTGTTGTTGTTATATATATATATATATATAATCTCATATATTAGGTTTTTTGTTGGGTTTTTAATTTGTATATATGTATACATACATACATATATATATGTGTGTATTTGTGTGTATTTTTTTTTGTAGTTTGTAATACATTTTTCTGCCGCATTTAATTTCAATAATTGTATTTGCTCAACTCGAATGCAGTTATTTTCTATCATCTCTTTCCCTTAATTTTGTTGTTCAGTAAGTATATATATGTATATATATATATGTAATGTATATAGAATCATAGGCAGACATAATTTTTGTGTAACTTCTAACCACACACAATCTCATAAAGGGCTTACACGTAAATCATGCAATTTTAGTTGTTGTTATTGTTGTTGTTGTTGTTATTGTTATTGTATTACTTTGGTTTTATCCTTGCCTGTCTGTTTTACATTTATAGTATGATACATTTATAACCATAATAATTTACAAGTTAAATGACTTAGAAATTAATAGTAGGATTTCCTTTGTGGATTACCATACATTACATAAAACATTATACATAATTAAAGTTAAAAACATTTCTCATTCATTTAATTTTTTTGCTTTGCTTGCTTTTGTTGCATTTGTTTTTTTGGTTTGGTTTTCTATTCCATATTCATTTTTATTAATGTAATTAATCTTGGCTTATTTACATAGCTTTCCTTTCCAGTAAGTATTTCATTTATTCTTTGGTATATTTACAGAGTATTGACCCTCGGCCAATTAGCTGTATGATTTGAACGTTTTTGCCTAATTTGTCTTGTTATTTTCATGTTTTCGCAGACTTTTCTTGAGTTTTGCAAAAAGTATAAAGTGATAAAATCAAAAAAAAAAAAAAATACTGAATACAAAAAAAAAAATCTCTCCTTTTCGTTTGACCTTTACTAATTAGTAATACAAGTCGAATAAATTTGTAACGCTTTCATATATATTTGTTAATATTTATATATATAAGTATATATATATGTATATATATATATATATGTATATAATTTAAGGGGTTTTATTTATTTGCTATACATGTACAAATAATTCATTAAAATACAATACATTTTCGATTACAATAATTGGTGCATTTTCAAAAATTGTGCAACAGTACATTTGTCAAAAATTTGGATTTCTTCCATTTAATTGGTGCATACTTTGAGGCGGTGCATTTAAATCACAACATTTACATTTTAAGTGCATTTTATGTGTGTGTGTGTGTGTGTTAGTGTGTGTAAGTGTGTGCATAGGGCTCTTAATAGACGTATACTTAGTCAAGTAGTTTCTAATCGAAAGTGCTCTGCGAGTATCTCAATCCGCGTAGCATTTCAAGTGTTTTTGTTTTGGCTCAAAAGTTTCAGTTAGGACGGATTGCTTTTAAGCTGCGTGTGTGTTGTTTTTTTTTTTGAGATAGGATAGTGTAGCTAATAGATTATTTATATATATATATATATATATATATTTATATATTCTATGTCTGGTTGGTTTTTGTTTGTAGCTTTTGATATTGCTGGATTCTCTGTGGCTGTTGTTTTTGTTGTTGTTGTTGTTGTTGTTAGCTACGCTGCCGCCATCTCTGAGCGTCTACACATGACACATACATACAACGATTCTTTAGCTTTAAGGTACTTGTGACTACTTATGTTTATAGCTCGAAAATATTTTGATTCCTTGATGGTTTCCAGGGACCTCAACTCAATACATCTCCTGTGCGTTTGTCCAAAGCTTGTTCACAGTATCATTTTTTGAATGTCGGCTTTTTTCTCTCTCTGGGAAAGTTATGCATTTATTTAACTATATATTTGCTGGTGCTGGTGGAAGACTATTATTATCTTTGCATCCACAAACTCTGGACTCGCAAAATAAACTCGAATAACAGTTGCTTACTTCGCATTTGTTTTTTGGTTTTTTTGGCTTTATGTAATATATATATATATATATTTTTGTGCTAATTTGTGCAAAAAGTGCTACGAACTACACAAAAATAGAATACAATTAAATAAATGAAATAAAATGTAATATTAGATAGGCGTTAATACAAATTATATATATATATATAAATATTTTTTTTTGTGTTTACTTTTATTTTTTTTTTGTTTTTTGATAAGTGCAATTGCGGTGCATTATATAAATATTACAAAATTGTATCTTCATTTGTTTTTAATTATCACATAAAAGTGCAGCAGTGCAGAAATGCTTACGCTAATTGTTTCGCAAATTTGCGTATTGCGCTAATTATAGAAATTGAAAATTAATAATATGTGCACTTGCAATTTTTAATGAATTGCATATACTCATATACTCATATTCAATGGGTGCTATTTATAATTTATAATTAGTGCCATGGTTTATTTTTATTCATAGTGTTTTAAATCGTTTTTTTTTTTGGTTTTAGCCTGCAACAAAGTTTGCTTCAAAATATTGTTTATAGAATCTTTTAGTAAACATTACGAACATTTAACAAGTGTGTAACTTCTGCGAGAATGTGTGTGCGTGTGTGTGTGTGTGTGTGTATACATGTGTATGTGTGTGTTGGAAAACTTTTACACCACGCTCAACAACATAATTATTTTCTAATGAACTCGTCTAACTGCAAGTCGAGCAAATTATACAAATTAAAATGACGCCAACTAAAACTCGCTTGCATCATGCAAATGAAATAAAATATAACTAAGAAACTTTCATGGCAGTGCCACCACACAGTGCCACAGTGCCACAGTGCCTCATCCGTGCTCATTTTCATGTGTGCACTCATTTCACTCATCGCACCCATGTCGCTCATTTGCGGAACCTTATCTCGCAATCTGTGACGACCTCTCCAACTGGGTCACTCACTTCCATCCAGTTGAGTGCGAGCGCCATAGCAAAAACTTTGCTTAGTCAAGAGCGTGTCAAGGAGACAGTTGTGTTCCCAACACCAAAATCGTCAAAATTTAAAAACTAAATCTTAATATAATTGATTAAGAATAACAATAATATAACACATTAAGAACAGGTATAGAATAATACATGTAAAGGTAGCATATATAATTGTAAACATTTAAAGTAGTTTTACTTATAGAAATTGTTTACTGGAACATGCCTAAGAAAATGTTAGCAATTTAAGTGGATTTTCTCAACCCCATAAATTTAAGTTTTTTATTTAAAGCTGAAGTGCAATCATTTATTCCTAAGTCTCAAGTCTCAATGCGCATTAAAATCATTTGGAAAGCAATTCAACCGGATTACCATAAAAATCTTCTGATCTGCTCCTGTCTGAAACCTTTTCGGGACATGCAATTTTGTTATAGCTCCAATCTTCGGCTCATATTTAAATTGTATTTCTTTTTATCTAGTTTCTAAATCATTTATTTTGTTTGTCAACCAACTGCAGGACAGCAATTTATTTTAGCAATTTGCATGCAAAACAATATTTATATATAGCTATAAGCTTAATGGAGTCTTTGGTTATTTTTCTATTTAATTTGAGACATGTTGCGACTTTTTTTTAGAAGCAAATGCACAAAAATTGGGATAATATTGTGGCTCATACCGCAAGCGGCAATTGTGTGTAAAGTTTTAATTGGTTAGTTGAAAGTGGCATTGAATTGCATCAGTGGCTCCGGTTGTGAGCATTGAGTGCAGCTTTTTGTTGCATGGTTTAAATTGATATTATGGGTGTGATGAAAAAAGCAGGCCAGAATCAATGACACACAACACCTGATGCCCATTGAAGGTCACTTTGCCAAAGAGCCGCAAACGATATGAGAAAATATTTGGTTATTTAGTTAACAGTCGTCCAGTTTGAAGTTTAATTGTTAACTATTTAACTGTTTTGAATTGTATTTCAATTTGTTTTGCATGCAGCCTCCAATGCTAACACAATTTGTGGCTTGCAGTTTTGGCTAGCTTTATTTATATATTTAGATATATATAAATATTTATTTTAGTGGCAGCTACAGTAAAAACTTTTGAACAATTCGCACGGTTAACTTATCTTCTAAACAAAAGCTGATTGATGACACATAACACAATAGTTATAATATTATTAAACATTTAGGTTTTTTTTGGAATAATTATCTGTGCTCCCACTTTAGTGCTCAGCAAAAATGTATTTGTTCGAATATCAACTGCTAATTACTCTTTGGTGATTAATACTTATGTTTCTTAAATTCATTTACTAAATAACATTTATAGATAATATGTTTTATATATATTTATATATTTGTTTAATAAAGTTGCTAATCTGCTTTCATTTCCAGCTGTTCATTAAATTTGCTATTCTGCTTTCCAAAAATCCATTCAAAACCATTCCAAAATTGTTCCGGACATTTGACTTCGCTCTAAAAAACCATCTGCTTCCATGCCTAACATTCAACTGCTATTAATAGCTTCCTTCAATTTTGACCAAAACATATAAATTACTCACATTAATCTACACGTAATTCCATTCAATCTTATTGTTTACAAATTTATTTAGTTTCTAAAAATTGATCATTATAATAAAAACCTTCGTGCCCATTTGTTGTTCAAAAGTTTTCTCAATTTGCCAGGATTGGGAGCATCAGACAAACTCGGAACTTGTAGAAATTGGATTGCCTAAAAGGCAGCTTCAACGGACCAACTTAAAGAATACGATAAGAAGCCATCCTCAGAAGATTTTACGAATACGCCGAAAGTTGCTCAGGGAATTTTTAAATGCACTTCAACTGTTTGCATAACTACTACGAAAAGGTTGAAAACTAAAGTGATACTTAAAAGTTTAACTTGACTGTACTTTTAATCTGCTTAAGTTGAACACATATTTAACTTCGTTAACAACGAAAAAATACATTAAAAAAAAGGGTTTATAAGAGTTAACTTACTGTGTGTGTAAAGTTGTTACCATGAGCTGTGCTGTGTGTTGTTTGTCATTGGTTGTGTTTCTTGTTTGATGTTGTTGATGTTATTGTTTTTTGTTGAAGGAGAGACTTTTGAAAACTGAATTCAAAAGTAAAAAGAAAAATAGTTAAAGTTAAATGAGTCATAAAGAAAAGAGATTTGTGACAAAAGAGCAACGAATTGAAAATGAAGTGATTCGAGAATGTTTTTAATAGAAGATTTGAAATCTGTTAATTAAGAAAGTAGAGCATCTGTTGTGGGAAGAAAGAAGAGTGTTTTTGAAATCAGAAATGCATAGTTGGTTTTGTTTTCAGTGTATATTAAGTTGTGTATTTGTTTTCTTCATTTTCATGTATAGTTTTTTGTTTGTTTTTGTTTTGTTTGGTTTTTTCTTTCTGTTTGTATTATATAGTATTCGTATATATAATTTATTAATATATATATTTAATATGTAAACAGTAAAATATAATGGAATTATAATTATACTCAAAAAAAATGACCGCAAAAATGCGTACATTATTTATGATTAACTAGCTTTCATATATATATTTAAATGAAAGATTTAACAGAGATAGGGATATAGAGAGATAGGCAGGCAAAACTTATGTACAGCAAATACAAATACAAAGTACAAATACTTAGATGAAAATGATAATTTGAATTGAACTTTGGTTTTTGTTTTTTTAATTTTATTTAGGTTTTAAAAAATTGTGCGAATGGCATTTTTGCTTTTGGGCCATTTGCTACATTAGTAAAAGTTCATTTTAATGTTCTCTTTGTTATTTGTTTTTGTTTGTTTGTTTGGTTTTTTTTTTGTTTTTTCTTTTTAAATATACAAATACAAATAAATACAATTAGTGTTGTCTATTTTTAGGTTTTTCGTTCATTGACTGACTGTGTTGTATGTGTGTTCTATATACTTATTCTGTATATATGTGTGTATTTAATTATATATATTTTGTTGTATGCATGTGTGTGTGTTTGTGTGTGTGTGTCTATGTATGTTTGTTTGTGTTTGTCTATGCATTTGTATTTTGTTATTACTTTAAACATTTAACAATTATTTGTTACCATATTTGTGTTGTTGTATGTTAAAGAAATTGTTTTCTTCGGTTTCGCTAGGTTTCTTTTCTTTTCGCTATGCCTAAAATTATATGTATTTATCATATCGTACTAAAATAAATAAAGTTTAAAATTGTTGCCGAAAAATGCTTACAAAATAAAAATCAAACAAAAAATTAAAAGTTCAGTTTTTTTTTTTTGATATTTAGTTAAATATATTTATATACAAATTTGTACACACAATTGGGTTGCCAATTTCAAGGCAGCCCAAAATGTCAAGTCAGGGAAATGCAAAATATTAAAACGATCATCGTTAAGTTTAAACATAGCTAAGAAATATGAGTAAATATACATATAAAAATCAAATAAATACATAGTTTCAAAAATAAAATCAATTAACTTATGTGTATTTACATTAACGCACACCAAACTAACTGTAGTTATTTATTGCAATCTATTTCATGTTATAAAAGTTTTCTTTCCTCTTTTGGGTTTTTTTGTTGCAGTTTAAAAAGTTGTTTTTTGTATGTTTTGGTTATAGAAAAATAGGCCAAAAATAGATGTATATGTATATTTTTCCATTTGGTTTTCTTTGTTTTTTTCGTTCTTTTTAATCTTCATTCAAAAATGTCATTAAAATTTCCATCTGTCTCTTTGCATTTGGTTTTCTTTGATTTGTTTTCCATTCGAATTTTTCATCGGGTCTTATTTAGTGCGCTTTCGTTTATGGTTAGGGATTTGTTTTTTATTTTATTAATTTATATGTTTGTTTTTGTTTTTTTTTTCGGTTTGTTTTGTGCATAATGTTTGCAAGGATAATATACATAAATTGTTTTTTATTTGCTTATAATTTTATACAGTTTATTTCCGTTTCATTTTTCTTGGTAGTATAGCAACATTTATATAGAGTTATTACACCGGTATAGAAATCGTTTATATTATTCATTATGAGTATTATCATTTATATTTAAAGGTGGGTTATTTTGCAGTTATTTATAGAAAATTAACACGAAAATTAAAAGGGAAAATGGAAAATAATATTAAGATTAACTTGTTTTTTTACTAATTTTGGAAACAGGGGCTTTATAAGAATGACACAGAGCTCCGGCCAATGTCAAATAAAGGCCTAATTAATTGAGTTCGTTTTTAAAAGTTTAATGGCGAATTGCATTTCTTGCGCATTTGAGCTGTGTGCCGGCACATGAGAACATAATAATAAACCCAAAACTTATTAGTAAATGTTCATTTTAATTGTTTATAATTACTTTGCATTTTATACGTACTGTGTATAAGATATGAAATTTTATTGCTCGCAATTTCATATGTTATTTCGATAATAAATTTATTTTTCTTTTTTGGTTTTTGGTTTTTTATTTTTTTTATGTTTTAACTTTACATAAGAGTTGGCATTAAATTTTAATATGAAACAAAGGGGGAAAAACGTTTAAATAGCTCCCAAAAGACACGTTAATAAGCTTTAACTTTTTGCACTTGAAATTTTAAAAAAGTTTTTAACCATTATTGTTTAATTGTTAATAATTTGTTGCCATGCTGCATACATACACAACCGTTTCAACACTTTTTTTTTGTTATTTTTTTCATTGTATTTGGTTTTTTTTTTGTCCATCTGTTTTAAAAATTTCCTTGATTGTTTTCTTATTTGATTGTTTGCTGGAACTTTGTATGCATAATAACAATAATGGATATTATTAAAAAGAAAAATAATTTTGCGCTTATCATCTGTTGCGTTTACTTAATTATTTGTTTAATTTAATTTATTAATTTATTCGGTTGTATTTGAGATATCAGCTGGTAAACAATAATCAAGGACATCAAATTGCAAAGTCAGTACGAAATAAATAATGTTTTTTTGATTTTTATGTGTTTTGTTTCTTTGTTAGCATTTTTACAAGCGTTTCAACCAAAGTATACAATTTGTGTATTTGTATAAGTTTAAGGGTTTTGTTTTCGTTATATATTTATAAGTCCATTGTTAGTTAAATATATTTGATTTAAATCAATTTTCTTAACTACATATAGCTGCCATTTCCATGAGAACTGTTTCATATATGAACAAAAAAACAATAAATTGAAACAAAAGTATATGCTTAAAAAAAACTAAACGAAAATGCCATAATAATTATACAAAATGATACACAAAATGATTTATACATTAAGATTTAGGTAAAGCAAATACTCATCAGAAAATAGTTAATTAAAACTTTACAAATTTATACACAAAATATATTTCAATTATAAAAGCTGTTAAGCACAATACTCAATGTAAGTTGAATGCATAAAATAAAAAATAAACCTCAACTATCAATAATAATAATAAGTATAATCAAGTCAAGTCTTTTTGTTATGTAAATGTTATACCTTCATTGTATTAGTTTGTAAATGTTTTTTTTTTCCTTGCTCGTCCTTGCTTTGCTGTTAATGTATTGTATATATATATTTAAATATCGTTCATACATTCATAGACCTACGGCATCGTTTAGTTATCATCAATATCATTATCATTAACATGATAATCGTTATCGTTTATCGTTTATCAGTTATCAGTTATCAGTGGCATACGGCATTCGCAATCGCATTCGTATTATCAGCATTATCATTGCAATAAAACCTATGTCAATTTTTAATTGTATATTTATTTGTTATATGTATATATTTACTATATATAATTAATGTCTGCTTTTTCATATTTTTTTCTTTTGTTTGTTTTTTTTTGGTTTTATTTTTTTTTTTGGTTTTTTCATTTTCATTCATTGTGTATATGTATATATAATTCTTCTGCCTTTTCTCAATTTCAGCTCTTTAGCTCATTAACGCGGTTTTGATTTATTTATCTGGTTTTCCTTTCTTGTTATTTTTTGGTTTTTTGTTGTTGCATTAACATTTAAACTTTAATACACGTATAGTTAAATAATGTACACGAAATATATGTATATATGTATATATATTTAAATATATATATATCGAGGTATATACATATAATTGCATGTATATACGCATATATATATATATTTTTAATATACTTTTGAATACTTTTTATATTTACTAAAATTAGTTTATAGTTTAGGCCCGATTTAATACGCAAAACATAAAGAAAGAAAAATCGTTAGATATTTTTTTCCCCATTTTTTATTTGGTTTTCATTTTCGTTTCGAAATATTAACGCCATTTTGAGTAATTTTCTTTTTTTTTAAATTTTTGAATAACTGCTTGATTGGTTGCTTTTTTATTTGTTCTTTTATTTTTTTTTGTTTTTGTATATTTAATAATAGTGTAATAATAATCCAAATCATACCTCTTTTTATATTTGCCGCCATTTTTAATACATTTCAATTTTGTTTTACTTGGAGAATTTACATGCCTCAATTTTGCATACGTCTCCAATAATTTAATTTTTGTTAAGAGTGAGTGGGCAGGCTGGGTGTTTAGTATGGGTGTGTGTGTGTGTGTGTGTGTGTGTTTGAGTGCCATGTTTAAACTTAATAGGTTTGCACGATAATTGTTAAGTTTATAGCGTAAAACTAATTGTAATTTATGTTTAACGTGGGTTGTCTAGGTGTGGTTTTCTTTTATCAAGTGTGTGTGTGTGTGTGTGTGTTTTAGTATGTGTTTTTCAGTTTGTGTAGGTGTGTGTCCTTATGTGTATCCTTGAGGTCTTAACGCCCCCGCGCCCAGCGTAATAACGCATCCGCTAACACATCCAAATGAGCTTTTGTCTGCAATTAAAAAAAAGAGCAAAATCGAAAAAGAATTGAAGAAATTTTCTAGCAGGTAAATTGGAGGTAAATTTGAGTATTGTGGTATTTTCTTTAGTGCTTACCGTCTTATAGAACATGCAGGAGCTTCTGTGCTCATCCTCACCCTCCGGGCAATCGATGAAGCCATCGCACAGGACATGATCGTCTATGCAACGATAGCGTCCCTGCAGATCCGGTGTGGGGCATGCGAAACGCTCCATGCCATCCATTGCGGTGGGGCACTCTGCAAATACACAAGAAATGAAACAGGTTGCACAGTTAGTCAAAATAGTTTTATGCATAATGTCCCCCGCTGCCACTGCCCCTGCCCCCGCACACACATAAAAACCCCCCAACTGCTGAGCAGGTAACAACTTTCCACATAAATCGTTCAACTTGCGAGGCAAAAGTTTTGTGTTCGCTAATGTCCGCCATGATTTGCGTCTAAATGTTGCAAGTTGCAAACGACACCCGCATAAGAGTATGCTTTTGCTATGCTATGCTATGTAAGCCATTTGCCATTCGCCAATCGCCATTCGGCATTCGCCATTTTGTTTGTGTATCCTGCGAATGCTGTCGCTGTCGCGTCCCCGCTAAGCGGCGCATACCGTTATAAATAGTTCCACGTTTGCTACTTTACTGCTTTCAATGCTCGCAGGATAACCGTTGCCATTCCAAGCATAGACGGACGAACCCGGCTTTGCTTGCAACGCCGCAGCAGAGGCAGCAACAACAACAATAAAAGCAAAAACTTTATTTTTTGTGGCATTTTTCTCGACGCATTTTTTTCACTCTACAAACAAATACATAAAAATAAATCACTTGCAGGACATGTTGGCGCCTCCGGTTTAGTTTCAGCCATTCTGATACACACACACACACACTCGCACACACATACACATGTATGTTTGTTTTTGTTGGGCTTGTTGCCATTGTTATTGTTGCTCCTGGCTACATGTTTGCGTATTGAGATTTGTTGAAGTTACCCATATAGGTTACGCGCCTCCCCTCTCCCACTCTCCCCTCTCGCCCCCTGCTTCCCCCAATCCACAATTTCCAATCTTTTTTCAGCCCGTTCGCTGCTGCGTTATTTTTCCACCAGCGATTGGAAAAAGTTTACTGCACTTTTTGTTCGATGTGTCTGCTCGGGGATTGTTGGCATTTTGTTGTGTTGTATCCCATTTACAATTTTACCAAAATAAATTTCATTCATGGCAGTTTAAGGGGGGGCTTTCTTTGTTTTGTCTAAAATGACGCTGTTAACAGAACATTTATTTGATTTGGCATTTGGCTGCCTTTTTTTTCTATCCTGTACAAATAATATAATAGAGTTTATCATTGGTTCAATTCAATTTGCATAGAAAATGTATATATTTGAATTTGGTAGCTTATACATATATATAGCCCTAAGTAACCCATTTCTATCTTCAACTCCACTCACAACTTGCAACGTGTAAGTATGAAATACGATACGTTTATATAGATTGCAGCAATGCAACATTTTGCTGCGCTTGCAAATTTCATTCAAGAAAGTAGGCAACACACCCGTCATGAAAACTGTAGTTTACAACACACCCATTCATTAATGTGGCTCTGAACAAGTGTCAGAAACACACACACACCCACACACACATGACATTTGTACACACAAACTGAGTGGCTGCCCTTCAACACTTGTCAGCCGCAAGTCCTGAGTCCTGCTCAAGTTGTCGGCGCTCGGCTAAGAATTGCGACTCCAAACGTCAGCAGTCGCATATCTGAATCACCTTGCAGCAAATTTATAAGCATTACATTAGCCAGTAGCAGTGGCAGTGGCAGCTGCCGCAACAAAAAGTGCATAAGCAGTGCGCGCAACTTGACACTCAATTGTTGCCCCAACCCATTGCCCCACCTGGCTGTTGTGTTTGTCTGCCAAATGGAGTCGGCATCAGGTTCTCAGTTGTCTGCTGTCAGCATTAAATCAATTGATGAGTGAGGGGGGGGGTGCAGATGCACACAAAAAATCGTTGTGGCGCCCGACGCTTCGTTAGGCACATTGTGCTGAGCGGAGAGCGGAGAGAGAGAGAATGGGGGAGGAGAGAACGGCCCCTGGCGTGCCAAAGAGCCATTTGCATTTTGAAGAGACCAAAACGATGATGACGATGAGCATGTCGCCGGTCGAGGCGTCATCAGTCGATTGCCATTTATCAATGCGATTCGCGGTTGCCGCCGCCGCCGTCGCCGTCGCCGATGCAGCCCATCGTATTTAATTGCGTCACTGGATACTTGAGCACGTTTGTGGCATGCTAGCATTAAAAGTGCCACGCCCACAATTTATGCTCATACCAAAACACGAGGCAATTTGCATAAATGCATATGAAATGAAAAGCGCATTGCGTATACGCAACGTTGACCCAAAACACACGTCCATTAGTTTTATGGGATTTCTCTTTCATTTATAGTTTGTGTGCTTGCAACGAGGTACACAACTATTATGGCCAACAATGAGTAGTATTGCTGACTGTTGTTGCTGTTGTTGTTGCTGTTGTTGTTGTGCCATTTTTTGCACTGCAGTTGACTGTGAGTCATGTCGAGTCGAGTTGGTTCGAGTTGCTGTCGCTTTTTGTCGTCAACCCACATTTTGTACTTTGAACTTAATTTCACACACAAATAACTATGCATAACACACAGCGTAACCACACTAAGAAAGGGAGCGAGACAGAGAGAGAGGGAGAAAGAGAGAGAGAGAGAACGAGCTTTTGAGTGGGTGCACAAGTTGAAACTTGTAAAATTTTGGACGCCCTCGTTTCTTGCTGTTTTCGTTGGCCATATTCTGTTCACCATTCCATTTGCGATGACGTTTTGTTTTTTATTTTTTGGGCCAAGCGAGGCTATTGAACTTTAAATTGATTTTTGTGCTTGTTTGCCCTTAGACCACCTCCATCCTAGCACCGCCTCCACCTTGTCGCCAGTCCAATAAATCGAAATAATTCTGCACAAATTTCGTTTGCTGCAATTGCAGTTTAGGCGGCTTTTGGCAAAGTAAAGTTTTGTTGCGCCTACAAGTATGCAACAAAATGTTAGCATATTAAATAATATTTATTTATTTATTTGCAACCATTATTAAATATACCTAAAACTTTTAAACACCATCCGGCAATGCACCCACATTTATATAAGAAATCAATTTGTAAAGCAAGTAGAAAAAACTCGGAGAAAAGTGCAGAGCACTTAAGGATTTGCTTATCTAAATTTGCTAACGTCAGAAAAGCTGTTTGAAGAGCAATTGGGAACTGAATCGATAAGTAGTGGGCATGGCAGCATGCAGCTTATGCAAATTGGTAACTGAAGTTTGACAGGATTTGTTTGTGGTCGTGTGTCGTCCAAGTTTCTAATAGTATAAATCTTTAGCTAGATGCTTACATGCAAATCACGTTCAGATCTTTGGGAGAGAAACTTACACGCAAAAGAAGCAACTGTACCCAAGTTGTTACTTACACAGTGGCAGATAAGCCAGGACATAAGCTCGAAAAAGTCAACGCATGTTGACACTAAGACACTCAACAACAACAACAACAGCAAAAGCAACAACCATGACAAACAAACAACAACACGTCGAGTGTCAAAAAATCAAAAGCATAAAAAGGATTTGGCTGTTGCCAAGTCGCAGCTGAGCAGCGTATATCCTGGTGCAGGGTGTCATCTTGTGGGTAGGGGTTAGTTCTGTGTGTGTGTGTGTGTGTGTGTGGGGCAGCCAAAAAGCAAATGCTGATATTTTTGTCGGAAAAAGAGAGGCAACAAGAGAGAGAGAGGGAGAGAGAGAGAGAGTGTGACATGGCGTATACGTAATGCATGCAGGTCCCTCTGTGCTCGGTGAATGAGTGGAGTTCGCCGCAAAAATAAGTCGAGAAAATGTTATAGCAAAGTTCGAAGCGAGAAAACCTTTTTCACCCACTCCCCCAGAGCCGCAAAAGAGCCAAAAATACTCAAAAGCCAAAGCTGAAACGCCTGTTGTCTCGTCGGTATGGCGCCTAAAATGCTGCCAACAATAATAACAAAACCCACGAAACGAGAGCGCGCAATGCAATGCACACACACACAAGCACACACACTAGTGCAGTCTGTGTGTGTGTGTGTGTGTGTGTGAGGGCGTCGTCTGCAGGAAGCTAAAGGAAGCGCCAGCTAAAGGAAACAGCGCGCAACGATTTTGCAGCAATAAATTGATAGTTTTATGTGGCGCACATAAACAGGCAAAAAAAAAAGTAAAAAAAAAAAATGTGAAAAAAAATAATAATAAAATAAAACTAAAGCAATGCTGGCTAGCTGCTTGGGACATTAAGCTCGCGTCTTAACGCACCCACACACACACACACTCACACACACACAGCCAGCGCAGACACACACCGTGAATTATGTTTCAGCTGTAAACAGCGGCAAATGAAGAAATGCATAAAACAAAAGCATAGGCAAAATTATATAAATGAAAATTGATGGGTATTCATATACACCTCTAAAGCCTTGTGCCCATTACCACACTCGAGCAATTTCATTTCTGTGTGCATCCCAAAGAGAAACCCCCTTTTTTTAGTGACACATTCCATGTGCGAGCTGTGCTGGTGTCCCGTGTCAAAAATTGAATCAAATTTATGTTCCTCTCTTTTCTCTTGTATTGTTGCTTGCCGACAAATTGAGGATTCGGGTCTGCTTTGTCAACGCGCCCTTTTCATTTACATACACACCCCTTCCCCCACCCACCAACACTGTTTATTCAGCCGTCATAATTTGGCCAGGTTTTTGCATCCTTAAAGAAAGCGTTCTTCGAGCGCTCTCTAATAAGGTTTTGATTAAATTTTCCGCTCGAATGTATTCTCTGAAAATTCGTCTGTATTGTTTTACTTGGAGGATAACTGAGCCTGGCATTTGTTGATTTTTTGCTTCTATTACCTTTAGCGTTTTCTCAATTTTTACATATATTCCCACATAGAACACACACAAGCTAATTTTTCTAGATAACTTAATGGAATATTTCCTTGCCTTTTGGCTATGTATTCTTGTATATCTTGTTTTCGAATTTTTTCTATGTATTCCTTATATATATATAAGATATAAGGAAATGGATAAAAATAGCGTTTAGGTGGCGCATGTGTGTATTGGCCACAGGCATTATTTGTTTTGCTGGTAACTCCCACCTGGCATTTATTGAAATATAATAAGCACAGTTTTTGTCCCTACAGTGCCTGCAAGCTAATTGCAGACGCACACTCTCCGCTGACAGTCCACACTCGGCTTTGGGTCTTCCATTTAAAATTGACATATATGCATATTTTGCGATATTTTGCCACAGAAAGGAAACTAAACAAACACAGTCCGACATCGATTGTTCCACACAAGAAGAGCTGCCATTTTGAAGTGGCTTACAAGGAAAACCTTTTAGTTTTTAGCTCAAATGAAAACAGAAGCATATAGAAAATTTGAATATTTTCAGATGTTTGTAAGATGAATGGCAGATACTAGAATTGGCAATCATCAAAAATATAAAAAAAAAATAACTATTTGAACAAAAATATTTAAGTCTCAAATAAAATAAAAAGTTAAGTATGCTTAAATTTTCATCTTTCCATTGAAATTAATAAATATTATTTTTCGTAACTTTTGTTGAAAATAAATTGAGTAAAGTATACAATTCCCACAGCTAACATTTAAATTCCCAACATTATTAGACCCAGAAAACTCACATTGACTGAGCAAATACTTAATATGGCAACATTTCGCAGCTAGTTTAAAAGTAGCAATTTTTGGCGAAAACAGAGAGCAAAATGACAGAATTGCTTCTTGCTCCAAACACATCACTTAAAATGCAAATTGAGGCTGTCCACTCTAAATGTTCCCCTCACGCACGCAACATTTTCGATTTTGCATTAAATATTTAAAAACCAAAAAAAAAAAAAAAAAATGTTGAAAACTCAACGAGAGCAAAAACAGTGGCAAGAAATTTGTTAACTTCACTGGCAAATTCGGTAGGCAAAAGTTCCATTTTCAGCTACCAGGATTAAGTCGTTTATAGATTTACAGCCAAGCCGCATTTTGTATATATTTTTTTTATGTGCTGACAAGTTTTATAGTGAAAAATTTAATGCTGATGAGCGGATATATTAAGAATTGCAAATTGTTATTAATATTTATGCAATTGACACACTTGCTGTCAATTTGTCATAATTGCAATTTGTTAAACACAATATTATTAAGTACTCAATAAATGTGCAGCGATGTGGATTTAATTTTTATTGGTTTACCAATTGGAATACATTAAATATGCTGTTGCAATTTATTTGTGCTTAATGAAAACTGAAAAATGTTCACCTGACTGACCTTGACCGATCGAAGAACGCCTTACAAATAAATAAGAATAAATATTAGGAAAATCAGAAGTAACAACTGACAGATAAAATTAAGATTGGCCACAGACCCAGACGGGGAGAAAATAACTCAGAGGAGCACTTTGCGGCCCAATTTGGCTAATCTGGCCGAAAAGCGTGCCGTGCCAATGCCTTTCAACAGTTCACAATTTAGCAAAGGAAATGCCAATGCTTATATATTTTAATTAACTTGGGTCCCTAACAACATGGCTAACATATACACAGACTCACACACACACACACGCACACAGTATTTAAGGCGCGGCCTGGGCTCGACACACACTTTCAGGCAAATACGCAGTTTACATACATATGCATATATATATTAAGTATATGTATATATATATATATATATATATATTTATTTATTTATATATACGTACGTCGCGTCTGACAGCCATAAGACAAAGCATAACAATGGCAATGGCAACAGCAACGTGGCAAGGACAAAATGGCCAAATATAGCAACAAACAAAACGAGGCAAATAAAGAAGCAACAAACCATCAACAGTTTGATATGCCTCGTCTGTGCTCAGACACACACACACACAATCACACACACACACTCCTCTATACACATTGCGGAGTCTGAGTGAAACTTTTGGGAATTGCTGCTTACACATTTGTAATCTTGCCTGGTCTTGCCTCAGAACCCAGAACTCTACACCATCGCCCCCTTCCAGGGCAACCAGGGGGCAATCGGTCGGCTTCTTCTTTGGCTGCTTTCTGGGTGTGCCCCTTGGCAGGCATATTCTATTTTTAGCACGCATATAAAGCATTCGAAAATGCTCCTTACGTTTTTCGCAGTTTTTCTTCTCTGTTTTTTCTTTCGCTTCGAGTGTAATAAAAACTCATATTTTTCTTTCATTGCGTTCTTTATTCTTTCGATTTGGTTATTTTTTATTTTATTTTATTTTTTTGCCAAATTAAATGATTTTGTTAACGCTTGCTGGTTTTTTTTAGCTTTGCCTCTTGCACTCAAACTTAAGCAAAGTCTAACCACAGTGAGAGTGTCCTTGTCGTCCTGTTTGGGTCCCTTTTAGACGACCGACAATCAATCGATGTGACAGCTATATGCATAAATCTTAAAAAGAAAGTCGAAAAACTTCTTAATTGGCAATTAAAAAGCGTTAAAAGCGCGTTCGAGCCAAAAAGTAAAACCCATTAAAACTTTCCATGGACACATGAAAAATTACTAACGAACATTGACCTGCCAAAATAAATGAAAAAAAAACTAAGAAAAACGAGCATTCATAATTGAATATATACAGTCATATGGGAGAGTTGATAAAGGTTTCTTTGAGTAAATTGTTGAAGAACTATTCCCAGAGCAGATAGAAACTTTACTTTTTCTATTAAAAATTTAATACAAATTCTGATGATATGAGAAATACGAGTTATGATGATAACTGCTCTGCAAACATAAAGAAGACTTTTTCTTCAAATAAGAATATAATTTTAATTTACAGAGTTAAAACTTTTTTACTTTTTTTAATTTGTGCGAAAACTTGTGAAGTTCGTCTGCTTGTATTGTAATTAATATAAAATGCCGCCACATTGTAGATACATTTGTAATGAGCTTGGTAACGCAGACCTCGGGGCGACATGTTGCTCCTTAGCAGCAAGTGAGGACTCTCAAACAAGTTGTGTGTGTTATTTTTTTTCATATTTTATCTATATAAATTAATGATGTGCTGAGGGAAAACTCTTCTGATCTAACAAAAGAAATTTCTATTTTTCGGTATATTTCTCTAATTTTCTCTCTCTATTTGTGCGTGTTGTTTTTGACTTTTCTGTTGTTTTAAGATATTTAAATATTTTTTGACATAGTGCAAGTTGTATTATTTTAATTGCTCGTCAAAAAGATCAAAGGGAAATGGGTGCGTTGCTCAGCTGTTATGCCACAATATTACATACTTAAAGCTTGTCTTACATACATGTCTGTGCATGTATTGGTAAACACGGAATTAAGTACGACGCAGAACAAAAGCCTTTGGCGAGTGAGAAAATGGCGAGGAGTGAGACGATTGTATGGCAAACAAAAGTGCGAACGATTATTATTTGGGTTTGACGTCAAAGCCTTAAACGCCAATTACAAAGCACACACATATATATATATATATAGAACGTCGTTTTTACCTGCTACGTGACTGTCATACGCACACACATACACACACACACAGAGAGCGAAACACACCAATCCATGCGCACGCAAGAACACACAATTGACACACTAAAATTTTAATGTAGCATACTTTCAGGCCGCATACTGAAAATGACAACACAACGCCAAAAGAGAGAACGAGAGAGAGAGAGAGAAGAGAAAACGCGTTCTGCCTCCACCCAGCCCTTCTCTACTTAACACTCTTCTAGTGCGTTCACCATCCTGCTTCATCTCGTTTGCCTACTCTTTCTTTCAGTGTCTGTTTGCTGTGACCTCGTCCACCTGACCCCTTGAGCTGCTCAGTGGCACAGTGGCTAAAAGGTGTTTAGCCATCTTACAAGATAATGTTATGTTAATGTTATGAGCAAGATAAGGTCTGAATTGAGCCATGTTCTTAGCGTGTTTTTTTTTAACATAGCTAATTTTCATTTTAAATGTCTTAAAAAAGGGTAAAATAATACAAAATTTCTTAAAAAAAAAAATAATAATAATAATTTCCATATTCTGGTGGACTGCTGACATAATTATTTTTGTTCGGAGTTTGAAAATTTTTGTGAATTTATAAAAAGTATAAAAAGCTGTAAGCAAAATTTATTTTTAAATTCTATTTGCAATTTTAATATTATTTTTTTAAAAAAAACTCAGGATAAAATTGAAGAAAGTTATCATGCTGATAACTGTTCCGAGCCTTTATTATAATAAATTAAAACTCTATAATATTTAATTAATTTTTTAAGTGCAATAGATTTAAACTACGTTAAGTAATTTAATATCAATTTCAAGCTTCCTTGGATTGCCGGCAGCGTTGACGTAACAAGAGTACATTCTACTATCCCGATAATTATTTTTAATGTACAATGAAATCGAAGACTCGCCCAACAACAAAAGTTACCCACTGTGGCTAACCAAAGTGCTGAAACATTTGCCATTGTGTAGCCGCAGCAACAAATTTTTATGTGTTTACCTTTTTGCGCAGGCAACACACGCAGCAAAAGCAACAGCGACAAGCTGCGCACATTTTGTGTTTAGTTTTTGAGGCACAAACGAGCCGCACGTACACCTCAGGTGTATAAAAGAGAAAGATAGTGAGAGAGTGTGAGGGAGAGGGAGAGGGAGAGAAAAGAGTGTGGACAACCTGGCTAAATAATTTCATCGAGCGCTTGACCTATGTGAACAGCCAGCAGTTGAAGAGCAGTTAGGGTTAGGTACTCCACAGAGCTGTCAAAAATCATTATCTTCACCTGAACCTAATCCTCAACCTGAAGCCTTGTTGTTGATTAGTAGCTCATTAACAGTGAACATCCTTTGGGAATTGCCCAGTTGTCCACGTTTGTCTTAGCTGTCACCAGCCTCAGAGATTTTGCTCATAGTAAAACTTAAGTTTTGCGAGCGAAAATCTTTATTAGTCGAAGAGGTTGCCATGACCACAAGTGGCACGCTCCTCCGTCCATGATTGGTGCCTTGACATTTGCTAGACTATTGCAATTTCATATTTATTTTCACTTTTATCGCTGTGAAATTCGAACTGCAATAAACGTTGAGCTACATTTTATGCTCTTAATTATTATTCCCCTTTTGTTTACTGTTTTGTAATTTCTACTGCTTTTGTTCTGCCACTTGTCTTGTTGGCCATAACTGAAATCTGAGCCATACTCTGCTTGTTCATCGAGTGCCCACTTAACTTGTCTGACTGCTGTCTTTCTAATTCAATTTGAAGGCAGTTTAGTGCGGCAATTAAAGATTATAATTGGATGAACCGAAGCTCAGATTGAATAGTATTGTATATCATTGACTTGGAGTAGATCGCAATTTAAATGGAAACTGAGAAAACAGTTCTCAATGCAATTTATTTTATTATTTATAAACAAAAGTATAAAAAATGCATAATCGAAAACCAATCAAATACACGTTTAATTTAAGAAACCATTTACCATTTTTATTTTTTATTGTCTCTGCCACTGTTTCATTGTAAAATGTCACATTTTTTCATTCAGAAAATAACATACAAATATTTAAAATAAATTGCATTTCTTTGAATTACGCATAAAAAAAAGAATATAACCATTTTATGCATACATTGAATGCACATTAACTAAAAATAAAATGCGGTGGAAAGAAACTGGTGGAAAAAATACGTCAACGTCTAGTTTGCATTTAAATTGCGTTTTATACCACGAAAAAAAAGGCTAAAAAAAAACTGGCAGGCGACAACAACCAAAGTTTCATTAAAAAAAAAAAAAAAAAAAAAAAGGATGTCGACCACCGTCGCACAATCAAATTAACTTGCCATTGTTGCATTTATTTTAATTTCAACAACAGCTAAAAATAGTGCCAAACAAACATGAACACAATACACCACAAACACACACACAGACACACACACACACACACAAACACACACATTGTTTATAATTGGCTGTGTGTAAAAATAAAGCAGTGAAACTTATTTTTGTGTGCGACAAAAACCCAAAAAAAGGCAGCAAAAGGCACATTTGCATGTAAATCGCGTTTAAGCAACGACAATGAAAACACACACACAAATACACACGCAAGCACACACAGGATACACACATACACACACACACACACACACACACATATAGACTTAGGAAAGGCTGTTGCTTGGCAGTTGCCGGAATTCTTACATACATTAACGTTACCGGTGGATTGTGCTGTGGTTGTTGCACTGGCTGACAGCGGGGCAGGGTGTGCGGTTGGAGGTGTGCGTTGTGGGTGTGTGGGTAGCGGTAATCGCGTGCTATGCGCAGATTAAAATGCGACAAAGCAACACGACAAATTTTTAAATAAAGACGCAGCAAAAATCAAAAAACAACTAACACATATCCTGCATAGCACGAGCCAAAAAAAATGTTTAAAATAATTTATATTTTATGTAAATGAAAATAGAAATTAATTAAGATTAGATATGTTGAAAATTTGTTGAAAGCTTTGTGATTTGAATTAACAAACAGCAGATTAGAAACTATTAATAATAAATTGTATTTTTAAAAGCTGGGAATTTTTGCTTGAAGCTGAATCTTGTCGAGATTTGAAATTTATCGAAGTATACACAGTAAAAAACATTTCAGTTTTAGCCAGCGATTAGTTTCATTAAAACTCTGTTACCATTTTTATAGACATACTCAAAAGTAATAATAATAATTTATTAAGTGTACATATTTAACTGAATGCCTATAATTAGTTTTACTTCTAATTACAAATCAAAATTTCTGATTTGAAGGTTAAAGATTTATAATTAAGTAACTGGGTCAACTACTTATGGCTTACATTATCCGATGGCCAAGACCCTTATACACTTTTCACCTACCAATTTTGGCATACCTTATTTCCGCACATTTAACTGCTGGGTGTTTAAAAGGCCTACGAACACACAGAAGTCGAAAAGCGTCAAATGCGCGGATTTGTATAGCACATCAACACACACGCACACACGCACACACACATTCAGTGGGAGCAGCAATTAAGTCACGGCAAAATGCGCTACGGAAATGTGGGAAAAAAAAAACAAAAGCGCAAGCAAATTTTTGGTGTGCGACGTTTTCGTTTTCGCTTTTATTTTATTTATTTTTTGTGTGTGTTTTTTCAAGCTTAGCCAGGCTCAAATTTTTTCTGTCTGCGTCATGTGGCATTCATTTGCGTTTCGCTTGGGCTAACAACAAAAACAACAAACGTTGCAGAGGCAGCAGGGGCAGTAATAAAGTCTGCGGTTGCTGGCAAGCAAGTTTTAACCTCCGTTAAACAATGAAAACGAAGGCAACATCGTCATTTCCGCTTGACGTGTGGTGTGTGTGGTGTGTGTGTTGCGTGTGTGTGGGTGTGTGGTGTGTGTTTAACGGCGGGTCGATGCTTTGCCCCAACGGAGGTGTGGGTGTGGTTGCCTGTTTAGGTGTGCATGTGTGTGTGTGTGTGTACATTACTGGCAGCAACACTTGCCACTTTGCCACGCTCTCTCCCGTATTTTTTCATTATTAGTTGGGCGGGGCACAGAGGCATTTTTCAATTTCAGGCACCTGTTGCGGCCCACCTGCTCATCTCCCCTGGAACTTTCGCAGCAGAAATTGAGTCCGGCGGGCACAAATGACAGCATGTTGAGCTTTTTCAATTATATATAGCTTGCCTCTAATTAAACTGAACTCGGCTAATTGACGTTTAATGCGTTGGCCCCAACAAAAAACAACAACAACGTGCCCCAAAATAACAGGTGCTGGCAATAATGTAGCATACTTTGTTGAGGTGCACATAATGTGACTTGCTGATTTTAATTAGTTTGAGTTGGCAGAGAGAGATTGACAGCCATGTCGGACACAAAACATAAGTTAATATATATATATATATATATAAAAGTGTGTTGTGTACATGCCACGAAATAAATACACAGATTAGGCAACACATGAGCAATTTCAGACTTAATACTCTTCAATTATTTTGCACGAATGCAATGCAATCCGCTTAACGTCCAATTGTGATTCCCTCTATCTATCCCTGATCCATGTGCCATGTCTCTAAGACCTTTCTAGCTCGGCAATCACGCAAAAAGCGAGTCTAATCACTGCTGATAAAATAAGCGTTTTAGTGACAGACTGCAAAAACAAAAAAGGGCAACAAAACTAAATTAGTACCAGTTACAGCAACAACAACAAATACGTTGCATGCAACAATATTAAAGAGTCCTGTTCTTGGCTCCACATTGCGGACACTGGCAGCACGTTAAGTACATAATTGCAGCTTGGCTAGCCATAAATTATCCACTCAATAAAGCAACCAAACGAAGCTTTCTCCACTGCGAAATTGTGTGTAGTCTGAAACTGAAGTCTTGTATAAAAAAATATAAATTAAATAAAAATAAAATAAAAATATAAAATAAAAATTAAATTCTTACAAATGGAATAAAGAGCAAAAATCCTTACTTGAATTCATACTCAAAAATAGATGACCAAAATACTTTTGATACTCCATAAAATAATTTTAGAAATTTATAAGAAATTTTAATAATCCCAATTTTAATTCCAAGAAAATCAATAATTTTATTGATGGCGGCACATGGTATGTCTTTTAATTAAAGCTCTAATATATATATATATATATATATATATATATCTAGAAATTGATAGCTTAACAATTATTTTGATACATTTTCCAGTTGTTTAAATCTTTGATAGCACAGCCAATTTGCTAATTGGCCAAGCAGCTCGTTTGGTGAGTGCAGTCGAGTGTCGCTGCTGCTCCTTGTCTCCTTGCAGCTGCTCATCCACAAATTGTTATTAATTTCACACTCAAGCAATTGCTAATTGGCCCAGCCTATTTGGGTTGCGTTCGCATTCCAATTTGGAATCGAGTATCTGAACCGTTTTGTCCAGCAGGCCGACCCAAGGCCGTTCTCAAAGTCGTTCGTCGGCTGCTTGCCGTGCCCGCTCTGACGTCAGCAAGCCCTCTGGATGAATACACCCGGCTATCGGGTCATGCCAACTGTCACAAGGTGGGGTAGGGTACAAGGGGGGATTGTCGTGTGCGCCATCAAGCGCAAAAAAAAAACGCAATCAAGCGCAAAACTACGCGACGCTCAGGCAAATATTGTCCAAGAGCCACTGCGTCACAGGCTCATGAAAATTAACAAAACTAACAATTATGAGAAGAGTGGGAGAGAGAGAGAGAGGGAGGGACAGAGAGCGGGAGTCTCATTCACATGATTTATAACCCGGAAATATTTCAGTCATCAATTGTTGGTAAAAAAAAAGCTGAACCGGTTGGTCAGCAAAAAATCTTTTAATACCTCTTTCAGTCTCTATATAAAATATCATATTTTTTTCTAGGATATCTCCTAGTTCAAATACCTCTAAAACCTACTTCATGTTGTTAAAGCCACATTTTTGTTACGATATGTTTTCCCAGCAGTTGCTAATTCAATTTGCGCATGCGATTTTTGCAGGGCAATCGCCGAGTTCTATTTTCAAAATCAAAATAATTACAGGCGGCGAAAGAGGGTCGACAAGTTCAGCCACGCCCACAAAAAATGGAGGCCTGGCCGCATGACTTGAGACTCTGGGACTGCTTGCTTGGGGCGTTGTGCGTTTTATTTATAACTTTAATGGCTATAATTTTAGGTCCTGTCGGTTGATTTAATGATGATTATCGCAACGCGCCAACGTTGCGAACGTCGTCTTTGAATCGCCATCGACGCCGCCGACGCCGCCAATGCCGCATTTGTGGTCATTTGCGTCAATTGTGGTTATGGCATTCGAGGCAACAATCAATGAATATGAGAGCCACCCACAACAAGTATGCCAAACTGCAATCAATGCCGCTCAATAATTTAAATTAGTCGGGTTGTGGCCGCAATCAAAGACTATTTATATAAAAATTCGATGCGTTTTGGTTTTATTTTCGGATATTGCTGTTTGCATATTTAATGCACTGCCAAAGATTACGTGCAACTGTGTGTGTGTGTATGCGAATGTGTGTGTGTTAAGTTCACATTAGTTGAATTTCCCGTGGTAAACATTCGCCATGCTACGTGTTCGGGGCAACACTTGCAAAACTACTTTTCGCAATTGTTTTCCTGGCAACGTTCATACAAAATGCTTTCTTCCTTTTGGATCGGATTTTTTTCTCTTTTTTTCTGCGCTTTATGCTTGGCTTGCCAAAAACATACAGCAAAACAAGCAGGGAGTTCTGACTCCCCCCCCCCCACTTCTCGCACCACCCACACAGGTGGCGCTAACTGGACATAAACATGTGCAAATCAACATAAATTTCTGTGTACTCGCCAGTCTCCGGGACAAAAGTGGGCGTGTGGGCTAAGGATGTGCGGATGCGGGTCCTGGCTGATGTGTTTGTTTGTTTACTTTGAAGTTTTTGCGCATTACCAAGGAACTGGGACACAGTCATGCCGCCCAGCCGCAGGACTCGACTTGCCTTGCCTCCCCTAGCCTCCCCTCGCCTTGCCACGGCTCGGACTGCGTTGCGCTGTCAACATGTTTTGAACATATCACTTTTACATATGAAAATTATTTATAACTTTTGACGTTTTGAGTTGTTTTTCCACTGGCACGAGGCGGCAGCGAATATAAAAAAAACAACTTCTAAATAAAAAAAAGCGATACAATAACACAAATAAAGCAGAAGGCGATTTTGGACAGAGGATACTTGGAAAACAATGGAAATAATATGATAACGAGCTCAAAAATTGTTTGCTAAAAGTTATTTATATTGCGGCAAGAATTATGAAAATGATATTTGAAAAGTTAAGTTCCACTCAGAGAGAAATAAACCAATAAAATAAAATGCCAGAAAAGTAAAATGTAATTAAAATTGTATCGTGTCCTTAAATATACATAAATTCAAGAGAAGATCAAAATTAAACACCATTTGTCAGCCTGAAGCAATTGTGCCAGCTGATTATGCCCATTGCCCATATTCTTGTAATGCCTACTCAACAAAAAAACAAAAACAAAAGGACACAAAATTTAATGATATCCTTTTTGCACCTTGAGCATTTAGCTGCGGCAATAAGTCAGCCAAATGGCAAAATATAAAGTGTAGAATAAAAAGGTAAGAAAGCGAAATAGATATAAAATTTTTGGTTTAAATTTTGTTTTTATTTTTTTTTGTGAGGTACTTAAGTCTTCCAAGGAAATGGGACAGGAAATGAGCGCCAAATGGTGAAAAGCTAACCCAACAAAAAATAAATAAATAACAAAGATAAAAGTGAGAATTCTGAGAACCGGACAAACTGCAAAAGGGGAGTAACTAACAATCGTCCACTTTTGGCGTATTTTGAGATGATAAGTCAGCTTCAGGCGAGCACTTCTTAGCCATAGCACGTAGTAGCCTTCCTTCCCCTGCCTCAGCCCCTTCACCAGCACCTTCATTCACCTGAGTGCCTTCTGCCCCGCTCGTTGGCACATTATTAATATTATTTTTGGCTGGCACGTAGCTCTGACTTTTCATTAAGACATCGCCTGCTTGCTGCCTCTATATAAACATATATATACTCTCTCTATATATATATATATATATATAGTACTTTGCTGACAAGAAGAAAACAACAACAACAACAACGAGTAGAATGAAGAAAAGTTTCATTAAAAATGTTGCACTGTAATTTAGCCAGGACGAAGCGGAAAAACTTTTCGCAACCAGCAAGTTGAGAAGGCTAAAAATAGCCAGCAAAAGGACCAACTGTTTCTCGGCTTAAACTTTTAAGGCAACTTTATGTGCGTTCGCTTTGACAATAAAACTTTTGCTTTTTTTTAATTCCACGAATGTATATATATATATATATAGTACCTTTGGTAGCTTTACTTATTATTATATGATATTTATGTTATTACTCGTTTTTTTTTTGTTTTTTATTGTGAAATATTTAAGGCGTGGCTTTTATGCTGTGCATGCATAATGAAAAGTTTTGATTGGACGAGCTGAGGATTTGCGTTTGGCTACTTAGTTACTTAATTTCCGCGTGATATTCAACGCCAAGTGGCTGCGGCTGCTGCTGCTCCCCCAACAAGGACTTTACGCAGACAAAGCCCAAGCAGGAAGCAGGCTCGAAAGGGGGGGAATTGGCTTGCAACTGCAACTGTTTGTGAAAGGGGCTGAGACTGAGACTGTCAAATGACACAATGCTGTCGGAATCGTGTTGGGGTCCGGATTGGGATACGGGGCGCTCGGCAGGTCGTCAGGTCGAGTTTTAAAGAGAGGGGTTTGGGGCTGTGCAGTTGTGGTTGGGGTTTGACGGGCTGTCAGGCGACCCCCGTTGACAGTTCGCAGACGGCAGCCACTTAAGTACCGGAGAGTGCGCACCTTTGGCAATATTAATAGCAAAGCAAAACAAGCAGGCAAAATGTGCAGCGACTCATTCACTTTCACCCCTCCACTGCGCGTCGCCCCCCGCTTATCTACCCCATTCCTGCCCAGACAGCAGCGAGTGCATTCACTGCGAAACAGTTGCAGATGGCAGGCAGGGAGCCGCCTCAAGGGCTGCTGCTGCTGCATGCATGTGTCTGCCCCTAAACGTTCTGGGGTGCACCCCAAAGTGTTGGCTGTGCCAAGCGTTTTAAACGCTGTCAAAGTCAAAGGCAATGCACAACATGACTACGCAAAATTAAGCATAACATAAACATAAATATTTATTTGTTGTTTTTTGTCTGCTTTTAACTTTCCATGAGCTTGCTCCATTTAATTTGCAAGCAAACTCAATTTGAACTATGACCTTAGCAACTCAAGCGTAAGCAGCAGACTCATTGCCTTCACATGTGCTGCATGCAACATCACAAAAAAAATGCTCTAGTCTTGAAAATGGGGAACAAAAAAAAACGGTTGCCTAAAAAGCGGATCAACCGATTTGAGATAACATCAACCAGGGATGGAAAGTGAAGTGGGTTTCAGGCTCAAATAAAATGATAATTAAAAGATGGGTAAAAATGCAGGTAAGTAAATTAAAATACTGCCTATTTCTTTACTCAAATTTGCCTAATACAATATTAATTTAAATAATATCTATATTTATTATACCAATAAATGAGTTTTATTTTTAATTTTAAAAAATAAAGAAACTTAAAAAAAAAACAGTTAAACATTATACATAAAATATTATGTTTAAGAAATATATTTTATAAAAAAGAATATTTAAATAAATAAATAAAATAATAAAAAGAATAATATTTAATAAAAAAAATAGATATATATATATATGTATATATATATATTTAAATACGACACTTGTGAAACCACTGCAAACAGTTACTCGTCACAAAAGATTCGCTTAACACGGCTGCCCTGGCTGGCGATTTACGGCCTCGCTTTGTTCCATTCCAGTGGGTTGGGGAGGGGAGGCGTGTTAGTGTGAGCTGGGGGGGGGTTGTCGGGATTTGTGTGATTGGCTGCGCGGCATTCATTCATGGATGGAAAAAAATATGTGCGAAAACCTTTTGTTCGCCTGAAACTGGCGGTAAGTTTTGCATTGTTGTCATTTCCATATCCCATTTCCATTCCCACTGACCGTTTCTATTTCCGTGCCCTTTCCTGTAGCTGTTTGTTTATGGTTCAAGTGTTTTGGCACTTGGTGTGTGTGTTCGGTTTTTGTTTAGTTTTTTGATTAGAAAACAAGAAAACAAGTCCGTGGCAAATGAATGAAAGAGTGTAAAACCCCAATTTACATGCAACAGCAACGCAGTTTCCATAAAACCGAACACTCTTTGTGTGGGTGTGTGTAAATAGGTGTGAGTATGTATGTGTGTGTGTACGTCTTTTGTGCGTCGGCCTATTGACAGCATTTTGGCATTTTGGGTAGCCCATCAATTATTTGGGAAAATGTCGCGCAAATTGAATTATGAAAACACCAACAGCAGCACAAAAACTAAATGTGCGGTTGCCATTTCAGTGACCTCATTACGCGCCCCAAAACCTGCCGAGTGTGTGTGTGTGTGTTAGTGTGTATGTACGCATAATTCTATGCCAGTCAGTGGATACTTTCACTTTGGCCATCAAGAGAGCAGCAGCAGCAGCAGCAGCGGGTTAAAGACCGAAACCAGCCAGGCAAAACACGCTTGTCGCGTATTCATTTCTCTCTGAGTTCTCTCTTTCTCTCTCTCTCTCTCTCTCTCTCTCTCTCTCTCTCTTTCACTACAACTGCCCAGTCTGAGCACGTCCCTGCCGCGGCTACCCCTCTGTCTGTTTGCTTAAGTCGTGCAGATAATGGTGCATAGCTTTAGGCGTTCTGGTGCTAAATATATACACAAAAACAACAACAACAACAACAACAGCGGCGCAAATGAGAAAAACGACAAATGGCAAAAAAGGTAGCGATAAGTTGCTATGTACCCACAGTGCTGTAAATATATATATATATGTATGTGATAGCAACAGTCGTATATATATATATATATATCGCCTGACAACCAAAGCCTCTACCTGCAAACTACAGACGGAGTTGTTTGTGTTGGCCTCAGCATGGTCAGACACACACACACACACACACTCACTCATACACACACACAATCGCACACACACACTCGCACATATAACCCGAGCCCAGCAAGAGCCGCCCAGACAAGCTGTTGCAGCCATTTGCCCATTACCTGGGCCATAATTGTGATGGAAGGCTTTAAAACCTTTTTTAAAGTTGCTTTCATAATGAGAATTTAAAGCACAATCTAATTGAAATTTATTTAAGAATTGCTGCCAGGTGTGAGGTGTGTGAGGTGTGTGTGTGTAGTTCAAATATGTTTTATCTGCCATTCACCTTTCATGAGCACACCAAAAGAAATAAATTACGCACCTGACCAAACCATAAAACATCCAAGAAATTTCTTTGTTTGGAGAACTTACCTGCAAAAAAGATAGAGAAAAGAAAATGTGTTTAGAAATATAAATAGAAAGACTATTAATGATTGGTATGACATGTTAGGGCTTATATAATAGAATATTTGGCAGACATCACGTATACGTAAAAGTGACAGTTGAGGTCATGTGCAGGCAGCTGCTGGCACATTAATGCAGAAACGAAAGACACACAAGGTAAATGATATATATTTTATATATATTAATATATATGTATATGTGGGCAATAAGCCGCATCGGCAGCTGATGCGACATAAATCTTATTTAATTGCAAAACCAGCTGTCAATTTCAACTAACACACACAACGCCAGGATAGGAATAAAAAGGACAACGCCAGCCACCCAACGACAAGAATGAAATCGACAGAAACAATAAAATCAAATGCTGACAAACTCGTTTATTGACATTTGGCAGGATTAATCCGAAACCACATTTGAAGACATCGAAAATGTGGTTGCGGTTTTCATTTTCGATATTTTCGATTCACCTCTCCTTTTGCATTAGTTTTTGAAATTTTACAAATTGTCACACATTCGACTTGTTAACGTGGCTAAGAGCAATTAAAAACAAGCAGTAAGCCGCACACAATTGAACAACTGTTTTTTAGTAATTTTAACAATTACCATTTAATTGTATCCCACAAGTTGCCAGTTCGATTCGTTAATAAACTCAGACTTCTGCATGAAGAGCTTTAAGCCACTTATTGAGGCAACTCCATTGTTGGGAGCACAAAAAAGGTGGCTTACAATTTGTTATTGTTACTCGATTCGTTTTCGATTGTTGCGAGTGCGAGTGGGCCAATTGCGCAAAAGGTCAATTTAATTTGAACGCTTCGATGGCGCCTTGGCCTGATTGGAAGCACTCTGGCGTATGCGTAATTCGGACTTATTCTTTTCAGGCTTTGTGTTACGGCATTAACCAGATAGCTACAACTGAACTGAACTGGTCTCCAAAGGTCTTGATGTTATTTTGTGGTCATGGGTCGCATGTATTTATGTGCGTGTGTGTGTGTGTGTATGTCTTGGGGCGTATGTGTGTTGTGTTTATTTGGGCACCTCGACGCTTAGCTCGTTGGTTTGCTCGACTGCTTAGGTGTGGCTAACTGTTTGCTCAGGCCCCTAACAAACTGCCAAAGGCAACAAGTTTGTAGGCCAACAATGAAGAACATTTCTGAGTATTTTCCTATATTTGTGGTCAAATATATGTCGTTGTCCAGCGTTTTGGCCTACTTAAAGTGGCTATCCGCGGCATTAGCTGATCTCATTTGTCATGTAAATTTGAAAAGTATCATGGCTTATAAGTGGTTTTTTCTTTTTAGCTTATTTTTGATGTCCTTCAACTGTCGATAGGAAAAAAAGTAATCATCGTGAAATGTTAATAATATTTTGAGCATTTTTTTTTGATAGAATTGTGCTTTGATAATTTTTATTCAAGTCGAATGAGCGACAAGCAAAAACACAGAAAGCTAAAAAAAAACTATAGTCGAGGCGGAAAATACGATGATTGATTGAAGGCTGTCCAATCTTCAAGAGCGGAACGAGCGTAGGAGAACTGTTGAGAAAGTTGCAAATAATTTGTGCAGCTCCTTGATAAATGGGTCGAGAAGTTGTGCAAGTTTCTTTTTTTTCCCAAAGCATTATGAAATTCAAATATGCAAATTGCGTATAAATTCAAATATAAGTGAGTGAGTATAAATATTGCAGACTTTTCCGCATAGAGGAATGATGCTGCAGGAATTATAATGAACGTTTCTCTGTCGTTTCTGGTCATATATTTTTTTGGGCTCAAAAGGTCAGAAAAAGCACAGCAAAAGTATCATTTTGCATTGTTATTTTTTTTTTATATTTTTTCTCCACTTTGCTGGTAAATTATGCATGCAGGCTAGGCGCGTGTTAGCCTCATTATGCGCGGCTGCTGCGAAAGCGAGTTGCAAGTTGCAGGCGGAAGCCTTTAAGTAGGCAGCTCTCCTATCAAAAAAAAAAAACCCCCCCTTCTCAACCCTATGCCCAATGTCTGCCCAGCCGCCCACTTGTGCAACTCTGTGTGAGGCTGAGGCCACTTCAAAAGGCACTCTGCATTTTAGTTTCTTCTGTGCGACAGGCTGAAGTGTGCGAGTCTTAAAGTAGACTTTAGTTTTGCCCCCACACACTCGCTGGTTATATACGCTGCCAGCTTAAATAGGCTATAATTTGCATTAGCATGGCTCTGCACTCAGCCACAGTGCTTGCTAAAAATACACACACAAACACACACACAGAGACCAGCCTCGTTTGCCTGCTCCAGTTTTGACTTCCGCTCAACGCATCAGTTGGCATTGAGTCGCTGGTAACAAATACAAGTAGCCAGGGGAACACACACACACACACACACATATACACCAAATATACCATATAACTATTTCTATGATTTTTATTGCGTTTGATTTTCATAGCACATGACGCACAACGCCCTGCCACGCTTATTTCACAAAAAAGAAATATATATAAATATATATATATATAAATATATATATATATATTTATATATATATATATGAAAATGAGACAGGGATAGAAAAACCATATGCCATTTGTGTGTGCGCACTTGAGCACTGTCAGCGCCTAGATTCTTATCCACAAAACAGTTTTTGGGGCCAACCAATAAATATTTTTTTGTAGAAACTCGTCCTTTCGCTTCGGCACTTCTGTTTTTTTTTTTTTACCAGCTAGCCTGCAGGTTCAAGGACAACAGCAACTGCGCTGTGGATTCACAGGCAATTTTAATATGTCTCCCAACTTATATATAGCCTAATCCGCCCTCACTCACCACTTGGCCAAATCCATTTTTATTCTCTTTTAATTTCGGTTGGACTTTTGTAAGTTAATTGTTTTTTTCTTGTCTCTTAAGCACTTGTTATATTTTTGGAATTTTTTTTTAGTTTAGCTGTTGTTAAACATAAATGGGAGGTAAGTGGAAAAAACGAATTTATTTGTAATTATCTATATTGATGTCAAATTTAATGTCGTTTGCCCTTGGCTGACACAATTATTTAATTATCCAACTACTGATTAGGCCTCTATATTGATTTCCAATACTAATATTTTTTATAACTCTTAAAAGTAATTACAAGTTTTATAATATAATATAATATACAAACAATCTTGCTATATTCCATTAAGTTTTAATATTTATTTATAAAATAAAATGTATACACAATATGATAATAATAAAAATATAACAAACTAAAAATAGTTTTTCAAACTTAAAAATTTCTATAAATCATTACTGAATATTTTTTCTAGCGTCAACATATCCTTATGTTCAAATATATATTTTGATAATAAATTTTATCAATACGCAATAAAAAACTAAAAACATAAAAAACGTAATAACTCAATCCAAATAGTTTCGATTTATGCTGTTTTTTATGAAAATTGACCCCGCACATATGTGCTCAATTTCTGGACATATTTTGATTATTAAGAGCGTAAATATTCATATAATAAAAATGAAGAGATAAAGAGCATAAATTCCTGTTTTTTATACTTTTACGGAAGGGCAACCGGAGCGGAATAGGTCCGCATTCGTATTCGATTTCGATTTCCAATTGGATGTGACGTGTGGACGCCTACGCAAAAGTTGTTGTTTATGTCGTTTATTTATTTGTTGTTTGTTTGTCCATGTTGTTGTCCGTTGTTGTTATTTGTGTTTGCATTTGTGTTTGTGCCCCCGACACGTGTGTGTGTGTGTTGCCAATAGACGTGATAAAAAGAAGCATATTAAATACGTGGCTCAATTAAATCACAGATACAAATATGCAAATAAGTGCATTTAATTAAATGGAATTGTAAGCTTCATGTCACGCCATGACCCAATTATAATTAATGGCCGCCAAGGATCGTAAAACTAATTTCGAAATTGCTTTCACTTCAAAAACAAGAACAACAACAACAACAAGAACAACAAAACCCAATTGTAATTAACTGCAAAACGCAGGAGTTTTACTAAAGAGGCCACTTTTACCCTGTGGATTTCTAAAACTTTAGTAATTGGACTCGGCTCGGGGGCTAATATTTACTTTGCATTATATAAATTTGCATTACTTAAAACTTTGCTTATGAAACATAAATAAATAAAATAAATAATTAATATTATATAATATTTACTTTGCATTATATAAATTTGCATTACTCAAAACTTTGTTTATGAAACATATATAAATAAAATAAATTTCCATTGCACTTAAATAAATAAGAGAAAATCATAAATATAAAAATATAAAATATAAAATATGCTGAGAGCTTATTTTTCAAACTATTTGCCATTTAAATCAATAACATTTTTATTCAACAAAATAAATATAACTCCTTGAAAATACAGTGGAGCCAATTGAATTATGCCAATCATAAATTGTGTCTGCCAACATATATTTTTGTGTGCCAAAGTCAACATTATCGAATTTGCTGACTATAAAACAGAAATTCTTTAGCAGCACTCGAACAATTAAAATTAAAATTAAAATTCGATTTAATTGTGTGCACATTAAAAGGCAGCTTAATTTCAAGCTGTGAACCTTAACTATTTTATTACTGGCTGGCGCTCATTTTAAATGGCCGAAAGCCTGTTTAAGCCTGCTAACCAAAAATACGTTTCAAGCCAAATTAGTGTGCACTAAAGCAATGGGCAAAAGTATGCTGGGACAAGTCATTTATCAGGCCATAAGTCAGAGGGTTTACAGCTTACTTTGCATGCCAATTACCAGGGGAGTGCCACAGTTCACAGAGCACCAACTCCCTCTTCCACCTCCTCAAAGATCCTCTAGCCAATAAATAACCCATTATTTATGTGTGAGTGTGTTGCTGCTGATGTTGTTTGTTGTTGTTGTTGTTGTTGCTGCTGCTGCTGCTGCTTGTGTAATATTTACTCAGCAGAATATCTATGTATATATGCAAAATTTATGCTACTTAGCTAATTTTACGCACACTTTGCGCTAAAACAATGCTACTAAAGACGCTAACCAAAAATGCTGGGTGTGGGCCGTTGTGCCACATGATGAAGTGACTTGAACACAGTCAAATTGTAGCTGTCTCTTTCTGCCCCACTCTCTCTCACTCTCTGTCTCTGCGTCTGTCGCTGTCTCCGTCTCTGTGCCTCTCGTTTGCTCGCTTTCTGCAGCAGTTCATTCATAAATTTCGCGTCAGCTCACAACTCATTAGGCACGACGCTGTGGCAACTACACACACACACACACACACACATAGATGCGCACACGTCTGTGGCCTAAAAGTATGCTATGAGTTTTGTTGTTGTTGTTGTTGTTGCCTACCTCGCATTGCATCATCTTTTTGAGGTGGTCGCCTCGTTACTTGTGTGGATCTCTGGCAAATATATCATAAGCAAAAGTCCTTGACGCTTCATTGACTAAAAAATTCTAGCACAAACACACACACACACATAGTTGGAAAGAGAGCGACGTGCTTACTCATACACACACACACACTCACACACACACATCTGCACACAATTACTCAGCTACATTTATTTGCGCCGAGTTTTCGGATGACTAAGTGAGTTTGCTCCATATATATATATATATATATATATATATATATAGTGGCACTTTTATGCTTACTTGGCCTCTTGTGTCTTGCCATTATAACCACTCTTAATTGACTTGATCATCAGCACAGTCAGTTCTACATGTGTAGACAGACTCAGACTTAGTCATATGCATCATTAATTTGCTTTATCAACTTTTGCAATCCTTTAGTTGCTGCCACAAAAATCCGAGTCTCGCAGCAGCAATACAACTGCTGAACTCTCACACACACACACCCACACACTTGCAGCTGCCACTTTAGTATATATCACTCGATTTCCTAGACTTCTGTGACGCAAGCGCTGCCCAAAAAAAAAAAATAAATAAATAAATATATAAAAAAGAAAAAATAACTTTTGAGAAAAATTCGGTTGCCTTTGGCTGCTGCTGTCGTCAAACTGGCTGAATGGCCAACCAACACATACACACACACACACACACATACAGTCTCCTACAATTGGCCTGCTCAATGGTTTGCCTTCCTCCGCTCCCGCTCCCCCTCTCACACAATTCACTCTATAAACCCCCTCGCCCCCTGCCTTGTTCGTCTTCTGCTTACGCTAATGTAAATATTTTCTCTCGGCTTCGTTGTCGCCGTCGCCGTCGCCGTCGCCATAATTATATATGCAAGCGGCCGGGCGCCTGTGTGTATGCTTTAAAATCTGTCAGGCGGATGCTGCCATTCTGATGATGTCATTGTTTATTGATTTGTGTTTGCTAGTGTCAGCGCATGTGTGTGCGTGCTTGTGTGTGTGTGTGCATGACTGAGTGTACCATCAGCCTAATTTCTGCACGGTGTCTGTTTATTTTTGGCGCTGCGTTGACTCGAAAGGCTAATTTTCTGTCAAACCAACAAAAACAAAAACAATTGCGGTACAAATAAATAACGAAAAATTGTGGGGAACACAAAATTGTTGTATGGAATTTTTAGTGTGGTTGACGCAGTTGAAGCCTAAATATTCGCTAAAATTTTTAACTGATTATTATATAATAAAATTATTTAATAACTATTGAAAATTTACCACAATTTGTATATTGTGTAACGATTATACTCGAAATTCTCCAAACTATAAACTTTTCTATACGCATGCAACTTTTACAGGGTATTTCAAGTTTGTTAATTCGCAACATTTTCACTCGTTCATTAACGAATTTGCTCGACAGACGCGTCATCACATCGCATCCTGCCGCACACACACGCACACTCAGACACACACGCAGACACGTATGAGGGGGGGAAGCGTGTGACGTGGGCGATGCCGTCGCTTACAGTTCATTTACTTTCAGCTCAGTGCAAACGCCCCGCATTTGCTTATGCAAATTGAGTTGCGGCTAATTAGTTAGCACTGCCACAGAGCAAAAATGTCGCTAAAAACATGCCGCCACTGACAGGACACTATGCTGGCAGCAAACACTAACTTTTGGCCAAGAAAAGAACATTTTGTCATCTGGGTGGGCACCCCAAAAATTCAGCCTTGCCAGTAATAGGAAACCTTGACAAAAAAAAAAAAAATAGGGAACCATTTCATGTCCAACTACTGAGCAAATGTCAAATGTATCCTTTTTTTTTTGGGTAGCGCACACAACAGCCATAAAAGCAACGTAAAGTTGCAAAAAAAAAAATAAAAATAAAAAAAATGTGTACATGTATTGAAATTAGGAAAAAAAATAAATAATAGCATTTTTGTGGGTCATGGGGCAGCAAAGGACAGACCCAAAAATAAAATGCCATTGCTTAAATATATACTCAAGTAAATGCTTGAGTATATAAACGAGTACAGCTCGATTGAACTAAGCTATAAAATGTAAGTAAATTATTTGACAATTTTATTTCTATGAATATTACTGAGTTCTTCAAGAATGCACTGAGAACTTTTACTTATAAGTTACTAGGATATACTCCACATATATATGGCAATTTTCTTTTAAATTTGTTATTTATGTAGACTCTTTTTATTTGGTATCATAAAATGTAAAACTTTAATTTGAATTTTATATTAAGCTTAAACAATTTATTTTTTTCCGATAGCAGACTGTGTTTATGCCACATTAAATAAAAAGATTAAATGAATTTATAATTTTCCGGCCAAAAATAGTGTTTTAAATATTAAAAGCATTATTAACATTGCGGATTAAAAATGAGCTAAACCATATTAATTATTTATTGCTGTTGATTTTGTTAAATTTGCCTCAAATTAATGATTGTAATTTATAGAGTAATAAATCAGCTTGTCATATTATTTAAATGCAATTCATTTCAGTCTGATGAAGCCCCTTCTTTTGCACATTCATATCCGAATCTTGAGAAACAAACACACTCATCCTCTATTACACACATCCTCTCACACACACATACATTTTGAAGAGCCCAGGAAACTATCTCAATCAGAGGGTCTGCAGACAGCCTGTCGTCGTTGTCCTGTTCCCGTCATCGACTTAAGAAATTTTCCACAGTTCGCAGACAGCGCGGCTGCAGCAGCCCACGCACATGACAAGACACCGCTGACGTATCCCACACTCGCACACCCTCTCACACACACTCGCACACACTCATTGATAGTGAGAGAGTGGACTCCAATAACGTTCCAACTAATTTGCGTAATATTTAACAGGCAGTCGAAGAAGAAGGCGCGTCCCAGATGTAAAGTAGTTGTGTGTTCTCGCCGAGTGGCCACTCGAAGTTGTTACTCGAATTACAAATTAAATCAACAAAAGTGAAAAACCAAAGGCGTGCGCACAGCAAGGACTTCGCCGCCCGCACAGCAAGGACATGTCAAACTGCGGCTATATAAATGAGTGTTGTGTCCGTCGAAGCGGCAGCTGATGGTCGCCGTCAGGCACCCCCTGGGGTGTTGTTACTAAATTAGTGGGAAAAACACACACACACACACACATCAAGGATCATAAATTGTGTGTGTGAATGTGTGTGTGTGTGTGGGTGAGTATAAGTGGTGTAATGATATAAAAACGCGCTCATCACATAAATGCCGCACAGTTTTTCCATGGAAAAAGGATAATGCGACAATGAGGAAGCTGTTTGTTTGCCACTGTGTTGCAGGCACTTTCCCACAAACACACACAAACACACACACACGCACACTCACTTGCAGGACATGGTCAGTGGCAGGACTCCTGCAGCCACAGTTCACACCGCAGCGGCGTCGTCGGCGGCACTTCCCGCCACGCAAATGATGCAACACGGCAACCAATGTCTCCCTTTGTGAGTGGGTGTGCGACTGCGTGCTGATATGCACTCAAAAAAAAAACTATGCACTAAAATGATTTCTATTTATTTCGTGTTTATTTTTAGAAATTATTTCCAACAGCCAAATTAATTGCCTCTAATGATAAACCACAAAAATAAGCAGCAATTAAAATAAAATCAGTTTTAACCATTTCTGGAATGTACTTAATTATAGAGCATTTGTTTTTTTTTTGAGTGTGCGATCAATTTCAATGTAAACACTTGAAATAACAATTGTAATTTGCCCAACTGCTGCGCGAAGTGTGAGGGAACAATTTTCGATGACAGTTGATGACGTTATTGCGTCGTCAATAGGCCAGCGGCACACACATGTTGCTTGACGCACAAGCACAAACACACACAAACACACACCTCACTCACACACACAAGCAGTGGAAATATGGGTCGGGGTACTGTCGAAGTTTTCCCTTAACGCCGCCGCTGAATCGGCTTTTGTGCGTACAAATACACACAAGAAATTTCCAATGAAAAGCGCCAGTGACAATTGGCACAACAATAACAACAACAACAACAATAACAAAAACAATACCGTTAACAATACGATGGAAAAAAAAGATAACTACGCTTAAAATGAAAATTCATTGAGTGTCTTGATTGAATTTGCGTTTTACCATAACAAACCAAAAGTTTTTGGTTTGCTTTGCTTTCGGCATCGGAAAATGCCATTTGAATAAAGCTTAAAACAATTTTCTTTATTTCATCAGTTGCAAATTTAAGCAGTTATCGGCAGTATAAAGGTGTCTGCCATAACTGAACTGAAAGTTTGTAATGAAATTTTATTGTTTAATAGATTTGTGAGTGCTGTAAATTTTAATTACTCTCAGCAGGAAGAGCAAAATATTTGTGGAGTGTTTATTTAACTGAGTTTATTAACAGCCATACTCAATAAATTAATTTTATAGCATATATTAATTTAGTTTAATATTAAATAGATTTTTCGAATGATTACAATAAAAAATTTCATTTAAAAAAAATAAGCAAAATTAATTTTTGAACTGAAAAAATTAAAATAATTAAAACGTAATAAAATTATATTATTTTAATAGATTTATTAAAAACAAGTATTAAATGTCAGCATTCTTAAGTCGTTCTAAGCTTAAGACTTGATATTTATAGATATCTTTTTTTTAGCTAGAAAACATAATTTTATACAACTTTTTAATGACAAATCTGGTTATATAACAAGTTGTAAAACTTCAATTAAAATGCAGAAGTGAAGCAATCAGCTTTTAAGCGAAACGGTTATTAATTAAAAATGCATCAATGCCCTCAACAATGAGTGCAAATTTGTTAAAATGTTTTTGTGAGTGTGTCTGTTCATGGCCATAAAATTTATGTCATTAAACTTGAAAGTGATAATTAAAAATTAAAATTGATTACATGGGGAGCAGAGTCGGCTGGTTAACTAGTTTTTATCACCCTTACCACTTAGGCTTTTGGCCAACATTGTGCAGGCTGGGCGACCATCAAAACTGGCTGTAAAGTAATTTAGCAAAAGGTGACAATGCCAGCCAAATGATTAACCGCCAGCGGGATGTGGCAAAGTTGCCAGACCTTGTCAAAAGTTCCACAATCTGAGAGCAATGAAAACTCGTGAAAATTGCTCACAGACAATGCGACTAATTTGCTAAATGCAATGGCCAAAAAGTTGGCCCTTGGCCTTTTCTAAATATAGACGAAAATCGGCAAATCCAATTAAAAACTAACATTTCTAAAATTTATATATCTGCGACTCGATCCACACAAGAAACTTTGTCCGTGCACATCGACCATCTTGTTGACAAATGATTTAGTGACAATCTATTAAATGATGACTGATTCTTGATTGATGAGATGACGTCGCCAGTTGGCTACTGGCCGGGCTAAAAGGATTAAATTCACAGTGACGCCAATGCATTGCACCAACACCTCAGCTCACACACACATCAAATAATCCCAAGTCTTTGAACTTATAAATTATGCAACATACATATACAAATACAAATACATATATATATATATATATATATATATATATATAAATATGTACTACATTTCCAGAAAGGGGGCCAAATGAAAACAAAGATACAAATGTTGGAATAAAAATAGAGCGCTAATGGAGCGATTAGGGTCTGCCCTTGGGTATTCCACTAATGGGTTGGGTTCCACCCGATATAAAAATAAGTCATAAAACCTAATAACTGAATCAAGTAACTGAAATATAATCGAAATACGTAAGCACGTCAGGGGTTAAGAGCGCGACTAGCTGAATAACAACAAATGTCAGGCAATATATCAAATTAGCTATATAAAAATATAGTAAAATGGTTTACAGTTGACATATTTAGGATAATTAGGAAAATCCTCGGGGACTACAATATTAATTTTATTGTTGTTATTCATGGTTGTGATTTGAAGCAAAAAAAAAAGGACATAGTTTTATTGAGTGAATATTATATATATCAGTTCAGATATCGAGCTAAAACTTCCCCATTAAAATCTTATATTATTTTTTTAACATTCTCAAGTTACACAAAAGAAATCAAAAATTAGATCTTAAAAATATATATAGTATATTATTATAGCTTAAATAAAAATCACTCACCGATTTGTGGCACATCATATTGCCGCTGGCCGCGCTGACTGCGCAGCATCAGTTGGCTGGCAATGCTGTGGGTACTTGGAGGCGACGCATAGCCACCGTGGGAGCCAGCACCCGCGGCAGCATTGCCCGATCTCTTGTGATTGGGATGCGTCAACTGCTGATCCGAATCCTTTTTGTTCTGCTCCTGCTGCAATGATTGCTGCGACAACTGTTGCTGCTCTGCGTTGCCAACAACAGTTGCTGCTGCTGCAGCTGCTGTTGCAGCTGCAGATGAGTCTTTAGCTTGCTGCAGCTGGTGGCTTGCTCCATTGTCGCCATTCTCATTCTGTGTGGATTTTTCATTGTTGGCCAAACTTGAGCTTGAGCTGCCGGAACGTGTGGATGCCTTCAGATGCTTGCTGGCGGTGGCTTCGGAATTGGCCAAAGCCAATTTGCCGCGTTGCTGCTTAAAGTGTTGGCCAAAAATGTTGCGCTGGAGTGTCGGCTGCTGTTGTTGTTGTTGTTGTTGTTGCTTTGGTGTCTGCGAACGCTTTCTGTTCCACTTTTGCTGCATGCGTATGTTGTAGTTGCTCATGGGCACATGTACCTTGGGATTAGGTTTGGCCGGCTGCTCCTGATGCTCGAAGAGCTGTTGCAGAGTCTCCGGCGCACCCAGTTCGAGCTGCTCCAGTGTGCGGTATGGGTTCTCGGGCAGCTGCATTGCAGCATCCTCTTCCAGGCCGTGATACTGATAGGCATCCAGTTCGCGCAACAGCTCATCCTCGCCCCCATGTGAGTCCTCTGGATTGGGCTCCAGCTCGGAGAAATCATCAAAGTCACCAAAGCTATGCAGTGGCTCATACATTGTGTCACCCTCCAGTTCATGCGGTTCCGGTGGCTGCACCTCACGTCCATAATCATACTTGACCGGACGACGTCCAAACTCGCGCAACTGCTCGTAATCCTCGGAATTGGCGGCCAGCGGCGGTGCTGGCGGCTGCTTCTGTACGTTGCCAAACATTAAGCCTCGGGCGGCCTGCTGCAACAGCGCCGGATAATCACCGACATCGATATCCTCGCTGGGCTGCAAATGTATGCGACCCGCAATGATGGGCCTGCCATGATGCCCGGGCGGCGCATCGGGACTCTCGGCCGTCAGCTTGGCCAGACCGAGCACCATTAGGCGCTCTCGCTCCAGTTGCGCCATGTCCGCAATCTCCTTGTTCAAGCGGCCCGTGGTCGCATCGAAAGCAGCCGCTGCCGCCGACCGATGTGAGTCCGACATGGACCGATGACCATGGCCAGACCCGCCGCCAGGTGGCGCTCCGCCTCCGGCATGCTGATGAAGCAGCTGCTGCTGCTGCTTTTGCGGTTGCCAGCCGCCCAAGGCGCCACTAATCATTGGCGAGCCCGAGACGGAACCTAAGCTAGCCGCTGATCCCGAACTGGAGATCGGTGACTTCTCGCTGTTGCCGCTCAAATGGAGCGCATAGAGGCCGCCATTGATGAGCAACACGCAGACGAGCGTCTGTGCGAGCGAGAAGAACATTTTCTTTTTGTTGCTTTGGCGCAGTTTATCAATTAGACGGCTTATGTTGGCGGCTAGTCTGTGTGCACCTAACAGAGCCAGAGAGTATAACAAGGGGCAGACAGAGAGAGAGAGAGAGAGATAGGTTGTGTGTGTGTGTGTGTGTGTGGGAGTTGTTGTGTTTAGTCGAGTTTCTACTTGTTTTTCACTTGCAGTTTTATTTTGCTTTTGCGTTTTTGTGTGTGCTTAGCGCTTGTAAGTCTTCATACTCGCTGCACAACACTGCGCGCAACTGTAGCGCTTTACACTGCACAACACTGGCTTTGGTGAAGTTTGCCTTTAGACAAAATCAATAATCAATTGTCTACTTTTCCACAAACTGAAGTGTCTGGCCGTGTGTATTGTGTTTGTTTGAACTTTGTTGGCCTTTGTCGAGGGAGTTGCACCACAGACAGACACACTCCGACCACACCGACTCTAACACTAGTTGCTGCCTATCTAATGTATATATATATATATATATGTATATATATATATCGATACACACTTTTACACTCCTTTGCACATATGTAAGAAGTATGTATGTGAAAATCTCTGCCGTCGGCAATTTGGCTTTGCTTTACGGTTACTCTCTCCACTTGCTGCTGCTGCTGCTTCTCTGCTGCTGCTGCTGCTGGCACGGAAGTCGCTTGCGGCTGCCTAGAAATCGTTGCTTTGACCGCTTGCTGTTCTTATAGCTTCCCGTTGGATTTTGGGCTTGGGATTCTGTTGCCAAATTGGATGTTTTATGCTCTTCTAGTTAGAATAGTGGCACGCAGCTAGTCTAAAGCTAGAAGTCAATTTCAACGCACGGCACTTTCCTCCTTTTTTTCTACTATTTCTTTTCGCTATTTCTTCACTTTGTTTTTGATTCTTTTCTCTTTTATTTTTTTTTTAGAAAAACTTCAAAGAAAACTTGTATTGTGTATAATTTGTATATTTTGTTTATAGTTATAACAATATTTGTTTTTGGTTTTTTTTTGTTTTTTTATTGTTGTATATATTTATTTTTATTTTAATATATTTTTTTTTTTGTTTTGTTGAAGGAACTTGTTAGCACTTTTTTGCTTAGCGCTCAGCTGCGGCACTTCTGTTTTAGTTTTATATATATTCTATTTAAATTTTTATTTTTTTTATTTGTTTCACAAATTTTGCACGACTTTTGCTGTTTAGTTTTTTTTTTATGTTTTGAAAATTTTTCGAAAATTTTTAAGAATTATTTGTTGGTAATATATTTGTATTTTTATTTATTTTATTTTTTTGGTAGGGGGGAAATAAGTTTGCACTTTAAAAACTTGTATTTAATTCACGAATTTCACTTGATTGCTTGTTGTTGTTAATGTTGTTGTTATACTTTTGTTTTGTTGTTGTTTTTGTTGAATGTATTTTTGGTGTGTGGAGTCTCTTTATTTGGTGTGAATAACTTTAGCTAGTGTGTCGCTTTTCAGTGTTCCGCACGTATGAACCGACGAGCAAGGACTCGTCGTATCGTCTCAGCAGGTTTTGCCTGTTTGTCTGCCTTTTGGCTTGGGCCGCCTGACGCGGTCGCTGCCGCTGTCGCTGTCGTTGCTGCTGCTGCTGCTGTTGCTGTTGCCGTCACAGGCTGCGACGTCGACGCTGCTCTTCTCAAGGCGTTTCGTATTTCAACTTTATAGCTGTGCCGCCTGACTTCATGTGTCCATGTGTGTGTGTGTGTGTGTGAATTTTGTGTCGTTTGTAGTCGTCGTGCGAGGTTCGTTGTGCATTCGTTTCGGGGCAATTCGCTGCTAGTTGTTGTTGTTGTTGTTGTTGTCGCCCGTGCCTCGAATTTCACTTGTATCGTCCTGGCCGCTGGCTGCTGCGTCCTGCTACTGCTTCTGGCTGTTGCTGCTGCTGCTGCTGCGACTGCTGCTTCCTGTGCGCTTATACTCAGTCAACGGGCAACGAGCACGAAACGACATTTACGTTTGTTCGCTCAATACTGAGCAGGCCGCACGCTCAACCACTTGTTTTCAAGCCAAAGCCAAAGCTGAGGCTGCAGCCGAATGACAAAGCCGAGTCCGCAACCGAATACCGATGCCAATAAGCCGAAGTCTCAGCAGTCAGCGTCGCTGCGTCATGTGTAGAGTTTTCAGAGAGCAACAAAACACTGTACGAAATGAGAGAAAGAGCGCACGACCCCAAGAGGGGACAGCCAAGAGAGAGAGAGAAAGGGAGACACAGTGTGAAAGAGCAAGATGGAAAAGATACACAGCCACAGACACATTGCGCCTATTGTGCCGGCATCTCTCATCTGATGTCCCTTTTATTTCCCCAATTTCTTCGTATTTTCGTACTTGGCTGGTCCCAAATGTTAATAGGATTTTCCTATTAGAAGCAGCGAATTTTGTTTTCTTCTTCTGCTTCAGCCATTGTCCACATTGTCAACAGTCGGCTGACCAAATTTTATGGTTTAGTTCTGTAAACCGATTTAACATGGTTAAACCCCAAATTTGGCTTATTAAATAGAAATTTAACTGACCAAGCACATGTCAAGGGAAAGTCCTTTGATACAATTAGCAATTTGTGCGCCTTTAAAAAAGGTCAGGGAATAATTGAGGTCATTCTTTATAGAATATTTCATGACTGTTTAAAGGAATTTCACAATACTGAGTAAACAGAAGCAAATGTAAGAAAAAACCCTTTATACCACAAATAGGTATATTTTGTGGATAATACATTTTAAGGTAGACAATTGAGCAGTTTAAATAATATTTAGACTCAAAGAAAGAGCATTTAAATAGTTAAACAGCTCTAGTTAAATAATAAAAAACTATGCCAAGCTAAAAATAACTTAACTTTCCTTATAGCTGCACAAACTTAGGTCAATAAATGCCATAAGTCATATATAACATTAATAGGAATCTCTAGGGAATCGCTGCCCAGTTCACAAATCAATTCGATACATCATCCTGAAATGCACATCTTGCACATCCGAGAAACTTCTGTCATTCTAGTTATACAAACACCTTGTTACCCCTAGTTGCATGCCCCTCTTTCGAACAACTGACTTCGAACAACGATGACGCCCACACATTTGCCAGAGTTGTAAAAAGCAAAACAAGACAACAGCAGCAGCAGCAGCAGCAGCAACAGCAACAACAACAGCCAAAATACATGAATTGCAGGCAACTACGAGATGGAAAACCGAATGGAAACAATGCCGAGTCAGTCATACCATGAATGAAGGAGAAACTACGGCTATATTCATAGTTATACTCGGACTTATACTATGCAAAGGATCATCGTCATCGACGGCTGCTGTTGCTGCTTCTTCTTCTGCTGCTGCTGCTGTTGTTGCTGTTGATGTTGCTGCTGCTGCTGGTTCCGGTTCTGTTAGTGGTTTTGTGTGTGTATTTGTGTCTCTTTTAAAATTCATCATCCTGGGGGGGTGGGTTCGTGCTTTGGGGCAGGTGCCTCTGCCATGGCTAGTTTCGTTTGGTCCGCACTGTTGTCGTCACGATGTCTGTGGCTTTTACGTTTTACGAGCGAGCAGCACAAATTATAATATAATTTTAATGCCAGATGAAATTCTACTAGCAATGCCTAAAGTGAATGAGACTGTTTTTATTTTCTGCTATTGTTTTTTTTATTTTAACGGCCAAATATAAAAAATAGTATATTATCTATAAACAAAAATAATAAAAAAAAAAAAGGATGAGTATTTTTATGCATATTCTCTACAAAAAATATTAAAATAAACAGTAGACAATTTTTTAAAATATTTCATGCTTGTCTTAATAGTAATCCAATTAATATGCAACACTCATGTTCAATGATATTTAAGCTTTTTGTGTTTGATCCCATACCATAAATTCCATATAGACCCCCATGAATAAAAAGCCGGCTTTAATACACAATTTGTTGCACAAAACTCTACACATTCCACAAAAAGTCTACAAGCAAACAGCTGAGCGAGCTGAGCAGCGCCGTTGTTTTCCATTCCCATGCCCAGAATCTCTTTTATCCTGTGCCCAGTAGCAGCTCATAAACTGTCCTACCACAAGCGAAATGCATTGGCTGGGCTAAGACACAAAGGCAGGCTGGCAGGCAGTTTTGCAAGGGGGTTGGGGGGGCACGCTAGCTGTATGGAGGAAGTGGCAATAGGGAGACAACAACAGATGATTCGGCTTGGCGCCGGCGCACTTAACAACTGACGGCGACTACGTCAACAACAAAAATCGAAGTTACGAGTTTCATTGAGCAAACAGCGCCCCCAAAACAGTTGGGGAAATCATCATCAAGTATACGCCGTGGAGACCTGACCGCCTGACTGGCGGCGACATCGGTGGCTCTTTTGCGCTCTTCTCAATGAGCATCGACAACGGCAACTACGACGACGACGACGACGACAAGTAGGACTTACGACTGGGCAAGACGAGGCAGTGGGTGCGCCGCACTCGCACGATGATGACGCCTACGCAAATTTGTGACGTAAGCAGCAGCACGATGTAAGGCTACGAAGCACCATGTGTGTGTGTGTGTGTGTTTCTCTCTGTGTGTGTTTGTGCGCGTATTTGTGGTGGCACTGCTGCTGCTGCTGCATGCTTCTATTGTCTCTGGCTTTGACACCTTCGCTGGCCACTCATTTGAACTTTTGGGCTCGTCGCATGTACAGCGCAAAATTTTTCTACTTTTTCACACAATTTATCGATAAGAGCATTTTATGTGCGTTCGAAAAAATAATGCTATTAAAAGTGAATTAAGCCCAGATTAGACTTGGAAATATACACAAATATAAGATTAAATTATATTGTGTATAAAATTTGATTTGATTTATTTCAAGTAAATATATTAATATAAATTATTTTTAAGCGCATGCATTCGGCAAAATAAATACATTCTACTACGGGAATTTTTCTAAATTCAAAGTAATCCAATCTGTGATCAGTTATGCTTTCACTTTAAAGGCTTCTAATTTTTATTTTAATTTTTTAATTATTTATTTAAAAGATGATATAAACTTTCAATATTATTCAATCCTTACTGTCACAAATTTCATCAGTAATTATAAAATTGTATTATAAATATAAACAATAAGTTTTAATCCAAAAAATTTCTTAGCGCTTAAAAGTATGCTATGGAAAATATTTCGTATTGTTTCTGAACTGGTTGATAACTTTCAAACTGTTTTGCGTGTCTTAACTATTTATGTTCAAGTTGGTACTTGATGTCAATTTTGCGGACTTCCGCCATGAGCTCCTCTTGCAATTGGCATTCATTCGCCGAACTCTTAGACTCGAGCACCCTTTGCATCCCTTGGCCATGCCATGCCATGCCATGCCTCCTGATGCTGCCCACTCTGCTGCTGGTTGCAACTGTCTTTGACATTGAATTCTGTTGGATGGCACCTAAAAATAGACAACCAGCCGAGTTACATTTCTTTTTCTTTATACAATTTTTTCTATTTCCCTTTTTTTTCTTCTTATTTTTGTATTTTGCTTTGCTTTTTTGCTATTTGACTTTTAGCTACAGCCAAACAGGAAATTGTATAAAATGTACGTGGCGCTGCCAAGAATCTAAAGCCGTTGATTAAAAATTGAACAGCAACAAATAAATAAGTAAATAAATATATACAAACCAAAGCTCTGCACATGACGAGGAAGTCTGCCCCAAAGGAGAGAGGGGAGAAAGGAGTGAGGAGAAAGGAGAGTGGAGGAAGAGTGGAGGAAGAGTTGGCTGGCTTAAATCTGTTTGCCAATGGCAACGCCGGACAAATAAAATCAAACTTCAAGGGTCACTTCCGCTTCAAATAGCAAATCGGGGTTGCCATACTGCGCCTCAGACAGTGCCGGCCCATGCCGTGTGCGGTGTCCACACAAATGTCCAGAAATGAAACAGTTGCCTCCTTACAGACCAAGGCGCACGCATTCGTATAATTTTCTTAAATTAGTTTCCGGCATAAAATGTCGTTGCTCTGCGCTTTTTCAAGCCGCTTGTTTTGCACCGCTCAACTGGAAATATTGACATTTCTGATTTTGCCCAGTGCCGCTCCGGGCAAAGTATTCCTGCGCCTTCTCCGGCACCTCCTTCTACTCGAACTGAAGTATGCTCGTTTTTCTCCCGAAAAATATTTGCGATGCTGGCAAACGTTGCTCAGCGTCACAGCATATCCTTGCTGGAGTGGCCATTGAAAGCAGCGCAGAGTCCTCCAAAGGGCGCCGAAGGATGATGGATGATGGGCAAATTCGATGTGTGCTAGTGCGGCAATAATCGGACTGATCGGGCAAACACTAACTAGGCGTAGGCACTAACATCTGAGTTTATATGTTTTCCAATATAGTTCGAGGAACTCTATTAAAAGATATATCAAATTAATTGATAAGCATGTCAAAAAACTATCAATCGCTGAAACCAAAAAAAAAAAAGTGTCTTTTAATGAATTTGGCAATGCTTTTAGTGAGTTAGGAATTTAGTTAGTAGTTCTGAGAAGCAAAGTAATAACAGTCGGTCATTAATATTTTACATACACTTGCCCCAAATTTGAATCGTAGCAAACCACTAATCTCTGATCAAGGGTGAATAATCCACATAATTGCAAATAAATGATTTGCTCCGGCCAACTAATAAGACCAACTGCAGGCAGGCAACTAGGATATGCCAATTGTTTTGGATTTATGGTTGGTATGTGTGTGGTGCCTCATTTGTGTGTGTGGCAGCTTTGAGTTGCTGTTCACTTGACTTAATTGGAATTTATTGTGCCGCTTGTCGTGTGTGTAAGGTAAGCTGATGATTGTTGCCAGGACTGTGGCCACGCCCACCAGCTGCTGCTTGCCTTCAAATTAATTAAAGTATATTAAGATGCGAGATGTCATTTTTAATTTGTGGTTGGCCTTGAGTGATATGTGTTTTGATTGATTGCAACGCCAGCTTAGGGGCATATCCAGCGCATGTCATTTCCCAGCGACTTTTACATGTTGATCCAATTAACATTTCATTGGCGATTAGCTCGCTGATTTGCGCAAATCAAATGTATGTTTGTCGTTGTATCGATGGGCACTGAAAAAAACTTATAACATGCTTTACTGCCCCATCGGTTGTGACCGCAACAAATGTCATTTTGATTACTTATACGCGACGTGAGCTCAGCTCAGCTCCGCTTCGCTTAACAGTTCAGTTCAATCCAGTTCAGTTCAGTTCAGTTCATTTCAGCTCATTTATTGATTTCTCCCCAATGGCAACAATTGTTTGCCTTTCTCTAATATGCCTATTTATTGATATACTCGTAATACACCGGCACCGCCCACACTTTCCCCGAGAGAGGCGGGCACAAAAACAGCAGACAACATTCACATGCCACATGCAGGACACCAGGCTAATTTGGGTTTACGGACTTCAGTGCAGTGGAGTTAAACAGTGGTCTAAACACCATGACTCTACCATTAGCCATATTTAATTAGCTAACAAGTAGAGCTATTTTTATTGACAAAAAAAAAGCAAATAAATATTATTCCTTTTTTTTGGAAAATGTATCTGCTGAACAACTAAAAAACCATCAGTATTAACTGATTATCTTAACACTTGTATTGATTATAGGCTGCTGAAAACAATTAGTGTTAATTATGAGTATTTGACATTTAGTCGCAGCTGGCGTCATTAGTGGCACGTAGTAAATATGCTAATTGTATATCATATCAAAATGTGAACAATCCGCCAGCGTCACAAGGTGTCGTCATTGCTGGAACACCCAAATTACAAAAAATGGCTCAACAACTCAAAAAGAGACCTTAAAAATATGCCAGTAATTATACGGTTGAGTTCAAAGTTCCGTATTGTGCCGGAGAGCGTTACGGACTAACTAGACCGACAGTTCATGGTCATGTGACATATGCCATATAAGCATTTCTACCCCGAACTGCACTCAGCAACTGATTTATGGCCTCCGAATAACCAAATCCAAACCCCAAACCCAAAAAACACCAAACCCGTCGCCTGTCGAGCCCCAAGCCGCACTTGGCACTCAAAAACTTTTCCCAGCTAGTTAAATTTCGGCACAGGATAAGTGCTGCAACGGGTGACATTGAAAGAAACATTTAAATATAGGGGAAAAATTGCTATTTTTAGATCGTTTTTTGTGGTTTAAGTTTAATGGTGTTACACGCTGCCAAGAATAGCGTTTTCGAAACCAACTTATGCGCCATGTGGACAAAAATAGGAATTAAATGCTGCGTGTGAAAATAGAAAAAGCAACATTAAAAGTGTTTGAAGTAATTAAAATAATTAAAAATAGTTGGACATACCAATGAAATACAGATTTATAATTTATGTACTCCAAGATGTGGCAAAGTAAAGTGTTTAAAATAAAAGCCATATTAATAAGCCAAACATTATTTAAAAATTTAAAAAAAAAAAAAAAACAGATGTAAAAATTTTAAAAATTATTTTAAAGAGATATTAAATGTTGAAATCTAGATAAACTGACTAGAAACTAAATTCTTTAATTATTATTGTATATTAAAGATAGTTAATGCAATCGATTAAAATGTCTAGAGAAACTTTTGGAGTTTTCTTAAGCCATTTTAAGTGAATAAAAATGAAAAGATAAAAATGTTGCCAGCAGCAATGGCAGCCACAAGAAGCTGTGCACCAGCTGCTTTTAGCGGTCAGCGGGGGCAAGTGGAGGGTGCGGAGTGGCGAGAAAGCCTGTGGCAAAATATTCAAGTTCAAGGCATGCACAGACAGCTGAACACAGCCTGTTTTTATCCTTGTTATGGCACTGCTAACACTCCGGGCTGTCGGGCTGAGCAGCTGGCGCTTAATCGAATCACAACTGCGCTGCTGCAAGGACAATGCTGGCAACACAGTGCTGCGCTTTATGCAAATACTGTGGTCATTGTGGCGCAGTGTTTGTTTTAAGTAATGCTAAGTGAGCCTGGCATACAAATGAGAGAGAGAGAGAGAGAGAGACACAAAAGCAACAACAGCAAAATCAGCAACAACAGCAACAGCAGCACCACCATGCCACCATGCCACGCCCCCCTCTCTCTATGGCTGCAATTGTTTGTGCTCATCTCAGCATTTGTCTGGCACTTAACGACACGATGAGCAATGCGAAAATGTAACTGTAACGTTTCATTATAGCCATGATTATTGTTGCTGTTTGTGTTGCTGCTTGTTATTTTTTTTTTGGTAACGGCAGCCATTTTGATGACGTTGATGAGTTTTATTTAAGTAAGTATTCATTTCTAACAGTTTGCTCTGTTTTCGCTTGATTTGCGCTTGATGACGTTCATCATCAGCAATATACATAAAACGGGGCCAAAACTTCACCGGGGGAGAAATCCAAACAGATCCAAACTTTTTTTATTTGGTTGTCCGGCGACGCAGCTTTAGTTGTCTTACAACTTTCATTTTTTGTTTTTTTCTCATCTCCCCTGCCCAAAACCTGCCCCACCGAACCATCAAACTGGTCAAGGACTTTTTTTACTGTGCTTAAGAAGTGGTCGTCGAATCCGTGGGCGCAAAAATGAATATCTCATGTTTCCGCTAGACGCAAATTTTTATAAGCGCGTTAAACAACTTTCGCAATTTACTTGTTATTTTGTCATTTAGCCATCAAACCGAATGACGTCACGCCCCCTTTGGATTTAATGATAGTCTCACGGCAAATTAGCATAAGATGGGATGAGAAGGAGCATTTGCCCTTTAGCAACTTCATAAATTACGCCCACAGTTGTGTTGAGTGAGTTTTGCCTTTTCGAATCAATGGCCAAAAACTAAAGCAATTACAACAAACAACTCCATTTGCCACAGATGATAAACCGCACAAAACAGCTAACAACATAATTCATATTGACCAAATAGGCGACGCCCATCAGCCTGAAAACTGACAACTTCCACAGTGGATGTGGGATAAAAAATTACATCTTTAAAGAACATTTTTTTTATATTTTAAAGGTGTTTTCTAAGAAACACATTTTGGCTTTTTCACTTAATAAAGTCAAATAAATGCACTAAATTAGGCCAAACATATTATTTTATATAAAAAAAGATTTGTCTATGGCCTAATGAACAAATTAAAATATAAAAGTTCTATTTTTATTGATAATAATCTTTGGAGTCACCTATATGAAATGCTGTTCCACCGTGCCCCAAAATGTAGGCAATGCTTTTTGTAACTAATCACATAGATCATTAAAAGCAAATGTTTGAGTCCGTTGTGGGCGTTGTTTGAGTTGGTAAAGAGCATCGGCTGAGACACAGTAATAAAACAGCTAACAGGAATTTCTAGGTAAATGCCCTCACACATACCTCAACGTCATTCAATCTGCCATTTATATATCAATTGTTTCCATTTTGAGACGAAATGTTAAGTTATAAACCCAAAAATATAATAAATACTAAAGACTTAGGCGGCGTCGAGGATTGGGTTTCTGATTTCAAATCGCCTGCGTTTTTGTTTTGCCAGCCATTGAACAATTTTCGCACACTTAGTAAATATGTGTGTGCGGTTGTGTGTGTGTTTGTGTGTGTGTGTGTGTTTTGCCAGCTGTTGACTTTTGCCGAGCGGTATATTTATCGCATTTATTTAGTCGTCTCCTCCGTCGCGTCCTCATGTCTAGACGCAGCTGCGACGGCATCTACTACGTATCCGGCTCATAATCCGGCTCTGCTGCTGCTGCTGCTGCCGCTCCTGAAACCGTTCGAGCTTTTGCAATCTAATCCGTTGCTCAATTACATGGCAAATATTTGCAGATCTTTGGAACGCAACACGTGTACCAATAAATGTTTGGCCTACAGCAACACGTCTATAAATAATCGGGCGTTAACTTATTTTAGTACATTTTACATTTATTAACTTGTTTATTTTGGCATTTGTGTGCACAAATGTTGCTGCTGCTGTCAGCAGTTGGCTAATTGACAACTTCAGACTGCTGTCAGAGCCGATTTAATTAAAGCAAACTGCGCTCGAGTGCGTTTAGTATTAGACTAATCCCGTTAGTTTTAATTGGGTATGTTTATCACACAAACACACACACACAAACACACACACACTCACGCATAAATACTCTATTCATTTGTATATACAAATTGCAGCTGGCCAAACTTGTTAAAAATTATCCCAGTGCCGCACAGCAGGACACTGGACACATAATCTGTTAAATGCGAATCGCTTAACTTGAACTAATTGACAATGGTTGTGTCTAACTGCAAGTTTCACTGTATGTGTGTGTGTGTGTGTGTGTGCGTGTAGTTGGCATTGTGGCAACTAACGAAGCGCTTGCTTAACGCCTAAATTATCTTAAAATTAGCAAATTCAAGTTTAGGCTTGACTGATTATGGCCAGACTTGTACTATTACACTCTTTAACTTGCTATCTCTCTCTTACTCCCTCTCTCTCTCTCTCTCTCTCTCATTATCTCACTTACTTGCGACTTTGTCTATGGCATAATTATTAATTACGAGCAGAAGAACAAGTAAACAAGACACGCAGACTCGCTCCGGAAACAGGACTCACCTCATAAGGGAGGAGGGTCAACATGGGCGACTTTAATGTGGCAAGTGCAACATTGAAATCTGAACACTAACTGCCGCAGATTAACATTGGAGCAAACGAAATTATTTGCATAATAAACTCATTTATTTACATGTACTTAAAGTATTTGAGAAAATGTCCTATTTAGAAAATAGTTTTAAAGAACGTGTCCAAACCAAAGTAGTCTTAACAAATTAAACAAAATTAAGCCAATGAAGGCAAATTTAAATTTTCACAATTAACTCATTCATTTGAAGATTACCTAATTCGTTCCGTGTCCCAAAACTTTCAACAGCAAAAACCTGCTAAAAGCTACAAGCGAGAGTTGAAAATGTTTGAGTTATTTCAGGTTTTTACATTGGCAGGGCTCACCCAGAGGGGCGGGAAGAGGTGGAGAGAGAGGTGTGTGGAGCGTGTTGGTCGACCGCTAAGTATGTGCTGAAATGCTTTGAAACTTTTATGGCGGTTTGTCATAATTTTGTGAACACGTTTCGGCCATAAAATTGCGAGTGGTCTCAGCCATAGACACAAACAAACAAATTTGGGGCAGCCGAATGGGTTTTGTGTGTATTCGGGAATATCAAAGCAAAAATGTCGTTGATATTATTATTGTGCTTAGCTCGAAATTATATTACTAATACGTATTTATCAACTTAGATGACAATCGACAATTATCACTATTAGTTATGCTAATGCTAACTATTATCCAGAATTATACTTATAACTTTCGCTCCAGCAAACTCTAATTTGTCTTCAGGTTATATTTTATTTATTTATATTTGATTGTTGTCATTTATTTTAAATTTAAAAATTGCATCTGCTAATTATAATAATATTTATTTAAGTCTGAAATGTGGTCTTGCTTACAGCATTTAAATTACAATTATATCTTTCTGAAAAACCTTATAAAATGTTTAGCTATAAAGTAAATAAAATATTAATTTTTAGCATTATTTCTTCTAACAACTCAGACTATAATTAAATATTTTAAGTTTTCTAAACTAACTGCAAGAGTTCTCCATGGTGCCATCGACCTTCATTCGTGCCACGCGCGCTGCGCTTGTGGTTGTCAAATTGTTGCAACACTCTGTGGGCGTGTAAAAACCGAGTGAAGCAACGCATATGCAATCAGTTAACCGGTGGCATGTCCTTGAATCCTTGAGTCAGAATCTAGTTACCAAGCCTCTTGCTATGTAATGTAATGCAACCATGCCATAATGCCGCAATTGCGTGTGTGGCATAATGCTAGTTGCGACTTTGCGTTGCACGGTTGCATAAGTGCAAAACATAACATTTAGGCAGCATCTGTGTGTCATGCAACAATGCAAATTACGCGACTGTCAATCACATATTTTTAGGTTACTAAATCTTCCATCTGCTTACTTAACTGCTGTCAACTGCAGATTGCATTTTTTCTGCTGGATTACGAAGCCGATTTCGATGGGTGTGTTTAGTGGGCCCGTTTTTTGTTTTTTTTTTGGTTTTGGAGGAGGCATGTGGTTTTGGGGCTTGGCCATTTTTAATATTATTTACGACCAACAATGTTGTGGACACAAATAGCGCGCATAAATATAATAAGCAGAAATGTGCTTTAAATTAAATTTATTTTATTTATCAACTACATCATAAATAAGCCAACTCCCGCGCCATGTGGCGTCGGCGGCGGCGTCTGTCTCTAAACACACACTTACACACACACACACACATACATACAGCGGGGGAAAAAGATGAGAAATTATATTTATATATTATATAATATCTTTTTGGCAAACTCTACAGATTTCCATTTGTAATACAAAACGTTTTCGGGGGCGTTTGCCAGTCAATGGTAGCAAACGCAAAAGTCGATATCAGGCTATGAATGAAAAGTCCTTCTTCGAGACTGCATTCTATCTCTAACTAACACACATGCAAACTCATCTAGCGGTATATGTGTGGGTGTGTGTGTAATGTTTCTTTGGGGCCATAAGCCGCGACCTTTTGTAAGGGAGACTTTTGAGTGCAGTTACTGAAAATTCAATTGATTGAAAAGCAATTTGTTCGCTCGCAAACCCACATGACACACATATGTGTGTGTGTGTGACTGTGTGTGGGAACCATATGTGGGCGTTAGGAGTAGCAGCAGCCGCCACGCCCACGCCACAATGAGCCGGGCGCACTAAACCATAAATTATGATGACAATAAAAGCGCATATCTAAGTATTGTGAATTGTACCCCACACACACACACACATGGACGTGTATGTGTGTGCGTGTGTAACACACACAATTGGGCTTTTATAATGGTTTGAAAAACCACGCCTGCCCCATTTGCAGCAAGTGCACCGCCCGCTGTCTGACACTGACATTTTATGCAACATTTTGTGGCAAAGGGTCGCGCATTTTATGGCTTTTATTGACAGGCAAATTCGTGGCTAGGTAGCCAGCCTATGTCTCTACCAAACATGTGTCCCCCATCCGCCTCCAAATCGCACTCCTCGTCATGTTAGCTCCAACACTTTGAGGCCAAATTTCGTTATTTTTTATCTTTCTTTCTGACTTGGCATTTAACTGATAGCTGCCAACATTGCGAACAGCTCCAAAAAATGAGTCAACTTATTACGTCTTAGCCAGTTTATTACATACTAGCTACTCACTTTATGCCTTTATCCCTGCCAGCTTGTTGATGCAACACATAGAAAATAATGCATGTAAAAAATATAAGAACAATTTTTTTATTTAAAAGGCAAAATATATTTTGTAGTTTAATTTGTTTGCAATTAATAATTCTAATTGAAATATTTGCATATAAAAATGTAATATTTGAGTTAAAATACGTAATTTAATTCAGAATTGATTCATATTAATAATTATATATTTTTGCAATTTTATTATTTACTATTTTAGCTCTTCACTTTATTAGTTAAAAATAGTCTCATTTGCTTAATCATAGCACAAACGATTTAATATCATTTTGACTATTACATTATTCCGTATAAGCAACAAAAAATATAAAAAAATTTTCAAGATTATCAAGGTTCTGGGTTAAGCTATAAAAAAAAAAAACTAAAAACAATCTCAGCAATTGATTTAAAAAAAGGATAATAAAATGTAAGAGGATAATAAAAATAAATTATGCCGAAATTACTACAGGCAACCCAAAAAAAAAAAAAATCACAAATGTTAAAAGAGTTGGATTAAATTAAAAATAGATTTTGAAGTGTTTTAAAATTCAAAAGCAAACAAAAATTTGTCCGGATTTCTGTTAACATTATGAAGCCCATTTAACACAATTTATCACAATTATTTGCTTGTGTATACAAAAATATATAAATATTTGTATAGATATAAATATAAATGAGATGATGACGTCTAAGCCTCATTCGATGACGAAATTCCTGGCAACACAAACAGGCAAGCGAGATAAATAGATGTAAGAAACCTTAGCGCCATTAAAAATGCCAATACAAATGATGGCTCATTGGTTGAGGAAAATGATGGTTGGCAGCATCCTGGCAAAACGACTTTCCCACGCACCGTAATTAATGCGAGCCAATCTGAGCTGGTCGAAATACTTTTCGCCTTGGCCAGCAGTACGTGTGTGGCAAGGCGGGCAACGCATTTTAATAAGCTACTTTTCTCTGGCTAAAAATAGTATTTTGTTTGTTTGTTTGTTTATTTTTGTTGTTGTTGTTTTTTTTTGTATTTTATGCCAGTTCAGTAAGAATTTTGCTAACATAAATTTCACACTCGCATAAATTCCATTAAGAAAAATCAGCGACGTGCGACGGGCATACGGAATAGCTTTCTGTCTTCCTCTCAACTCCTGCGGGGGCGCATAGTTAGTAGGGGTAGAGGGGAAAGGGGGCAATAGCGCGTTGCCTTGACAGGGACGCCCACGCGGCTCATGGAATTTCCAGTTTTTGAAAGTGGAGACGCTGCGTCAACTGTTTCTGCTACTATTGCCCGCTACGCTGTCATAAAATGAAACTTAATGGCACACACACACACACACACTCACACACACACTCACACACTCGCTTTTAGTTTGCTAGAGAGAGATAGACTTCATAGAGTCGTAGTAGCTGGCTGGAAAATACAAATATATATTTGGGATATAAAAACAACACAGACACAAAAGCGCAAAACGCCCACGCGTTCAATCAGCTTTGACTGCCAACTAGAAAACTAACAAACACTGATATTTACTAGATATGCTACATATATATATATATATATATATATACACAAAGCCATTTGTCTGACTGTGTGCGTGGCGTTCTCAATGAATGATTTTTGAAGCAGCCACAAGCCAGATATGAGTGCCATGACCAATACTCAGACTTCTAAGCAAACGCACACAGACAGTTGTCTGCCACAGCCACTATGTGTGTGTATGTGTATGTGTGTGTGTGTAGTGTGTGTGTTTTCGCGTAGGCGTTTGCCGCCAAAAATGCTGGCGGCAATGGCTCAGTTTGCCCATTCTGAACTCATTGGCTCATTGTTCCATTGAGAGGCGATTGCGACAAGTTTTGCAATTTTATTGCTGCCGCACATTTGCATTGAGCCAAGGGTAAAAGGGCCTATTTTGGCAGGGGAGGGGCGGGTAAGTGGAGTTTTTCTTTTGGCATGCCATCTTCAGCGCATGATGTCAGCTTATAAGTGCTGCCAGGATTCGATTAGACAACGTCATTTACTGCTCCATTGACAACAGGTTAAAGTTAGTCCTGAATAATTCCAATTGGAGCATTCATAGATGCTCTCATTGAAATTTCTTGGAAATATTTTATATGTTTTATTATGACTAACTTTTACTCTTCTTGTGAATTTGACGCACTTATTGATATCCATTACTGAAATCCAAGTAAAACTCAATTACCGATTGCTTCACAAATTTGTCATAAAAAGCTGCTTAATGTTTGCAAATACATTTATGGATTTATTATATATGTATTTACTGCTTAATGTATTTGAGCTACTTATTGCAAACATATTACTAATAGATTAAATGGAATTAAATATTTACTAATGTAGATTTATTTTATATATATATTTTGCCAGGGCTAAAATGCAAAGGAATGAAATTTAAAAAATTCAAAACCTCCCTTTTAAGCCCTTAAAACTTTTGTCATGGGAAAATAAACCTATCGTTATTTTCTGTTGCAACAACTGAAATTGCTTCACAGCGGTTTGTAGCTATTTTTGTGGAACTGAACATTACTTAGATTACTTTCTAGTGGCATTTTTTCATGCAACAGCAATTTGAACAATTTGTGCACTGCCACAAAAAGAGGAGAGTGGAGAGCGGAGAGCAGAGTGTAGAGGATTACATGGAATTGTAAAAAGTTTTGTTGGTCCAGCTATCATTGGGATGTGTGTCCGTCATGTGGATAGAAATTGAGTTTGCTGTCAGACGCTAATTGCTGTCACCTACACGCCGCAAGGTATGCAACACATTTTTACATTTTGCTGTCGTTGCAGCGTCGCATGACTGGAGAACGACCTTTTTTGCTGACTGTACTCAAAAATGTTGTGCCTGTGTGTGTGCGTGTGTGTGTGCGCTTTTTGGACGCCAGCCAAATAGCAGCGTGGTAACTGGGCGAGTATGCGAAATGTGCAAGTGTGTGGGCCAAATGGCAAAGACGAACGTTGACAATGGCGACACAGACTCACACAAACACAAATACACACACACACACACACACACATATGCAAAGAGAGACAGTAGCGACGTAGCCGGCTTCCGTTTGTGCGCGCGGAAGTCGTCGCCATCTTGCATTGGTCATCCTGCGCCCACTCGCATCGCAGCATCGAGGCACAAATTATGGCAGCATTTGCCACAAATCGTGCGTGTAAAGTGATGTCATTGCTACCGACCGCATGCGTCAGCGTTTTTCGCATTACTCTCCTAACTCCTATATATGTGTGTGTGTGTATGTGTGTGTGTGTGTGCGTGTGATGCAATAGCTTCAACTGCAACTTTTGCTATGTATCTCGAAATGTAACCAAATCTTCTGTCTGCAAACTTCAATAATCTGATGTCATCTCTGTTTTTTTGCCTGCCATTTCGTTAATATTCAACTGCTTAGAAAATCATTTTGTGAAACATTCACCTTTGCATATTTCATGTTGAAACATTAAGAAAAAAAAAGTATCCTCTTTGGTAGCTGGGGGAAGTGCGGTGGACGGGGGCAGCAACCGCCACTTAATGTTTTCATTTCATAAAATTGAGCACTTTGTGCGTCATCTCATGAATATTTGAAGAACGCAAAATGTCCTATTTAATCTAATTTCTTTCTTATATTTTTTACACATTATTTTGGCTTGCTGCTATACTCTGTTCTTAAGGTATATCGGATTTGTATAGCCAACGGAGTTTCAAATTATATTTACAAATTATTGGTTTTAGAAACACGTGTCAATAATTTGTAGCACAGCCAACAAATTATTACGGAGTCATCAGTTGAAACAGGACACTTTCTGACTTCTTTTTTTATTCATGTGCTGCTTTATCAACAAATTGTTATTATTATTATTGTTCTTGTTTAATATACTGTGACTCGAGTAACCTTCAAAGCAGAGAAGCATTTAAGATAATTAATTTGGCCAATTGCAATTATCTCACATCGAATTTTGGCTCCAATTAAAAATAAAACGCGTATTTCTTTCATTTTATCTTTTTTAGCCGCGCCAAAAAGTATGCTTTAAATTCTTAGCATGCTTTTCGTACAATCTCAAATTATGATGTCAAGAAATGTCGCCAAATGTCACAAATGTAATTATTACGGATGTTGGCAAGTAGATCTCAAGAAAAGTGTAGAAAATTTAGCCCCAACCTTCGTTTTTAATTTTTACGGGTAACATGTACATTTTTCAGACAAAGTCTGTCACAATTCACATTTTTATAACTTTTTTATCAAACGAACAAGAACCAGAAATTAGGCGCTACAAGCTGCGTTTTACCAAAATTAATTTCATTTCATATACAATAAGAATGCATGACTTTCGAATACCCTATAATTTAAGACTCACTTAGCATAATGGCAAAAAATTGGCCTACTAAAAAATACCCCCTAAATATATATGTTAATTCGATAAATAAAACTAAGGAAATTTAACAAAAAACTTAAAAAAAAGTTTAAATATAATTTACAAACTTATCATGCTTTTTTAGGTTTTGTTTTCAAAGTGAAAATGTTTGAGTTGATACACTTTCCAAATAGTCAAAATTTATGAATCATTCGAGTGCTTACCTATGTGTGTGTGTGTGTGTGTGTGTGGGTGTGTGTTGGAAAGTAGATAAGTGGGTAAGTGGCTGCCTTAAAGCTTAAGCGCTGCTTGACTTGACTTGACTTTCCCACAACACACACACACACACACAAACACACTCAAACAGTTTGAGCCCGTCAAAGCAAGTGCTGGCCTCGCACTCGTATATCAAAAAAGGTAAACGCGTTGAGTTTTCCATTAGGTTGGAAAGCATTTTCAGCAAACGTGGGCGTTTTTTACTTCAGCTTTTCTTTTTCTCCTCTTTTTTTTTTTTGAGTTGGTGTTGGCACACCATACATATTGCCAACTCTGATGTATGCGCAATATTTTAGGTAAATAACATGCGCCGAGTTTGGTTCCTGAGTGCTGCAGCAGCAGTAAGCATAAAAAACAAATGAACATATTCAGCATTTTGCTTATTGGACCCCAAAAAAAAAAAAATGGTTGAGTTGTCAACTCAAGCATGGCAAGTGTAAGTTATTTTGGCTCTTACATGACGTATGTGTGTTAGATCCAATTAGCTAGTGAGTGAGGCTATAAAGATGGCAACAGGCTAAAAGGCTTTAATCAATATAGTCGCAGCTGAGAATTCAACGTTGCATAAGCTTATCGACACAGTAGTCAAAGTAATGCTAATCGGTGGCACCACCAACCCAAACACGCAACATAAATTTTTAATAAAATTAGCAAAGTATTTCACACAGCGACAGCTTAAAACTGTTATTAAGTTAAAGAAGTTCTTCAAAGAGATTTCTATTGCATTACAACAAGTTCAAAATCGAACAAAGCACTTACAGCGAAATGATATTAAATTAAGTGAATGAAAATATATTAAAATTATTCTAAGGAAATTTTGTTCATGAAAAAGTTTAATAATAAAGGCATATCTATGTTTTAGTAGCATAACTGATGATTTAATGTTATTAAAAAAGAAAGTTCCAGAAAATGTTTTCTACTTTTATTTTCAGCAAGTAATGCCAAGTTTTGCTGGAGGTAAAGAAATCGATTGATGGTAAACCTATTAAAGTTGATAGGCAAGTGTTTTCTGGAACACATTGGCTTAAAATGCACATAACCTTTTATATGGCTCAATTTAGGAGCGATTTTATGGGCGCAACGCCTGAAAATATGCTACATTTCTGCGCTCGCTTTTATCTGTGTGCTGTTTAGCCAGGCGAAAGATGCATGCATTTATGTCAGGCTCTGGCACATTTCTCACATTTCGCATATTTCTCACATTTCTCACATTTCTCACATTTCGCATTTCACATTTTACTCATTTCGCTGAACACTTTTCGGCGCGTTGAGCGCTTCTCTGCTCTAATTAAATTTCCATTCGCCAAGCAAGCGACTCTTCTGCTTTCGTTCTTTTCGTTGAGGCATGCAGCAAACGAGGGCTGCTTGATAAGTATTTTAATATATAATATATATTTTATAATATGTGAACTAAAGAGATACTCAAAATTGTTAAGTAACAGTTGAAAGCAAAGGCAGACAATTTTATAAACATCTTTTATATAAGATATTAAATAACTTTTTCTTAGTAGAGATAAAAGTTTGAGAGAAAATTATTAATCGCTTATCGATTACATCAAGACTAAAATATATCAAATTGGGAAAGAGATAACAATATATAAGTTTAGTTATCAGAATTAATATGTACAATTTCGCTTAAATATTAAAAGTACCTGAACAATCTTAACGACAAAGCAGATCGTTTCTATCTCGGATTATCCTCAACCACACAAACCCTGATTATTCATTAGTTATCCCTCGAATGCTTTCCAGCTGGCCACAGGGCGTTTGGCAAAGTTTTCACTGCGGGGGAGGGGTGGGGTGGCATATGGTTAAGGCTTAGCCATAAATCAACGACGCTGCTGCCGGCAGCCGCTGTTAAATCAAAGCACAAAACCAAACTGACATGCATTACATATTTATATATCAGTGCTCCGGTTAGCAAGTCAACTGCGCACACACACAAACACACACACACACACACCCACATATGTATGTTAAAGAGATGGCCCTCCAGTTGTATGCCAGACATTTAGCAAAGTTGTATATCACATTTTTGCCGTGTTTTTTGATGAGTTTTAATGCGGCTTTAAAATGTCATAAATGTTAAAAACAAATACGTTGTTAAACGCTTGAAGCCAAAAACATGAGCACCAAGGTGAAACAAAGGTGGACTAAGTACGAACATCCCATACAATATGGTCATGTGGGCCAAGTGGCGGTCTCGCTTCCAGCCCGAAGGCCAAATCGTCACGCATTGATGCACATCATCAATTTTTAACGAGCAACTTTTACGTGTCCAGCTACAGCTTCAGTTTCAGTTACAGCTCCAGCTCCAGTTCAAGCTTCAGCATCAGTCCCAGGTGACGTCATCTAAGACGTGCCTAGCACATAAATAAATATATGTAGACATAAATATATACGAGCAGCTGTATATATATATATATATAGCAGATCATATAATATAATGCCACACATTCGCTGAGCTTTAAAGCCGCAACAACCATTTGCAGAATACATCAATGCCACAATCGATAAATGTGCATCAGGCGACAGACTATTCCAGCCCAATTCCAAAAGCAACAGTTTTGCACGACAACTGATAAATATTCTATATTTTTATGGTTGTTGGAAACATAGGTACCATATATAAAAAAAAATCTATCAGCCAAGCTAAGTGAAAAGTCTGGCCAAATAAATCCATTATCGATCCAACATTTTAGATAGGCTAATAAAAGTTAAAAAGTAATGGTTTTCTTGCCAAATAAATAAAGCCTGTATTTTCTAGCCATCAAGCAAATTGCTTTCTTATACCACAAAATGAATGTTTTTTCAGCTACATGCATAAAATTAAAATAATTATTTTCCATTAGTCGAAAATGAAAAAAAAGGAGAAATGAAAATAAAACTATTTCTTACTTCATTGTGTATTAAGATTTTGCCTTCGCTTGTAAAATTCCCTACGTAATGACAATGCGTGGGAAAACTTCCAACACACACACACACACACCCACATCCTCACACACAGCTGCTGCATTTGCAACGGTTGTTGGCTAAGCGGCTTTGTAAGCATAAATTTTAATGCAACACCAACCTCAGCAGCATGTTGCAAATGCTTGTTGACTGTTGCCTTGCCTTGCATTGCTCCACTCTGACTCTGGAGCAGATTCACCTGCTTCGCATATGTAAATGACTTGTAAGTGTGAGTGGCATTAGAGAGAAAGGACAGACAGACAGAGAAGCAGCTGAGGCAGCTGCAAAGAGCAGTCGCGGCATCTAGATAAATACCCAAGCTATTAGCCACCTATGCCATGCTTTTATCAAGCGACTTCCTCCACACACACACACACACACACACAAAGAAAGGTTAAACTTCGCTGCAAAAACAAAAACTTTCAACTCTCAAAAAGATCACAAAAACTTTAGATTTTTTATTTAGACACAACCTTTTTGAGCAGGACCCAACAGAAAATAAATTAAGCTCTTTAGGCTAGAAGGCCAAAAATAAAAAAACACGCGCCGCAAAACCATTAATTAAGTTGCAAAACTTATGAGCAATGTATTTTCTTATTTAAAAAAAAAAAAAAAACGGAAAATCCCAGTTGTGGGCGTACTGAGAAAAAGCAAGCGAAGCTATCAAAGCATAATGAAAAGATAAGAAAATTCAGCTTTGTTGGGCTAAACTTTTTCAATTTTGCAAATTACAATATGTATAAACGATATTTTTATTTATTTTTTTTTTAAACTACGCAGTTTGTCGAGTGTCCTGTGCAGTAAATTGAAAATTTATTATATACTTTGTGTTGCTTTATTGTATCAACGCATGCATAAAGCATATACAATAAATTTTCATTTGTGTTGCCAAACAGCAGAAGCAACAGCAGCAGTGGCAACAGTGGCAGCAGTGGCAACAGTGGCAGCAGTGGCAGCAACAGCCATAAGAGGCTCGTGGGGAATCGGCAAGAAAGCAAGTTGATTGAATTGACACGACAGGCGGAGCATACCAGTCTGTCCCCATCCACAACCCAATTCCATCTACTACCTACCCCACCATCCATCCAGCACCCGCTACGGGTACTTCCGATCCAATCCGGACAACAACAGCAAATCGGAAAGAAAATAACAACTACTCTCACCCGTACGGAGTTGGTGTCTCTTTGGCTTCTTGATGCACACACTCACCTTTGATATTTATGTTTGCTGCACGGGGCAAACCTGCAAAATTGAATGAAAATATTAAAAAAATAAATATACATTTATACGTGCGTGTGTGTGTGTGTGTGTTTATAATCCAATTTTACTGCGCGTTTTCATTTATTTGTTAATAATTTCATTTATGCGCAGGCGGCGCAAACTTAAAAATGCGTAAAACGCGTCCAACTTTTATTCAACGATGACATTTAAAAACGCGTCCTAAAAGCAGATAACGGTTCATTTATCGCTTCCTCTTTTTTGTTGCCTGTGCTTTGTTGGCTTTTCTCTTGCTTTGCTTTGTTTACCCTTAGTGGCTTTAATAATTGGCCACGAGGGTTTAGTCTAAATTGGAAAGTGGTTTTTACTTATATAAAAATATATTTTTTTTATGCCTAAAAAGCTTAAAATTGAATCTACACACAAATGAAACCACGGGAAACCTGTTGCTTTATACACTCCCCGGGCTCACAGCAGCAGATCCCCAAGCAATTTAATGAGCTGTTCCTCATGCTCGCACCCCCCACACCTCTCTCTCTCTCCCCTGGTCAACCCTCTTTCGTGCAACAGCTAATTTTTTGTTTTATTTTTTGGCCAGGTTGATGCTCATTAATTTTATCAAGTGTCGCGGCAATATACACGACTATATCAAATGGTTTTCAGCATGCAATGCGACACACACTCACACACACACACACACGCGCACACACACTCACACACACAGCTTGAAAGGTCAGGTCAGCGTTGAGTGGGAGACGACTGCAATTTAAAGCTCTCCTCCGCATGGTTGCAGCAGTGGCTCCTGCTTCTTGACAGGCAGGATCTGGGGAATGTGGGGCTGGGTTTGGTCTTCAGCTTTTGTGGTTAGTTTCTGTTCTGTTCAGCCATCTAAAGTAACGGTAAACATGTGCAATGCTTGCCAATCTGACAGACACATCAACTGCATAAAGTTGAAAGGTCGCCCGATAAATGCTGCTGTTGCCATTGCCACAAATGCGAAGTGGAAAGTAAGTGAAAGCCAGCTGAAAGTAAAACTATAAATGTCTCCACAATTCCACAAAGCACATCAAGTGGAATATTCTAATAAATATCACAATCCGACAGATGCAAGAAATTGTCTGAAAAACTGAAGTAAATTCGGTGGTCAACATTTTAAAATGTGTAGAAGTTGATGACTGATATTAAATCAGATTACAACTATTTGATATAAATATAAATCTTATATATTTTTATAAAAAAGCTGAGAAAATCATGATAAACAAAAAATTGTTGCCATTAAATAAATTTAAATACAATTTGGCCTTAAGCTATTTTTGTGCGCTTTGCAATTGTATTTCAAGCCAGCAGAAAACTATTTGCTTTGAATTATTTAATAAATTGCTCTTGGACTAGTGCTGCTTGTGCTTTGGTTGTCAACTGTGGAAAGGATTCATTTATCAAGCACTTCATTTGGTGGCAAAAACAATATACAACTTGTAGTATGCCACTTTCATGGCACAGCAGGTTTTTACCTATGCTGTTTGCCGCACATGCAAACAGAAGCACAGAAGAACCATTTTGACAAAGGGCAACTTATGTGACTTTGTTGCAATGCCTGAACTGGTTGACTGACTTTGACAGGAGGAGCAAAAACAGGACTATAAATAAGAGACTACAATGTGTTACTGCAACAATATGTATGTATACATATCTATGTGTGTGTGTGTGACTGGAAGAACTGTGTCACGCCTTTATTTGCTTGTATAACAGAGCAGAAACACCGACAAGCTGCTCTTGTTCTTGTTCTTGTTGTTGTTGTTATTATTATTGCAGTTGTTGTGCCTAGTATTTTATATTTGGCTTTTGTTGCAACGTTCATAAAAGTGTTGCAATATCTCCTTTTGTGCTCAGGTGTGCCTAGTTGTGTGTGTGTGTGTGTTTGTGTGACTTTTGCCAGAACATTTCCGCTTCCTTGCATTGTGTATTCGACAAACACATTTTGAATACATTTTCTACCATTTTTTTTCGCCCAAAACAAAGTAAAATGCTACTGAATGTTTAAAAATAATAAGAGCTGACAAGGCAAATATCTAAGCACAGACGTTATGTCAAACCTGTTGCTTTTTTGCTTTTTTTTGTTGCCCTTTTGATACATAAGAACTTACAACATTGAATGCCACAGAAGAGATTGACGAGCCCACAACGCGCCTCTCAAAGGATTGATCAGCTGTCAGTTACCGGTAGAGTTAAAATCAGAATCAACGATTCGTAAATACACACGAGAAAAAGTCGATTTACATTCTTTAACAGATATTTTATTACCGACTGTGTAATACCCTGATAAAAGTACAAAAACAACAGTAAAAACAAGATTTTGTTTGAAATTTGAATTTCGAGGAATTTTTATCCGATTTAAAACAGCAAGACCCATTTGACATTTCCTTAAAATTAATTTAAATTCAAATTAATACTCTACAATAAAACAAAAACTAGTATTCAATTGTCTTAATCTGTCACGCGAAGAAATAAAAATAAATAACTGTTGGAAATGATTGATTTAGGTTAGTAATCACACGAAACAGCTGAAACAGCCAATTCCATAAACATCGAAAGGTTTTCTGGTGTCTGGATAAAAGTGTAAGGGTTGTGTGGCTATTTGTGTGATTTCGCTTCGTTTCTATTTGCTTAGAACAAAGGCGCTACAGGTGAAGTACATTGAACTGTAACTGAACTGGGCCGTTAATGTGAGCTCAAAGGAAAAGGAAATTGATTTCCATTCAACGGCTTGGCATCAAATGCCGTTCTATTTTAAGCCAGCAGCGTAGTCTGTATTCTGAGAAGCAGGCTGCAAGTTCAACTCAAACCCACACATGTTAATCGTGAACAGTGTGCAAAAATCCACATTTGCGAGCGGCAATATTTGTTCCTCTCTGAGAGGAACAGGGCCCCAAGGAGAACGAATGGTGCAACAAAAAGTAAACAAAAAAAAAACGACGGTATTTTTTTTTTGTACACGAAAAGCCATTTGGCCTAAAAATATATTTTATGCATAAATATTTATAAATGCAGCTAAAGCACATCTATCGGCAGTTTTACAAAACAGCAGTTCATTATTTGCGCTAGATGGCGATTGATGCGGCAGTGCTACCAATTGGGTAATTGCTGGTATTTTGTCGCATGCCGACCAGGTATTTTCCTTGTTTGTGCAATGCGGTCACCCTGCATTCAAATTCGCCAAAATAAAAAGACCGATCTAAGCGGCAAAAATGCTAATCAGAATAATTAAATGCCGCATTTAACCGAAATTCTCTGTGAAATTGACTATTAACGCCCTAGATAGAGCCAAACCAGCAGCTGCACGCACAAACATAAACATATTCGGTTCGCGAAAAAACAGGCGGCTTTGTTAGCAGCGTCGGCGGCGGAGACGCACTCGCGACTTGCAACCAAAACACGGCGAAGAGGACGACTTGTAGTGTATGTGTGTATGAAAAATGTAAATTCACATTTATGTGTGTGTGTGTTTATGTATTCTATGACAAACACAGGATAATTTAAGCAATCAATAAGAAGATAAGGAGGAGCAACAGCATACATCATGGATGTATACGATGTGAGTGATGATCTGGTAAAGAAGCTCACCGACTGGAAACTGATGGCCATCATTTCGGGTAAATTCAATGAGCTGAAAGAGAACCACTCCAAGGTAAGCTTCGTGGAGCACGCCCTGATCGACTTCAAGTACATGGAAAAGATATTTCTAACTGTGTCGTTGCGCGAGAATAAGTGCAATAAGCGCAGCGTCGAATTTCGCATGCTGGGCAACGAGCAGTTCTCGCTGAAAAACAGAAAATACTTTCAGGCAAGTAATCAAAGATAAGAATAGAAATAAACCCAAGTTGGCATAAGTAATGCAGTGATATAAATTTGTTTTTTTATTTTATATTGCAGGCACTGGAATTGTATAACAAGAGCATCTGCTATGCGGAACCCAATTCGGAGCATTTGTCCATTGGCTATGCAAATCGGTCGGCAGTCTTCTTTGAGTGGAAACGATATCGGGAGTGCTTGGCTAATATTGAGTTGGCTCGCAAAGCCAACTATCCGGAACGGCTGCGTCACAAGCTGGACAAGCGGGAGCGCGATTGTCAGCAGCTGGTGCAGCAACAGCCACCGGATATTGTGCCCTACAAGTTCAAGTTGAGCTTTGAGTCGCACCCGCAGGTGCCGTCGATTGCCAATTGCCTGGAGATGCGTGAAACACCCGACGAGGGCAGATTTATAGTGACCAATCAGGATCTAGTCGTTGGCGATGTAATTGCCGTCGAGCAACCGTTCTGCTCCTCGCTTTTGGCGCCGATGCGTTATATTCGGTGTGCCACTTGCAAAGATGAGCGTTATTTAACGCTAATACCCTGCGACAGCTGCTGCTCGACCATGTTCTGTTCGGAGGAATGCAGGGAGCGGGCGAACAGCACTTTCCATAAGTACGAATGCCCAATTATTGATCTACTGCATCGCATGTTCAACAAAATCCATGGAATAGCGTTGCGCACGACATTGAGTGCACTGGATTTGCATGACAGCATCGAGGAGCTGATGGCGTACTGTGATCATCCGCAGAATCAACACAAGTCCGTCTTCGATCTGGACTATACGCAATTGACGCCCCAGGAGCATTATCGTGCCATCCACGGCCTGGTGACGAATCAACATTTACGCTCCGTATCGGATCTCTTTCAACGTTCGGTTGTCTGTGCCGTCCTTAAGCACTTTATCATTGAGTATACGCCGCTCAAGGAGTATCTGGGCGGTGAGGATGGACGTAATTTCTTTACGGATCTGTTGTTCCGACATCTACAGACATCTCCATCGAATATGCATGGAATCGATCTAGTCGAACAGCCCAATGAGACAAAGGACGATCAGTCGTACGCTTCTGGCGCCTACGCGTTTCTCTCCCTCATCAATCACTCCTGTGCACCGAATACTACACGCATCTCTCAGGGCGTCCAGGCTTATCTATTCGTCTTGCGACCCATCAAGGCTGGCGATGTGCTCTACGATAACTATGGGTAAGTTTGCTGCAGAGGCGGGTTGTATCGATTTTTATATTAATATTTGATCCACAGCGCCCACTTTGCTGTGTTCAGTAAGAAGCAGCGCCAGGAGGAGCTTTCGATGCAGTATCGCTTCAATTGCAAGTGCGAAGCATGCGAATTTGATTATCTGACATATAGACAATTGCCGCAAAAGGCGTGTGTACCGCAAGTGACTGATGATACCGATATGAAATTATTGGGGGCCTATAACTATGAATTTGCGCTGAACAACTATCGAAAATATTGTGAGTTTCTCACGCAATACGCTGACGCTTTCCCCTGCGCCCAGATCAGTTCTGCCGAGGGATGCCTGATAATGGCGTTGCATATCATGGTGGATTCGGTGCCGCTCAAGGCGAAAATCTAAATCTGTGTCTGGAACACACGTATGCACTGACTGCCTCGCAAGAACCCACCATCAACAGCACCACATGCTTCATCACCACATGCACCACCATCCCAAAAACACACACACGACGAACGAGAATGTAGTAATTATTCCTCTCTAATAATAATTTATTGCCATAAGTTTCTTAACGAATTTGGAAGCAGCCGCATTTGTTGATTTAAATTGCTGCACACACCACAAAATCATACACACTAACAAACAAACAAACAGTTTTTAATATTTATCTAATTGTACATTTTTAAATTTACATATACACACAAAATATCATAATTTGTGCGTCACTTAAAAATTAGATACTAAATTTTGTAGGTCCTTTGTCTTAAGCATATAAATATTAATGTAACTAGTTCGCAGGCTCAAAATTTTTGTAATGTTGTAAGGATCACAAATGTCTTCGAAACTGCTTAAGAAAAGAGAAAACATTTTTTTGTAATTATTTTACAAACAAATACAATATTTTTAATTTATACGTTAAATGAATCTTTTGCTCCTATTTGGTGCTAGATGGCGCCAAGCTTTTATTTTCATTACCAACTGAAAAACCCTGATAGGAATAAAACAACTAAAATCTGATGAAAATAATATGTTTGGCATAACATTGGATTTCAGTGAATTTTGAAAAAAAAAACAATGCGAAATATCAGTGCCGTAATTTTGTCAAAACAATCGATTTTCATAATTTCATATTGCCTTAAACTAGATAACTATAGTATTTATTTTAATACTTTACAATAAAACCCAACTAGTATTTAATAGAGTTATTAGAAATCTTAATTTGGCGCACAAAAAACCAATGGAAATGGAAATACTTGATTTAGATTAGTAATCACACGAAACAGCTGAATCAGCCAATTTTCTAAAAGTCGAAAGGTTTGCTGGTCTCTGAATAAAAAATATAATGGTTGCGTAGCTTTGATTTGAGATTTCGATTCGATTAAAATGAAAGCTCTACAGGTGAAGTACATTGAACTGTAACTGAGCAGCACAAACTTTATTCTGAGAAGCTGAGGCTGCAAGTTCAATTCACACGCACGCATTTTAACTATTAACAGTGTGCAAAATTCAACATCTGCGAGCGGCTGATAGTTTCGCTTACAAATTTGATTAGGCATTCAAGCAGATAAAAATAATTTTGAATAACATCGATATCGCGCATTCACTTATTGGGGAAACACTTATCGATCAAAGCAACTTTGTATATTCGATTATGAACGATAATTTTTTTATTTTGACACTAATTTCGGTCGACTCAAACAGCTGTTCGTTTGTCGGCATTTGACAAACTTTTAAAACGGGAAACAACCTCAAAATACAATAACACATAGTTCCCATATTTTTTTTAGAATTTAAATAAAGAAATAAAATGAATGTCGATAAGTTGGAACAATCTGGCGATTGGCGCGACGCACCCTTCCTGATCGTTCTATACGAGTACACGGCCAAAAATTTCAGCATACCAACGGATATGGGCACACTGCTTGCCTATGTGCTGCTCCTCTTCATCACCTGGTTTGCGATTCTCCGGGCGTTCCGTTTGATGCTCTCGCTCATCTGGCCTGTGATCATTGCTGTTTCGGCGTTTTTCCTGTTTAATTTCTTGTCTACATACGGACACGAGGAGCTACTGGACATGTTCATCCAGGCACTAACCCTATTGGTGGAAGCAGTGTTAACGGTTATGGCAAAGTCACTCGATTTTATAACAGGCTTCCTCTGAAACATAGACTGTTCGGTCATGGATTTACCATTCCAACCAAATTAATTGTACATAAATTTAAAAAATATTTAAATAAGTTTTGGCTTGGCACCAAAATTCTTTTGCTGATTTGAATATATATTGCTACTCTAGTTGTTATTATAAAGGCATTTATTGGGTCTACGGGATATGGTCACATTAGCGGACCCCGGTAAAAACAACATTATTTTGTGAACGGCGCACCAAAAGCAGATTTTGTTGTTTTACAAATTACGGCACGGTTTTTTTGCAGATTGTTGCAATTGTTTTAATTTATATTTTACAGTTATCTTTTTTGTTTATGCTAATATTGTTATCTTTTATACAATTAAAAGTTGTAGCATAGTCAGCAAACATAAATAATTCACTTATTTTTAGCTTTTCAGTGGGTGCCTTGGAAACTACAACAAAAAATTTCACAATTGGTGGCAATAACTTAAAAAAAATTTCGATAGTTCGAAAGCGGCAATAAGAGCAACGTGTATGTTAATATTAATATTTAACAAGCAAAAATAAACTGGTGGAAATATTATATTTAGCAATTTGAAGCAATGCCAATAATTCGCTTGGAATCCGGTGACAAGGAAATCTTTGACACGGACATCGAGATCGCCAAATGCTCGGAGACGATTAAAACGGCACTCGAGGATTTGGGTGATGAGAGTGACAATAGTGTGTTGCCGCTGCCCAATGTGAATTCGGCGATATTGCGCAAAGTGCTGCACTGGGCCACCTACCATGCCCACGACGATCCTCAGCAGGCACAGGAGGATGAGAACAAGGAGAAGCGCACAGATGACATTTCATCGTGGGACGCCGACTTCCTCAAAGTCGACCAGGGCACACTGTTTGAACTAATTCTGGCGGCTAATTATCTAAACATTCAGGGCCTATTGGATGTCACCTGCAAGACTTGCGCCAACATGATCAAAGGCAAATCATTGCAGGACATTCGCGAGACTTTCGGAATTGCAAACGATTTCTCAGCAGCCGAGGAGGAACAGGTCCGCAAGGAGAACGAATGGTGCGAGGAAAAGTAAACAAAAAAGACAAAATAAAAAAAAATTGTTGAGAACTTGACATTATGAAAAATATTGTTTATTTGCAACCCAAAATCCATTTTGCCTAAAAATATATTTTATGCATATATTTATAAATGTAGCTAAAGCACATCTATTGTCATCTTTGCTAAACAGCAAATTACCAGCTATTTGCTATAGATGGCGGTTATTGCGGCAGCGCTACCAACCGCGTGATTGCTGGTATTTTCTGGCATACCGACCATGTCTTTTCCTTGGTTGCGGTAAGCGGTCACACAGCACTCGAATTCGCCAAAATAAAAAGACCGAACTAAACTCTTAAAATTTTAATTAGAATTCGGAGCATAATAAATAATTTTGCCGGTTATTGAACGAAATTCACTGAGAAATTGTATATTATCGCCCTAGTTAGGGATAAGCCAACAGTTGCACAACAACTGCACATACAAACACAAACATATTTGGTTCGTGAAAAAACAGGCGGCGGCGACGCAACACACGCGACTTGCAAGCAAAACGCGGCGAATAGGACGAATTGTAGTGTATGAGTGTGTGAATTTATGTGTGTTTATGTATTCAACAACAAACACGAGGATATTTTAATTAATCAACTAGAAGAAGAGAAGGAGGAGCAACAGCATACATCATGGATGTATACGATGTGAGCGATGATCTGATGAAGAAGCTCAACGACTGGAAACTGATTGCCATAATTTCGGGTAAATTCAATGAGCTGAAAGAGAACCACTCCAAGGTAAACTTTGTTGAGCACGCCCTGATCGACTTCAAGTACATGGAAAAGATATTTCTAACTGTGTCGTTGCGCGAGAATAAGTGCAATAAGCGCAGCGTCGAATTTCGCATGCTGGGCAACGAGCAGTTCTCGCTGAAAAACAGAAAATACTTTCAGGCAAGTAATCAAAGATAAGAATAGAAATAAACCCAAGTTGGCATAAGTAATGCAGTGATATAAATTTGTTTTTTTATTTTATATTGCAGGCACTGGAATTGTATAACAAGAGCATTTGCTATGCGGAACCCAATTCGGAGCATTTGTCCATTGGCTATGCAAATCGGTCGGCAGTCTTCTTTGAGTGGAAACGATATCGGGAGTGCTTGGCTAATATTGAGTTGGCTCGCAAAGCCAACTATCCGGAACGGCTGCGTCACAAGCTGGACAAGCGGGAGCGCGATTGTCAGCAGCTGGTGCAGCAACAGCCACCGGATATTGTGCCCTACAAGTTCAAGTTGAGCTTTGAGTCGCACCCGCAGGTGCCGTCGATTGCCAATTGCCTGGAGATGCGTGAAACACCCGACGAGGGCAGATTTATAGTGACCAATCAGGATCTAGTCGTTGGCGATGTAATTGCCGTCGAGCAACCGTTCTGCTCCTCGCTTTTGGCGCCGATGCGTTATATTCGGTGTGCCACTTGCAAAGATGAGCGTTATTTAACGCTAATACCCTGCGACAGCTGCTGCTCGACCATGTTCTGTTCGGAGGAATGCAGGGAGCGGGCGAACAGCACTTTCCATAAGTACGAATGCCCAATTATTGATCTACTGCATCGCATGTTCAACAAAATCCATGGAATAGCGTTGCGCACGACATTGAGTGCACTGGATTTGCATGACAGCATCGAGGAGCTGATGGCGTACTGTGATCATCCGCAGAATCAACACAAGTCCGTCTTCGATCTGGACTATACGCAATTGACGCCCCAGGAGCATTATCGTGCCATCCACGGCCTGGTGACGAATCAACATTTACGCTCCGTATCGGATCTCTTTCAGCGTTCGGTTGTCTGTGCCGTCCTTAAGCACTTTATCATTGAGTATACGCCGCTCAAGGAGTATCTGGGCGGTGATGATGGACGTAATTTCTTTACGGATCTGTTGTTCCGACATCTACAGACATCTCCATCGAATATGCATGGCATCGATCTAGTCGAACAGCCCAATGAGACCAAGGACGATCAGTCGTACGCTTCTGGCGCCTACGCTTTTCTCTCCCTCATCAATCACTCCTGTGCACCGAATACTATACGCATCTCTCAGGGCGTCCAGGCCTATCTATTCGTCTTGCGACCCATCAAGGCTGGCGATGTGCTCTACGATAACTATGGGTAAGTTTGGTGCAGAGGCGGGTTGTTTCGATTTTTATATTAATATTTGATCCACAGCGCCCACTTTGCTGTGTTCAGTAAGAAGCAGCGCCAGGAGGAGCTTTCGATGCAGTATCGCTTCAATTGCAAGTGCGAAGCATGCGAATTTGATTATCTGACATATAGACAATTGCCGCAAAAGGCGTGTGTACCGCAAGTGACTGATGATACCGATATGAAATTATTGGGGGCCTATAACTATGAATTTGCGCTGAACAACTATCGAAAATATTGTGAGTTTCTCACGCAATACGCTGACGCTTTCCCCTGCGCCCAGATCAGTTCTGCCGAGGAGTGTTTAAAAATGGCGCTACATATCATGGTGGATTCGGTGCCGCTCAAGGCGAAAATGTAAATCTGTGTCTGGGACACACTTATGCACTGACTGCCCCGCAATAACCCGCCATCCCACCACCAATAGCACCACCAGCACACCCACTCCTAAGTCAAACAGAACGACGAACTCTATTATTAAATCTGGACGAGCAAGCAGTAATTATCCCTCTCTAATAATAATTTGTTGCCATAAGTTAACGAATTTGGCAGATGCAGCAGTTGCTGATTTAAATTGCAGCACACACCACAAAATCACACACACCAACAAGCAAACAAACAGTTCTTTAATATTTATCTAATTGTACATTTTTAATTTTACATATACACACACAAAATATCATCATTTGTGCGTCACTTAAATATTAGATATGAAACCATACTAAATTTTGTAGGTCATTTGCCTTAAGCATACAAAAATTTATGTAACTAGGTCGCATGCTCAAAATTTTTGTAATGTTTGGATCACCAATGTCTTCAAAACTGCTAAAGAAAAGAGATAAAGAAAACACTTTTTGTAATTATTTTACAAATACAATATTTTTAAATTATGCATTAGATGACCCTTTTGCTTCTACTTGGCGCTAGATGGCGCCAAACTTTTATTTTCACTTTTCATGGCCAATTTTCAGTTCATGTTGCTGTACAAATCGAGGAGCTGCTGATTAAGCAACGATCCTGCGCCACTACTGCGAGGTGGATTGTCCTGCTGAATTGGCTGCTGCTCATTCGAATTACTCAGCTGGACAAATTCACAACCAGAAACGTGTTGCACTTGAGATGTTGCTGCTACTGCCGGATTATTATCAAAATCGGGAAACAATATATGCGAAAATGTTTGCTCTATTTGCTTCTGCAACTGATTTGCGTCCATGGCCTGCAAATCTTCGCCTCCACTGCTCGATGTCTGGCCAACGCTCAACTGTGCCGCCAACTGATCCATACGATTGGGTTCACGCTGCTGTTGCTGCTGATGCTTGTTGCTTGTAATAAATATATTATCGCCAATGCATTGCACGTAGTCATTGTAAAGACCATGATCTAAAACGGGCAAGAAACTGCCGTCTAAAGCCTGAAAGCCAAGACGTATCAGCAGCGATATCTTCACATCGAAGCACTGCAGCCATGCGTTGCTGCTTTGATAAATGGACAGCTGTTGCTCCTCGCCGCAGGCATTCCAGAAATCCAATAATGTATTTTTGGCGAAATCAATCAACATATGTCGCTTTGCATCAGGATACATTTTGCTGATGCCATCCAAGTGCCGAATGGTGATGTCCAGCAAATGATGTTGGTGTTGGGATACAAACAATTGCCACTTGTAAAACATGGTCATTAGATTCCACAGCTTCTCCATGGACAACTTGTCCAGACGCATCACCGAGCATTGCAACATGTCATTCACCATAAATTTGCACTGATCCGCTGTCAGCAACTGGGCATTGCTGTGCATCGACCCGTTGATGATGGACTCCAGAAATTTGGGTTCCAGCAGCACGGTCGTAACATCATTAATAACTAGACAAATGATCAGGAGCTTAATAAAGTATGGAGGTACCACCCTTCCCACCTCGCACTCACCTTGCACACATTGTTCAGTGGAAATTTGTTGGGCCTTCAGACGCTGGTCAATTACGTACAATGCCTCACATCCCAAATTGACCAATATAAAGACGTTGGCGCGCGGATTAAGTTGTTGAGTACGTGGTGTGGACATTTTGCTAGCAATTTAGGGGCACACAAACTCCGCTTCGCAAATGCGGCAAGCTCGAATGCTAAATATTAACTGAAACTTAACTGAAATGTGGCTCCCACATTCTAGCCAAGAGCTAAAGTGCTGCACGCGACCAGCAACGAATAAAGTTCACACATACATTTATTTTATTGGATTTTTTTCGTGTTCTGCTCGTTGGCAAGAGGGGACGGCCCTTCGGGGGGCAGTGTGTCCTGTATTTGACTAGCTTATGAGAACCCGGGGCAACGTCTTTTACAGCAACAATAAATGCAAATATAAACAAAGGGTGCTATAAAGTAGAGAATACCCGACTAGTGAAATACTTTCTATAAATTTTACTATCAGCTTAAAAAGTATAAATTAATAGTTAAAGTTGAAAAATTATTTTAGTTCAACCTTAGATGTATGCGTTATGGAACAAAATGAATATACCCCATAGAGGATAATTATGGCATTCGTGGTAGACTAATAGCAAGGGAACATTTTTTGGGGGGAAGAAGTGAAAGCTGGAGTGGGTTATACCCATAAAGTTTCTTTCAGCCGTCGCTTACTTATTGATCCCTGTTGATTTTGCAAATCGCAACGTAAATTATGGTAATTGTCAATGCAGTGGGGTTTCTAAACCACTTAAAATTATGGAAATAAAGGTAATGGGTTAAAAGTCAAAAGGTCAGACTAGATATTATTCTAAAATAACAGAAGGACGAACATATTTTAATATTACACTTTTATGAGTGTTGCAATCACCAAGGCATGCAGAAATAGATTTGCATTTAATGCTAATGGAATATTAGTAACGGCAACCAACCGCATGTGGTTTCTAAAGCCCAAACACCAGCACTGCCTTGGGGGCTGCAACGGAACCGGAAGCCGGAAGTTGCGTGATTGCCCGCAGAGTGCAATTAGTGGGCGACATAACGTTGTTGACTTTTAAACTTTCGCTACTTGGCGCGCAACAGTCAACTGTGAGTGCTGACGCTATAGTACGGTCATACTTAAAATATCTTTGCATATTATGTACTTAGAAAAATGTTAAAAATTGAATATGTTTTTAATAATATTAAAGAAAACAAAAAATGTGCAATAACGTTGCAGTGGATATCTTATGTTACTGGCGCCATCTGCATTTAGGAAGACTAATTTAGGCAAGGCCACCTATCGTTCATCGTGTTTCAGCTTTTGAAGGCATAGTAAGAGTTGTCAGCTTCAAATAATGGCGATGATCAGAAGGAGAAGATTTGGTTATTTGTATTATTTAATTATTTTAAGAGTTTAAGGAAAGCCGGTAGGAAAGCAAACTGATCCAGAAGTGCGTGTGGAAACAATTTAAAAAAGGTTTTGCTTTATATAATTAAAAAACATTTTATGGTTTATTGTTTCTTGTGTTTCGTTTTTGTGTTTATTAGTGCCACTGTTCGCATTCACTTTCCAGTCAGCTGTTTCAAGTGATGTGATTTGTGTAGTATTGTGTTTTTGTATGGTGGACTGGCAAGGGTAGACCCATCCCTATGCAGATTAGTGTGTTGCCGGAGTTTTCCCGTTAAAGCCGACAAACCGACAAGAGATTAAATATCAATATTTTACATTGCAAAGCTGACAATTGGAAACAGCTGGTCAGGTTTAAAAACAAAACAAAAACTGTTGTCAAATATTTAATTGATCAGACTACAAAACGAACACAGCAAAAATGTTGCGTCAAACATTGTCCATTTGGACACGTCCCTCACAGCTTTGCCGTCAAATGTCCGTTGTGGCCAAATCACTGCAATACACAGAGCACGGTGAGCCGCATGATGTGTTGAAATTGGTGGAGGACAAATTGGCGGATCCCCAGGGCAAACAGGTGTTGGTGAAAATTCTGGCAGCTCCCATCAATCCCGCAGACATCAACACCATACAAGGCAAGTCTAATGAGAAAGTATTAATTAATTATTATTACATAAAGAAAGGACACGTTGAATTGCAGGTAAATATCCCGTAAAACCCAAATTTCCAGCCATAGCTGGAAATGAGTTTGTCGGCCAAGTGGTCTGTGTGGGCAGGGAGGTAAAGGATTTGCAGCCGGGCGATCATGTGGTGCCGTTAGCTACCGGTTTGGGCACCTGGACCACCCACGCTGTCTACAACGCGGATCAATTGCAGGCAATATCCAATAAAGTTGGCTTAGCGGAGGCGGCAACGATTACCGTAAATCCCTGCACCGCATATCGCATGCTCACGGACTTTGTGCATCTATCGCCGGGCGATACTGTGATACAGAATGGCGCCAACAGTGCCGTCGGTCAAGCGGTGCACCAACTGTGTCGCGCCTGGGGAATCAATAGTGTGGGCATTGTGCGCAATCGCCCAGAGATTGGCGAGCTGAAGCAGTTACTCGAACGCCTGGGCGCGACTGCTGTGCTCACCGAGGAAGAGTTGCGCACCAGCAACATCTTCAAGGCAGGCCAACTCAAGCGACCCAAGCTCGCATTCAATTGTGTGGGCGGCAAGAGTGCGACGGAGGTGTCCCGTCATTTGGACAATGGTGGCGTTTTGGTCACCTACGGGGGCATGTCTCGTGAGCCAGTAACTGTCGCTACCGGACCACTAATCTTCAAGGACATTGCATTTAGAGGCTTTTGGATGACACGCTGGTCCAAGGAGCACTACAACACACCAGAGCGCAAGCAGATGTTCCAAGATCTCTGCCAGCTGATTATTGAGGGCAAATTTATTGCTCCAACGCATGAAATGGTGCCCCTGCATCAGTTTAAAGATGCAACAGCTGCTTCGCTCAATTTCGAGGGATTCACGGGCAAGAAGTTCATCCTGAACATGAGTTGTTGAATGTGATCGTTCCATTTGTTATCCCTGATAAATTCAGCTTAAAACTGTTCTGTCTGATTTGGTTTTATCAAACGAATAAATAAAATACATAAAAAAAATATACAATCGAGATTAAATCTGTTTTATTGAGTGTTTTTTTTTTTAATTTACATTTTATGACATCTCAATCTCATTGGCTTGATACTTCAGCTCAATTGTAATGGCCGTTGGCGATGTGACATCTGTGATGGTCAGATGCTGACCATCCTGCAGCCCAAGTTCGCCCAGAGACTGCGTCAGATTCTTGCGTGTGGCCTCCTCGATGCTCTTCACGCTGGCCAAGTAGAGAGTGCGCTGCTTGCCATCGGCCATGACTGTTGTCAGGGCCGGACTTTTGAGCTGGAAACGAGGCAGTTCGCACAACTCTTTGATGACATCCTCTAGCGTTGTCGTATTAGGATCCTCAATAGTCAGCAACTGTGGCGCATTGCTGCAGGCCAAACAGCTGTCGGACTTCTCCGCTTCGTAGGTGTAGCTATAGATGCCATCGAGATCGTTAAAGTTGAAATAGTTAGCCATGCTATCGTAGCAGCTGGTGGCCAGCTTAAACACCTCCATGGCACAGGCTGCAGCGATGACAGCATTGGTGCTAGCCACCGCTGGAATGATGTGCTTTATCACTCCCTGCACGAGACGATAGGTGATTCCACTTATATTGAACTGGTTGGCCCGTTCCTGGGCACGCTCATAAATCCAGGCAATGTGCTGGGGATCATCTCCATCGATTGACCCACCAAACGGACTCTCCTTGTTCCACTGTATCAGCTTCACATACTCGATGCAGTGCTCCGGGAGCCGCGGTGTATTTGCAATGGTGCACAGTGGATAATTCACCTGGGGCGGAAATAGATCCAAGGTGCATTCAATGCATGCCGTAAAGCCTGGCAAAATGACGCGTGCATTGCCCTTAAAACCCTCGGTGCCGCCATCAATCATGGGTATAATCGAGGCGACATCGATGCTTTTATCCTCCTCGTAACGTAGCATGGAAAGCAGCATGCCGTTGATCCAGCGTCGGGCGACAATCGAGTCCAGTCCGCAGACAATTATATGAAACTTCTGATAGAAGGACTCATCAAAGTCCTGGATCTTGCAAAAGTGTGGCGTCACTTTACAAGTTGGCACCCGACTATTGATAAAGCGAGCGGCGCATTCCGCTTTCGAGGCACCAATATCTGTACGCCGGAATAGAAACTGACGGTTGAGGTTGGACAGCTCAATAATGTCCATATCGATCACGTGAAGGTCACCGAAACCCATCAATGCCAGGTCCTTGAGCAGCTCACAGCCCAATCCGCCGGCACCAATAATGAGCACCTTGCACTTGGTTTGCAGGAATTCCAGATTGTCCGGCGACGGGGTGAAGTCATCTTTGCAAAAGAGTCCCTCACGCTCCAGGATGTGACGCAGGCCATTCCAACGTTTGCTCTGTAGCGCAAGCGAGGGATTTGGGGGTGAGGCAACCGACATATCTTTGACTAATCCAAATTCTGAAAGCGGCAAATATTTCTCTCAAAACGCACTAAAAAATACCATAGCCCAAGCGGTAGTGGTGAGAGGTATACAATTATCGCATATATATAAGCAACTGTAGTTTTTTTGTCGATAATAATACTATCGCTTGCCGCGCATATCTAGATAAAATTTTTGAAACAACGGCACTCCAGAAGAAGAAAAAGTCGCGTCCTTTTTACAGCGTGCTTCCTCTTTCACGTACTTATTGCTATAAATAAGACTATATCTAACTACCAATTGTGAAAAGTGTGTAGTTAAGATAAAAACATCGTTATACACAGAAAATAACAGCAGCGCAATATTATTGTATTAATAATTGACTAAAATGACGCTCTCCGTGTTGGCGTCGTTTGACGATCTGCGACGCTGCATGCAGGTGATGATCGATGGCAATGCCGAGGAGGGTGAGTTCTCTCAGGTGCTTCTTATGAGAAACTATTATAATAATATAACTCAATTTTAATTTAGAGTTCCTTCGCTTCCTGCGTATGTTTGATCAATACAAAGATAAATGCCATGATTATACGGCACAAAATGCGCGTTTGCAAACGGAGCTAGACAAATCGCTGGCCAAGATGGGAGATCTGGAAGGAAAGCTGTATCATGCACGGCGCATCATTGACACAGAGATCAAGTCACGACGCCAGGCAGAGCACGAACGCGACGCGATGGAGCAAAAAATAATGGCCGTAGCAGATCTGCTCCGACACGAGCGCAATTTAAACAATGAGACACGCGATAAGTTGGCTTTCCTGAACACACTGCCGTCAGGAGCGACGCGCAAGCGTAAATCTCTGAATACCCTACACGAAGATAAGTCGTATGGGGACATTAATTCTACAGGGTCGTTGTTGTCGGATTTATCTATCACACACTCCGAGGATGATTTTCTTGATGTGCGTCGATCGAAGACGTGGTTTGAGCATCGTCCGTCGTTGCCCAAAAATCCGGTGCCGTGTGTGGGCAATAAGCGTTCCCGTTTGAGCGGCGCTGGTCTAAACAACAGCAACATGGGCACACCAACGATGGCATCGCGTCGCTCCGGCGGTCACGTGGATAAGCACACATTGGATGTGGGTCAGGGCGCCGAGCGCTTTTGTGCCACCACCAAGGTGACAATACCTCAGGATGGCCAAGGTATCATTCGAGCCGAGTCCACAATTCAATCGATTCCCGGCCCTAATGCTCAGGTGCACATTCCAGTCGAAATCCAGAGCAACACAACGCCACAGCGTCGCTCTACTGTAAAGGAGCCAACGGCGCCACCACACAATCCCATGGCAATGGGCTCGCCGGCACAGAATCGCCTTTTAATGCGCAAGCACAGCTTCAACCAAAAGACATTTTTACGCGGTGACAACTGTGTCCAGTGTCAGAAACGGTAAAGTTAAAAATTACAAATTTTATTTTAAAGATAATTTACTTATATAAAAATTATGACAATATCTGATAGGATTCGATTTGGATCAGTGGGCTTGCGATGTCGCGATTGTCCTGTTCGCTGTCACATCGACTGTCGCTTTCTTTTGACTGTCGCCTGTGTGCCGCAATCGGGCACTCCGACGGCCAAAACGGAGTTACACTACCTGAGTGACTTTGCGCCAACGATTGCACCAATGATACCCGCACTGATTGTGCACTGTGTAAATGAGATTGAGGCACGTGGCCTGACCGAGGTGGGCCTGTATCGCATGTCGTCGTCTGAGCGGGAGTATAAGGCGCTTAAGGAGCAATTTTTGCGTGGCAAGGTGATACCACATTTGGGCAACACAGACATCTATGTGCTGTGTTGCTGTGTGAAAGATTTCTTGCGCACGTTGCGCGAACCACTGATACCAACCAGCCAGTGGAAGGACTTTGCCAATGCTGTTCAAAATCCGGACAACAAACAATCCGAGCAGTTGTTGTACAAGGCGGTTGAGCAAATGCCGCCTGCCAATCGCGACACAATGGCCTTTCTCATGTTGCACTTTCAGCGCATTGCCGATTGCCCGGTGGTAATGATGCCCATCGATAATATATCTAAAATCTTTGGACCGACAATTATGGGTTATTCATCGCGTGATCCGGATCAGCATGCTCTCTACACGGAAGCGTTTACGCAGTCGCAAGTGATTAAGTCGTTGTTAGAACTTTCCGGCTCTTTTTGGCAGAAGTATCTCGCCGTGGAGTTATCGCAACCGCTGGCACCTCCTGGCAACGCCGTCAAACGTGTGCCCAGCAGCAATAGGGATTTGTTTTCGCTTTACGGTAACTACACGAATTTATATAATATTTTCTATAACCTATCTGCAATATCTTATTTTTGTAGCCACTCCACTCAAGGGCACCATGAAGAAGCGCAAGTTTTATGCCACTCCGCCCATGTCTGCGCAAAAGAAATGAGATCAGCGTCCGTCCTCATTTTCCATACATAGCTGGCGTCTTTACTTAAATAAAATATCAAAGTATTTCAATTTTTTTCTTTTGTTGCACTAATTGAAAGTGTTAAATTTATAGTGTTCTTAAGTCATTCATGTGTAATTATTAACTTTATTTACTCTTTATAAATCTGAAAATTATAAAAAAAAAGTCCTTGGAGACGACAAATAAAGTTATATGAATTACAATGGCATTGATATTGATTTTTGATTTAACAATTTTTAAAACCTACTAAATATCTAATAATGCTTATTTATAACTTTATTTTGATTTGTATTTATGGCTATTTAAAAATAAACGGATAATTTATAAAGCAATCAAGGTGTAATCGATATCAACAAATTGTTACGTACATCGATAGTTTACGGCATGACAAACTAAAAGAGATAATATATTTAACAGATTTGAATTAAATTTAACTTTTTCTGTAATAGTACTTCATTTACACACTAAACTAAAAAGAATTTAATTATAAATTTTTGGTCAATTATGACGTGCGCATTGCGTACTAGTGAATTTCGATAATTGTTGATACTGTGTTGGGCAATTACCAATTCCAACCGGCTTCTAGCGATCGTTTCCATACACTCCCACTCCAGCGTTCTGATCGTAAGTAGCAACATGCAAATTTAATACGCTGATTAGATAGATAATTATTGTAATTGTCTCACAAAAAAAAAAACAGGTGTTAGAGATGGCCAACATTGCAAAACTGTTTACTGTGCGTGCACAAACCTTGGTCCAGGCTGCCGCCCGCCAGCCACAAGTTGCCACCCGCTTCGCTAGTTGTGAGTATAAAAAAGAACCAATTAATATGCAGGTTAAAGTCCACTTTATAAGTAACACGCAAAATAGAATTTTAGTAGTATAAGAACTTTTCTTATTTAAAAATTGACTATTGTATAAAAATGCACACAAAAAAAGAAACATCGATTACGTAACTTTGTGATATCAATTAGGGTATGTTATCTCTTTCTCACTTACACAGCAAACAGCAGCTGGGAATACATTAAAACTGAGGTGACTGGAGAGAAGCAGAATGTTGCTGTTATCACCTTGAACCGTCCCAAGGCATTGAATGCTTTGTGCAATGGCCTGATGTCGGAGCTGTCCACTGCCCTGAAGAGCTATGGCAAGGATAAGAATATCGCCGCCATTGTGTTGACTGGCAGCGAGAAGGCATTTGCTGCTGGAGCCGACATTAAGGAGATGGCCCCTAACACCTACTCACAGTGCATTCAGAGCAACTTCCTCAATGACTGGACGGAGGTGGCACACACCCAGAAGCCAATCATTGCCGCTGTCAACGGGTATGCGCTGGGTGGTGGCTGTGAGCTGGCAATGATGTGTGACATTATCTATGCGGGAGAGAAAGCCAAGTTTGGTCAGCCAGAGATTGCATTAGGCACGATTCCCGGTGCTGGTGGCACCCAGCGTTTGACACGTGCCGTTGGCAAGTCCAAGGCAATGGAAATGTGTCTGACCGGCAACATGATCAATGCGGTGGAGGCCGAGAAGATTGGCCTCGTCAGCAAGGTGATTCCAGCAGATCAACTGGTGGCCGAGGCAGTCAAACTGGGCGAGAAAATTGGCACGCACTCAAATCTGATTGTGCAGCTGTGCAAGGAGGCAGTGAACACAGCATATGAGACAACTCTGCAGGAGGGCCTTAAATTCGAGCGTCGCACTTTCCACGCCACATTCTCGACGGTAAGATAAATGAATTACATAATAATTATCAATTGCTTATAATTGGTTTTCTTTTCCGTTCCAGGCCGATCGCAAGGAGGGCATGCAAGCCTTTGTGGAGAAGCGTCCAGCTAACTTCACTAACGAGTAAATAATATTCATAATTAATCCCAGTTAAAGCCAGCAATGCATTTATCAACTTTAACCTGTGTTACTTGTACGCAAATAAAATCTTGTTTAATCTTTAAAGTGCCATACATTAATGGATCATCTGCCATTTAATTTGTATTTATCTTATCTTAACTTAACTAAAACAGTATTACATAAAATATCTTCTTTAAGATATGGTCTATAAAAAGGGAAGCTGGTGGTTGGTCATTTATGATAGATATATACTAGATTAACTAAAAAGTCTCGAATTCACTTTCCTGGACATTGTCTGTCTCCTGTGATATTGATTAAACTATCCTTAATTGGGGTTTATTTACTCGTTTACGATTTCAAATTCTTGTTGCATACTTTTGGGAGTAGTAGTGTTACGCAATAAACAACAACACACAATGCTGCTTAATTATTTTGCTTCGTTCTTTTCATTTTATCTCTTTTAATTCTATTCGCTTAACAACGGCAGACTCATTTATTTAGTATTTTTATTTAAAAAATTAAAACTTATGGGCAGCTCTTTTGACGCCGTTAAGGGCATATCGCGATAGTTGAATAGTTATCGATAGTAACTATGTTGCTATCGCTCACACACGCATATACTGAGCATATGCACAACGTATACAGGACGTTTTTATACACTTTACTGTTAGTCCTGCGCGTTGACCGTTGTGTGTGCGAAAAGTAAAAGTGAAAATCAGGCACTTGAAATTTCGTTAAGTTTTTATCATTAATTATGCATGATTAATAAAAAATTATTTGTGCGCGCGTGTCTTTTGTTTGTTTTAAATAACGTTTTTGCGGTTTCTGCGTCGTTCGCGCGCAAATTTGTCACAATTTCCTTGCTTTGCTATTTGTGGCATTCGGTAATCCATAATTACGATTATATGTGTATATATAACTACACAGTATAACACACACACACACGCAGACAAAAAGCCAACGTCCAAGACGCCCCCACATTGCCCTTGAGCTGTGGCGTAGTGCGAAGCATTCGATTTTTCACAACAAGACGTGAAAATCGTAAAAAAAAACATTCGCACGAATAAAGTTTGCGCAGCTCTCGCACGAGTTTACTAACAAGGAAAGAAAGGAGAAAATAAAAAGAAAACTAAATATACACATATATTAAAATTATATATATAGTATCGCAGACAAGTGGTAGGCGTAAAAAATGGATGTTCTCAATCAAATACTCAACATTAATGCTGGTGGCGCCTATGGAGGCGGCAAGGCGGGTGGCGCCTTCGATCCACTAACATTCGCCATGAAACCTCAAGTTGTCATACGGGCCCTATGCTGGGTAAGTTTTTATAAAGGCAACCGCGCCTCTCATCACTCCCACATACAACATCCCCCACCTCACCCCTAGATAAAGCTTAATGGTATTTTTACCATTATTGCCAACAACGAGGGTGTTTTTATTAAGTTCTGTGGCTTTTACGATGCTGGGGATCACGTCAATATTCGCATTTCATTTAGATTTCTTTCAAGCTCGGATATGAATTTTAATCCCACTTTAGAATTCTTAGAATTGTTTTACTTTTGTTTTAGAATTTTTTAATTGCTGAAGGATGAGTTGTGTAACTGAAATGTTTTGCAACAAAAATTTAATATTTAGTAGACTTTATAAGTTACAGCTTAGTTTTCCTCGGTGAATAGCTAAATTCGAATCTCAAAGGTAAACATTACTATAAATAATTATTTTAGACTGCCCAACTGGGTCAAGGCATTTGTCATTTGTTATTATTTTTATCATAACAGGAATAAAATGTTCAACAAATAATAGTTTCTGACTAACAACTTAGTTTGAATCCAAAGAAAAATTATTATCGCATACATAGATAATAACATTATTTGCTATATGGAAACACTATTTTTATCTAGTTGCAAAAGTTGTTGTATCTTTAAACATGCGCTTGTCCAAGTCGCTGCGGGAATTGCTGTTATTTGGATTTGTGGTGGCGATGACTGAACCGAGATTTGTTATATGATAGTAGGTAAATGAGTAGTGAATAAGACCACAACTGAGAAGAGACAAGAGACAACTGGCTTAGCTGCCATTAAAAGTCACACGCCCACGAAAATTTGAAATAAAGGCCATAAACTATTAGCCAATGTCGACTAACAAAGCCATTTCTAATGGCTAAACGTGTGCGTCATTGTCTTAGATAGACTTGGAGAGAGATACAAATAGTTAGCAGTCTTTTAGAGCATGAGTTTGCTTTTCATTTACGTTTAATGGCTGACGACATATATACAACAAAAACAACAACAGTTGTTTGCCAAGTTTGGTCAAGGACCCGCTTTGTTATTGCAGTTGGCATTGCCTATCCCCAGGCGCTTCTTATGCTGTCTAAACTTGGCCTTCAATTGAAATTGGGTCACAAACCCAAATACGCGCCTGTATTGTTTATGTGTGTGTGTGAATGTGTGTGTGTACTTGAACTTCTGGTTTGTTGCACCTGCTCTTTAAATTCCATAAATACGTAATAATGCTGGAAAGGTGAAAACGCGTCTGAGGTCTTTTGTAATTTATGTTTTTTTCGTTGTGATTTTTCAGCTTTTCTCGATTGTGGTCTTTGGCTGTATATCGTCCGAGGGCTGGGTCGAAAAGGATGGAAAAGAGATGTGTCTATATAATAATGATGGCATGGCCTGTAAATATGGCAATACCATTGGCATTTTGGGTTTTCTTGCCTCCATGTATTTCATTGGCGGTGAGTTCATGTTTGAGCGCATGTCATCGGTGAAGAGCAGAAAACGTTACGTCATGGGCGACATGGGATTCTCAGGTGATTACAATGAAGAAATCTCAATTGTTTTAATACACATACTAATCGTTCGAATTGCAGCTGCTTGGGCATTTTTGTACTTTATCGGATTCTTCTATTTGTGGTCCCAGTGGAGCTCAGCACCCATGCCCCCACTTGGAATAGGCGCCGGCAGCATGAAGACTGCCATTGTGTTCTGCTTCTTTAGCATTTTTAGCTGGGTAATTTACAACATTCCCACATGTTTAAAGTAGTTTTAATGGAGGTTTGTTTATTTTACAGGCTCTTTGTGCTTTTATGGCCTATAAGCGTTTTTTGATTGGCGCCGGCGATGAGTTCACTTCGGCCTTTGAGACTGATCCGGCCAATGTGGTGCACCAGCAAGCATACAGCTACAACATGGACAACGACAACGAACAGTACAGCGCTTCGCCATTTGGACAACCACAGCAGGGTAAGTTATACCAGATGTTTGGCCAATTTAAAAATCATAAATCGTTGATTGAATTATTTTACAGGTGGCATGGAACAGTCGTCAGGCATGGAGTATCAGCAACCCACCTACTAAGCGTATCACTTAGCAAGTTGTGCTCCTTTTCCACATTTTTTGGTAGTGCTAAAATGGCAAATACAATTTTTACACCAACTGCAACTATATTACACAAGTTGGCTTAACTTAATACACCGATGTCAAGCATATACGAACAACAACAACAGCAACAAGAACAACAACAATGCCATTGCATTTTGCTACAGCAAGTAATTAAACAATAAGCAGCAAGCAGATCTGCTCAGTTGAAAGCCCTAATTCTTATACAGAATAATATTAATGATAATAATTTATAAGCTAGTTCCCTAAGTTATGTGTGTGCAGTTTTTGTAGTGAAAATTTGTTGCAATATATATAAATATAATATATATACATATTACATACTAAATACTATATAAATATACTATATGCTTTAAACGTTGTTAGTTATTTAGAGTATTGTATTAATATTTCTTATGCAAGACCCTGGCCCCTTATACTCAGCTCTGGGTTTGGCTTGAGAGCAAGAAATGACAAGTAAAATTCGCAAACTAAGCAAAGCAAATACAAAAATGATTTTTATACAAATTTACAAACACGCCAACAATAAATGAATATAAATTGAAATTGACCCACACTAGTTAACTTGCAGCCATCACAAACACTGCTCAAAACATATCCATTTTACAACTCCCGAAGAACATACGTGAATTTTACATGAGCAACATTTTCTCTTCTGCTTTGTTTTCAATAAAATAGTTCTTAATTATGTGGGGCTTTTATGGCCAGGGTCGCTTAAAACTTAGCGCATATATGGAAATAATAAAACACAACGCCAAAATGTAAAAATAAAAAAAAAAAAACTAAACTGCTATAAATTGTTAAACTAATATATTGCGAAACAAAATTAAAAAAATCGACAAAAAAAACCAAATATTTAAAAATATTAAAAGAAAATATGATGCTAGTCTGAATAGTGAGAAAGTAAAGGGAAAAATTTCACTATTTTAACCTATGCTAGGAATAAAAACTGTTAAGAAATTTTATTTTAAACAGTACATCAAAAAGCTAAGAATATGATTTGGTATTTGTATGAATTGAAAACTTAACAGTGTTTACAGATTCACAACGGAAAATTGCACATAAATACGCGACGCATAGTACTTTTTGGGTACTCTCTAAAATGTTTCTAAAACTATCGAATTAGATTTGAAAAGAAATTCGAAACAACTTCGGAGAAATTAATTAAATGATTATAGAAACAGACTTTTGGATAGCCTCATTAGGAATTGTTGAGCGTTTTAAGAATTGTATAGTATAATAAAGTAAAACATTATTGTTATATTATACAATTTAACATTTAATCTATATCAATGAATGTAAACATATTTAACATATAAAGATAAATGTTTGTTTAGTGCAGCATCAAATTATGTAAAACTACGAGAATATTTGTTAAACAAGAATATATATATTATATATTTATGAATTGTATATGTACATTATATAAGCCAGCTGTACGTTTATGTATGTTGTATGTGCAAAAGGGCTAAATGCAAAAGTAATTGAACATTAACTAAAGCCAAAAAAAAAAAACACACAAATTCGCAGTAAATTTATAAATTATTCATGTAGAAATCGTGAGCGTTAAATAATTAATTATCAATTTATGCATTGAAACACACAAGTTGACAAAGATGAATACAAATAATAATAGTAAAATGAATAAATGATCGGTACAAATCGAAGCTAAATTATATATAAATAATACTTGTTTGGAAATCAGTGAACAATAATGTAATAAAACCAATCCCAACTAAACAAAGGAAAAACATTCAATAAATTATGACACATATTTTTAAAAACGAAAACGAATCTTTGTCTATTCTTAATTCGAATGTACTCTGGAGTTTGTAGTAATGTGAATAGAATTACTTTTTCATATGTACCAGGTAGAAGGAATCAACTCCGAATTGTGAGCAGGACCTACAATGGACTCGATCTAGCCATGTCCGTTAGAATCTCTGAGACTATAAGAAGTGAAGAGTTTGAATTTGGAAGATAAGTTTTGTTGCCTCACCCTTTTATTAAGTTTACTACATTTTGTCACCTATCGTGAATTGATATTTATACAAATATATTTTATCTTGATATACGCAAGATTCGATATTAAATATGAGCAACTTTTACTGTAATTATCTTAGAAACAACTTCGAATGGTCTTTGTTTAGAAATTTGTAGATTAAAGGGTGCAATCATATTTTGAGGTAATAGTTTTGTAGTAAAAATCAAACCAGAATCCATTTAACTTGGTTGTATGTAGTTTTAATATACAATCTAAGCCATGATGAAAAATCATCTGTTTTTTAAAAATTGGTTTTCTTGATTTTTATGGTTTGATTGATTTAATTTGATTGTTTCAGTTAAGGCTAATATTTTACTATAATAAAAAGATCATTAAAATATATGATTTTTAAACAGACTTTTTATGTATTTTTTACAAACTATAGTAACAAAAATAAATTCGTATTCTTGTGGATAACCAAGTACTTATGTTGAGACTGAGATGTTTTCACAGAATGGGATAACTGCACTCGCTGGCAATGCCACAGAAGCTTCCTTCATTGCGCGGAAGTCGCATGACTCCTTGTTCTCCCCAGTTCTGGGAGTAGGAATTCTTGACGATCCAATAGTCGCGGCCATTCTCGTTGCCATAGCCGACGACAACAACTGAATGATTGACTTCCTCTAAATTGCACTCGTCGTCCTCGTAGATGCCGCCTTCGTATTGCTCAAAGGATACGGCGCCGGCATTCATGGAGCAGGCCAATGGGCCCAGCGTGGCAATCACTTGCTTCATTTTCTGCTCATCTCCCGGATCGATGCGCGCATAATCCCGAATCTTCACAATGCTCTCACGTGGATATCTGCCAGCGGTTTCATTCTGTCTGCATTCCATCTCGGCCTGCACGTACGGATACTTGTTGGCCAGCGTAACACCATGATCCCGTATATACTCAAAGCCGTATTCCTGGAATCCACCGTCGCACCCCGTATTGCCATACTCATCGGCACAGTCTATTAGATTCTGTTGCGACAGCGGTACCAAAAAACCAGTGCGTCGAAACAGATGCCCCTCCAGTGCGCCAATGGTGGAGAAAGACCAACAAGAGCCGCAGTTTGTGCCTTGAAAACCAGCAGATGTCACACCACCCTTCTCACGCCAATCAAACGATTCCGGCAGCTTGTCATTCAATGGAGTCGTAGCGGGCACAAAGTTGATGTGACGTTCAATGAATCCCCTAAAGTTGAAAAGTGAAAAGAAAATATATGAGTTGGAAAAACCAATAATAATAACGTAGTCAAGTGGGCAAGACTACAAAATACCCAGAACCCAACTATTAAATATATTGCCAAATTTCGACTTAACAAGTTTTACCAATTCAAATATATTAATTCTAAAATACTTCTATCTGCCTTGTACAGAAAATTATTATAGCCTTTATACGAATTTTTAAACATACAATTTTCTTGCTACTTAATAACTATTAATTTAAGTCAAAGTTTTCGATCCACTATTTATGTAGTTTAGTTGGCTTAAGAGCAAATTGTCAATGCTAAAAAATATTCGCTGGTGATTAATTTGTGTGTTGAAATTTGGGCAGTAACTTAAATTAAAGCAACACAATTATATTAATGGGATGGTTTTTGTAGCACAGTGATTTTATGGATGGAAATATTTGGCAATCCGTCGGTCATGCAACAAAACCATAATAATTTTCCCGCATTAAATTTGAAGCTATTATTATTTGTTTTTTTTTGTTTTTTTTTTGACTTACTCGCCCTGAGTTGAGATCTTGGAACCGAGCATTGTTGCAACCTCTTTGCGTGTCAAATCGGCAAGTGTGTTAAGGCTGAGGCGATAGCTGCCCACACGACTGTTGGACAGATCCACTAATGACTTCTTTGCTGCGAAGATGCTCTCACGAAACTGTCTCTCCTTTTCGTCCGTATACACTTTGCCCGTCTGTTGCAGAAAGTCATCGAAGTTGCGCACATTGAACAGTTTTGGGAATGATTGCAGTGTTTGCGATGATGCAGCATTTAAGACAGCCAACAACACGAGCAGCTGCAACATCTCCAGTTTGTCAATCAGCATCTAAATGGTAAAATGTCACGAATGAAAGAGGTTGATGATGTAAGAGTTAAATAATGGTTAAATAATCAAATGCATAGCAGGTGTACCAATCATCATCTTGATTTTAAGCGGTATTCCGATTAAAGTCATTCAGTCTACAATTTAACTAGATTAAACAAAATTTATGAAGTTTTTAACATAAACAGTGAGATGAATATTTAAACTGTTGCATTGTGATAATGATGAAACATATAATTTGTAATTTAAATTTGATATTATAACCACTGACAGATTAATGTGTTTACAAATCCATAAAATACACACAAAATTAGCATAAGTTTACATTAACTCGGTTAACTTGTGTGTCTTGTATATTTTGTGAAATTTCTGCCGTTGGCAGGTGAATCGAATAGACAAAACAGAGATACCAAATATCTGATACAAATTTCACTTTCAATAGTCCATATCACATGGGTGGCCTAATCGAACTTTGATGGTGGGTGAAAGGCTTTTAGTCAGTTAGCTAATAGAAATGTGGGGGGGGGGGGGGGTTTGTTTTGCAGTGCCGATTTGATTGTAATGCTCATTACGGCTATAATGAACAATTGCATACACACAAACGCACACACAAACACGATTTGTTTTTTAAAAAAATTTACAGTTGCACATTAATCACCTTTTGTTACTTATTTCCTATTGAAGCTAGTGTTGGGTGTTCGCCTTTTGGCTTATTGGTCACGTGTGTTGATCTTGTAAAGATGCTTTTGTCTCGGAGACTGTGAGCGTTTTAAGTCGCGCTGGCGTTAGACTCATCAGTTTTATAGACATTCGAACCAACAATACGAAAACCTGCTCATCATAAGTCCCAACTTAAAATGATGTGTTAGTTGTTGGATATTTTATCTCGTTTTCCATTTCGTCTTAATTTAAATTAATCACTAGCAGGTCAAATGTTTCCGCTCTTTCTCGAGTGCTTTAACTGTCTTATTTATTGGTAACTTTAAATGACATATAATTGATTTTGTATGGCGTCATATAAATCAGTAAAACTATAGAATGTAATCAATTATTATGATGTTCTCATTATGGTTAAATATTGGGGTAGTCCATCTAAAAGTCGACCTTCTTCTATCCGATTATGTTGAACATTGGCATTTTTAATAGTTTAACCCAAATGAATGACTATAAACCAGATTAGTTAATTAACACTTGTCGAATACTTAATACTCTTGCATAGATTAAATTGATCTTACAACAGCTATATATGATAATGTCAATTTACAACGACACAATATGAAGAAAGGGCATTTCAACTTGCATATGTCAAATTAACCATCTCTTGTGGATCCCATGGAATTCATGATAATTATTTCGACCAGTTTTACAGGGCTTAGAAACCAATATCAGACCATTCCATGTCACTGCTAACATGGATGAGTAATGAATGCTTTTAAAAATTATTTATGTGAAAAGACTTGGCGAATGAGAAAGTTTTGAAGAGAGCTGAATATGAGGAATATGATTTGTATAAATTATTTATTGCATAACTTTCTAATTCCAAACAAATCAAACGAAGACGAAAAATCGATTAGATCAGTGATAAGAAAATGAATTAAATTATGTAAACCCCATTTTACATATATATATTATGAAATATTTTGAAAAAATTAAAGATCTAATATCACTTAAAGTATAAGAAATTAGAGAGCATACCGCGAACTAAGGAACCAAATTTTTAAATTATTCTTAATTGTATATACATATATATATATATATATTATATAAGTATTAAATTGGGAAGTACACTTAAGTCTTAAATAAACACAAAAAAACTGAGATGAATCATATTTAGAATTTGAACTAATCAATGGGACACACCAAGTTCCGCATTTGGTATATTGCAAATGGAAATTTTAAAATAGAGAACATTTCGAGAACCTTATTAATTAATATTGTTTTGTGTTCATGAATATAAATAATTAAGTTGGGAAGTTAAGTCTAATGTCTTAAATAAACACTAATAAAACTGAGGTGAATCATATTTAGAATCCGTACTTATCAACGGGACAATTTACTTATTGGTATTACGCAAATATAAATTTGGTAATTATAATAGTATAATAAAAGATATCTGTTTTATGATGATTTTATGTGTATTGCTTAGCTATCATCGTGTTTGTCAACATTGACTCACAATGTTTATTACATTAAGAACATGACAGCAATTGCCGAGAAGTGCCAATGCAGACAGTATGAGAATGGGGAACATCGTTGGATCTGAAATAGGCCAGTGGAAATATCAAATTAACAGAGATATGAGAACCTCCAACAGCAGTGAAAATAGCAGGTAAACAAGCCACGCCCAGTTAAATAACCTCGACAGAGCACCAGGCATATATGATATATGCACATAAACGATCATAATTAGGGAAGTGCGAATTAGGCATTTTGTGTGTTGGCCAAGAACGACAGATATGGTTTTAATGTCGCATTCTCGCGTATAGAAATCTATTTGCACTTTTCTTGCGGAATGGTTTGTTGTTTATCTATTATTTGCTTGTCTAATCATAAAGAAAGTGCATGGATAGGTGCGACTATATAAAGGTACGGCTAATGTTCAATTCTTAGCTAGTGTCTTCCGTCAATTCCGCGATGTTGAAACTTATGCTTTGCTGTGCTCTGCTTGCGGGCGCCTTTGCCTACAATCATGGACAGGCCCAAATAGATTTCGACGCATATGTGGTGAGTTCAAAATTCAAGAACAATGAGAAAGGATTAATTGCCTTATACAATTTGTGGAAGTTTAGAAGTTATGGCAAATTGAAGAATGAGAAAAACTGTGTTTCACATAAGAACTCAGCATTCGCCTGATAATTCTAAAGTGATAAAATAATTGTTTATTTTGTAATTTCTTTTTATGCCTAAATAACTATAAATTATACCAATTTTCTTTACGATTTCTGTACAGAAAGAATTTGAAAAGGAAAATGCATATGCCAACGCTGCAGAGAGAAACAATGCCCAGTATTACTTCAATTATCACAAAAATTTGATAGCCCAACAAGAAGCGCTGGCAAATCGCAATGCGAGCAGCTATCACGTAAAGCAAAATCAATTCTCGGACATCAGATTAATAACGTTTGCGGCACGATTGCCACAAGCGGTTTATCCATCAAGCTCCTTCCACGTCATCACACCAATAACACCAAATGACATTACACCACCGGAGTTTGACATGTTAGCTGGCGGGGTGGTGACTGTTGAGGCACAGGATCAGGGCACAGTGTGCAGCAGCAGTTGGGCCTATGCTCTGGCCAAGTCCGTAGAAATTATGAATGCCCAGCAGGTTTTACCGCCGAAACCAATGAATATATCCGCTCAAAGCTTAATCGATTGCGCTGGAATGGGAACTGGTTGCACCACACAGGTGCCACAAATTGGTTTCGATTATCTGACGCAAAACGAGGGAACAATCTTGTTCAACGAGGTGGAATATCCTCCCAGTAAGTTGATTAATCATCAGCTCATGTGTTTGCCCAAAGTGGCAGCAAGTAGCCTTACAGTGGACAGCTATGGAATTATTCCTGACGGCGATGATGATTTACTCAGGCAATACGTGGCAAGTGGAATCCCAGTGATTGTGGAATATAATCCCGCTACATTTGGATTCATGCACTACAGCAGTGGTGTCTATGTGCCACCAGTGCGTGCCACAGCCAGCAGCTCTCAATTTTTGGTGATTGTCGGCTATGGCCATGATACGGTAACCAATTTGAATTATTGGCGCGCCCTCAACTCCTTTGGATACAAATGGGGAGAGAATGGATTCATCAAAATTGTGCGCAGCCCAACACAACCCATTGCGAAGCGAGCAATTTTTCCAAACAGCTTAGCTACACCGACCCCCTAATAAACATCTACTTTACTTAACTTTGGGAATACATATTGATTTATACTTAATCACATATGAAATGTCTTCTTTTAAAAGTTTTGCATTTTCCTACATCAAATAAAGCTCGATAAAAGAAATACCTTTTTTGTCAATCTATATGGCCCATATTAAGAGTTTATATTATAAGACACATTTATCTTTTTAAACTTCAAATTTAATATATGAAACGTGAGCTGCGAGGTGCGAGGTCAGTTAAGCCAAATTTGCATCGAATTTAGTCTTTCCTTTGGATATACTATATTGTCCAAATCTCCTTATCCGATGCGCATATATCATTATAATGAGGTGCATATTCGATAAAACAGCAAAGTTAGTTTTTTTTATTGTGTATTGTGAAAGTTTATAACTTTTTTTTTATCGTTTTATTCAATTTTGTATTTTGTTTATTTATTGATTTTTCATCTACAAGCGGAGCTTTACAGACTTAAACGCTAAAAATTAACAAGTTCACATAATTTTTGTAAATTGTTGTTGGTTTTTATTATGTTATTTTTTTTAAATGTTTTTTTGTTTTTAATTTATTTTAATTCATTTTTTGCATATATATTTGTTTGGGTTTGCATAGAAACTCATAAACAAAATATAAATTATTATAATTTCACGACTCAGCCAGCGCAGACAAAACACATATATTTTATTATTATTATGCAACTGTGTGTATTGTTTTTATTTTATATAATTACTCAAAACTGTGTTCTTTTCTTTTTCGAAACTTTTTTTTAGGACTAATATGTTTATTTATTATAGATTTTTTTAGTAGATGCTGTAGATGAACCAAACATTCGTTTTTTTTTTTAAATATATTTATATATATATTTTTTTATAATATTATATTTTTGCATTTTGAGATTTTTTTGGTGTTTGTTTTGTGGTTAGCAATTTGTTCTTTGCTTATATAACATTTATATTGTGTGATTTCTCTGTATTCATACTTTAGAATCTCGTCACTCGTAAAGCAAAGCTCAATGATATGATTCACGCTGTCATATTTCTTTATAAATGTATATATATTGTTTTTTCCTTTTGTTTTTAGTTTTTAATAATTTATATTTTATTATTATTGCGTGGTTCTTTGTGAGTGATGTGTTTTGGTATGCCTTTTATCGGGTACTTTAGGTGGACTATAAAATTAGAAGAGGGTTTATACTTGGTTTTCATTGTTCGAAACTATTCTTTAGAATTCATAACTTTTTCCACATGCTTCTATAAGGTTTCTTTTTTTGTTAGTTTTAACTAATTAAATATGCACAAAATATATTTTTCATATATATTTGTATTATTTAGATACAACGGCTAGTTTTTGGTTGTTGTTGTTTTAATGCACATTTTTGTTTTTTTATTCTTGTATGTAAATTAAAATTAGTTAAGTTTATCTACATATGCTCACAATGTTGTTGTTTTTTTTAGCTGTCCATATAATTCTTAATAATATTTAACTAAATAAGTATCATGCTCTATATATGTATGTGTGAATATAAGTATAACTATGCATGAAATGGGCAATTAACGTATGCAAGTATTTGAAGGCTTGTATATTTATTAAAAACACAAAATCAAGTGTTAAAATGTCTTTGGTTTTGTGTCTTGTGTTGGCTAGTGTTTGTTGTTGGGTTTCCACTCTTTTGTGTTGACTGTAATTTGCCTATTAGCCGTGATTTTGGATTTGTGCCTAACAATTATTCCTTCTTTTTTTAAACTTAAATGAAACAATAATCTGCTACACGACAAAACTTTATATTTTTAGTTTTTTATTCATTAGGAAGATTTTTTTATTTATTTGTCTATTTGTATTTATTTTTTTTGTTTCTTGTATGAAGCTAAAAATGGACAAAGTATGATTTTTCTATAGTTTCATAATTTTAATGAATGTTTTATTAATTTTTTGTAAATAGTTTTCTGCAATGTTTTTGTTGTCGGTTTTAGTTGAAATAGGTGTTTTTTGTTTATTAAATGATCTTGTGTCCTAGTTACTTCAAAAACTATTCACTATAATGTACTCATTGAATTAAGTAATTCTTTTAATTATCATATGAAGAGTTTTGTTTTAAAATTTACCTTTTAGGGTTCTTTGTTGCATGTAAATATCGCGATTTAATAGTTGAAAATGTATTTGCCCTTTTTTAAAGAGCTTTTATATTATGGAAATTATGTTTTTTATTAGCAGTTGGGTCAAGTTTTTGCCTTTTATGTTATGAAATGTCCTAAATGTATGGAATCATTTTAAAAATTTATGAATGTTTTTCCAGAATCCTAAATATCATTTCCTAGTGTATTTAAGAAACTACAAAATATTCTTTTAGTTTTTAAAGTTGGGCATGAAAATGTATTTTTTTTTGGTATTAGGCGGAGACAATTACTGGCAGTTTTTTGTTTATTACATATTTCGGATATACATACATTTAAATGAATATAGAATTAAAATGAGCTTATAAAATAAAACAATTAAATTGATTTTACCGCCCAAATATTATGTATTTTGTTTTTGCAACTTTACATATACATTATTAGAGGTACTTTTTTATATGCAGTTTATTATATTTTATGAGCCCAACAAATTAAGTAGAGTTTATTCGTATTTTTTTTTATAATATTTTCTCACTTTTTACGCTTACGAACACATACGTATAATTAAAATAAATTATGCAACTAAATTAAGTGGCCATCTAAGTATGCCATATATTGCCAAATATTCCAAAAATCTATTAACAAAAAAAAAATGCCCAAGAGAAAGTGTTAATTAAACTCAATGAAAATTATATATAAATTATAAGAAGACTAATCTCAAATGCCGAATGATCATATTTATGAGCTCTCCACTCTTATGCTGTGTCTTGTGAGGAAGATCGCAAGCCCGGCAGCCAATGCAAGGATCAGAGGCATCTGGTTGACTCCAACGGCAGTGGCTCCATTGCACAGCTCCTTGGTGCAGGCGCAATAGGTGGCGGACACGTCGTGGGTGCCCGAGCGCCTTATGCATTCCTTATCGGTACGCTCATCGGGAATATAGCCGCATCCACGCACTATGCGGGTCTTACCATAAACTGAAAGATCAATCACAGTTCATAGAAAGAAAAAAGTAAAACAGTTGGTAAATGTTTTTTTTATTTAGGCTTAGAACTTACTCTTCTGCACGGTTTTGCGGCAGAGAATTGGCTTGTATTTGTCCTTAAGATGCTCGAGGGGCTCCTGTTTGCTGCAGTTGACCTCGCCGATGGAGTAGGGCTCGAAGGGATCACCGCAACGGGGATCGTACTCGCTGTTGCAGTCATAGCACATAAGGGCAGTGGATACTGGAGAAGAAGAAGAAGAATAAGTAGAGATAGAGGTAGAATAACACTCATTGAAAACAAATCCATACATAATCATATCAAATTGCATTATACATGCAAAGAGCACTCGTGAATGCCATGGCGACGTTGTCTAACAATGTAAAAAAAAACCATTTCCAGTGGGAAAGGGATAGGTAAAAGGGGTTGTGCGGGGGTGGTTGTTCTTTGCTTAGGTATTATTATTGTATTGCATAAACCTGGGCGCTTACCTTGTATGCAGCACAGCACGCCTAACAACAGCAACGTTTTCTCCATAAAAGGCGACATTTTGCTTGTTGTTGCTATTGTTGTTGTTGTTCCTTTTGTTTTTGTGTACTTAGCACTTGAGTGTTGCAAAACGGTATATGTATTTAATTCTCTTATTGTTTGTTGTTGATTTGTTTTAAATAAGCATGTTAGCTGGAATAAAGTGGACAAAGAACATAGTTTTATTTATATTGTTTTTTTTACTTGACATTTGTATTCCTGGTGAGTTATTTATTCAAGTCAGTATTTATTTATTTATTTGTGCTTATGTAACTTATATATATATTCTTGCACGTGCTTTTTAAAGTTTTTAGTTTTGTTAGCTTGACCTTTTTTTAAACCATAGAATATTATATGTATATTCTATATATCTTTAAGTTTATGATGATTTTATTGAATTATTCTTTTCACCTTGTTAATTTTGTTAAAAGTTTAACTTTAAATGGAATATTTGACTCGCGACTATTTTAAAGTGAACAAACTTGAAGTCTCAAACGAGTTTGATGCTATGAAAATCACTTGACAAAAATAAATAGAACTCTGCGGAAAAGGAAAAAAAGGCGAACGCAAAGTGGGCCGAATATATTTCAAAAATAGGCAAAAACTATGACTGCAAAGGGGGAAGGGGTGCGAAGTGGAATACGGCGAGCGCAGCGGCGCAATGCAGCGCGAAAGAGAGCGAACAGCTCCAATTGAGAGTAAAAGTGAGAGAGCTGTGGCGCTGCGGCTTTGATGACGCTAGCTGTGTGCTAGAACACAACCCAATTAGTGGATCCCAAGTTTGTGGAACGTAAAACTGAGTGCAATTGCAGTAGAGTATTTGCCACTCAATGTGCCCATTTTACACTCGAAAAGTGAGCAGCAGCAGCAGCGGCAGGCAGCCAAGCGGCCATTTAATTGGATTGCAACGGTTGCTGCTGCTGATGCTACTGTTAATGTTGTTGTTGTTACTGTTGTTTTTTTTTTATGTTTTCTATGTGTCATCCACCCAGCATAGGCAGCCAATCACTTTGGAATTGATTTTCCCAGCGTGCAGTTGTTGCCAACCATTATATATAATGGCGCTGTGGGGGCTTACAGTTATGCGGCATGGGCAACAAAACCAGCATGTAGCTAAGGTAACCCACTCACACCTACAAGCCAAGGGGGTAGGGTAGGGGCTGTTGTGGGGGAGACCTTTTAATAGTTCTGCCAGGCTAAGCATTTCGTGTTGATGGGTCTCTTAGGTTGCTCAAATGACTTGTTGTGGATTATGATAATGTCAAGCGATACGGCTTATAGTACAGCTATTTATACTGTTAACATGCTGGCAAGCGAATGTGAAAACTAACTGTTCTCCCTTCAAATCAGCCGTCAGCTAATAAATTTCTATGGGAAATAGCTCTTGAAAAGGTTGCGATTTGATTTTTACTGCGAGTTTAAGGGAATTAATTTAAAAATGAGTCTAAAGCACAAATAAAAGCATTGGAACCTTTCAGAGTTATAGGTAAATTAGTGAATAAAAAAATGCAATCATATTAATACTATAAGAGTTTCTTCTGTTGGGCATAATAAATTTCAAGGAGGACCAAAGTGCTAATCACATAATTGCCACCCCAGAGGATTCAAGTCGCTAACAGTGAGAAGTGGCTGGTGGTGTCCAACTGTGTTGCTCGAACCAAATTAGACCAAAGATGGGCTTCGACTTTAGTGGGGGCCCACAAGTCGTATACGTAATCGTGAAAGTGCAATGTACTGAAGGAAGCCATAGGAGTTGACTAGATTCTGGCACATGCTGCCTGCACTCACTTGACTTGCAACACATACACAGATATCATCGGAGCATGACAAAAAGGCAAATATTACGCATACGCCTCGAGTGAGTTGAGGAAATTTGGGTCTCTAGCACAGTGGGCGCAGCTGCAGGATGCGGCTAGTGTGGGGTGTACCAATCAATAAGGTAGCCAAGGGGCCGTTGTCATGTCAGTGAGCCAATCACAGTATTGTTGTTGTTATTGCATGTAGTTGTTGTTGTCGTGTGTCTTTATGGCTCATTGACATGCTCCAAATGGCGAACGTCAATCAAAGAATTGACTTGTTAACCGGAATGCCTCGATTTCCTTATTTGTTAACAGTAAATATGTAGAAATGTTGTGTTTGCTGTGCATTTGAGCATCGGTTGCACGTATATAGCAGAAGCTGCTATCTGTTTGTTGCATGCAACACAGTGCGTGGGTTGGTTGCGTGTGAAAATTCAATAACTGACCTAGTTCCCAGTTCCTCGAGTTATCCTTACTAGCTGTAGTTATATGTGTGTGTGTGTTTATGTGGCATGTGTCTCCGCCTTTCCACACTTTCCTGACATTTCCTGGCAAGGCAACAAAATGTTGTTGTTTGTGTCGCTTTTGTGCTTTGTGGCTTATGTAATAGTAATGGTCATACAATTAGCAAAAAGGGCAAAAGCAACTACCAACAAGCAAAATATTTTCGCTACCTATTTTTTTCTACTTTCTGTTCTGAGTATTGATTTAGCTATTAAAAAAAATAATACACTTGGGAACCTGAGTGAAACTAGTGACTAAGATGAAAGGCAGTTAATAGTCTCAGTTCCAGTTGTTGTTGTTGCTGTTGCTATTGAATTGTGGCAGTAGCTACCATGTTGTATAATGTGAAAAATGAGGAAAAAACATTTAGGTAAAATTAAGTCTTGTATAAGTTACAAGTTTTCAGGTCAGTATTTATAGTTACTTTCAATTATTTAACATTTAACTTATAGATTTATATTCATTTAGAATGGTTATTTTATATATATATATATATATATAAATATTTTTAAACATTTATTGTGTTCGTTTGTTTTTGTTAAACTTTTATTGATATATATTATTTATATAATTGTGCACTCTGAAAAATAGAAACTGTTTTGTAATCACTTTTTTGCACTTTTGTTTTCGTCACATTTACTCTCCACAAGGGCTTTTGCACAATTATATAATGGAAAATCTATTGAATTTATTTTGAACAAGCGCTTCGACTAGGAGAATTCTTTTTCTCTTTTTTTTTTAAATTTACATAAGAGGCGACCACATTTTTTTCCTTCTATTTGACTATTGGCAAGTTGGCGCCGTTGCGAATTTCTTTCGAATGAAAGCAGCGTACGTTGAGAATAACGGCCTATTGAAGCTGATGCCAAATGGAAATGGAAGTGAACGAAAGCGAAAAGCAGCCGAGAAAGGGCTCGCGGTGGGTGGTTGCGCGCTTGGGCGGGCGGACGGGCGTTCGTTTTGAGTGCAAATTTTGTGGACAAGGCAAGGACGAAGCACAAAGTCAAAGCAAGGTACAGCAAGAGACTGTGAGAGCTGGGTGAAGAAAAACACACGCAGAGAGTAGAGAAAAAGAGTAAATGAGCTCGGCAAAGGACAAGAGAGAGAGAAAAGAATATTTAAATCGATAGCAATCGCGCCACACGAACCCATAAACGGGATTATCTAACATGGCCTATTGGCATATTATTGTTATAGTTCTTCATTTTATTCTCAAATCGTTGTTTTTTTGGTGTCTCGCTAATATTTTTTATTTCACTGGTCAACTACCTGTTTCTTGTAACACTTGCAAATTTCTAGACAATTGTATACTATGATATTTTATTTTCGACGGTAAATCACTGCGATTACGCGACGCAAAACGTTCCAACCCCGAAAACGTCGAAATTCTTTCTGAGCGGCTCTGCAAAATTCTGCAGCTGTCAGCATCAAAAAAACCTCGATGGCAGCGGCCGGCTACACTGGAGAGAGAGAAAGAGAGCGAGAGAGACAATAATTCCCAGAGTATGCGCAGGAAATAAAACACGGCTTCGATAACATTTAAGCAATACAGACTATATATAATTTTGTGCACTTTAACACTTAAATTACTTCGCTTTCACAACTAGACCTCATTTCAACATTATACATTTTTTAAAAAGGCCGCCAAGTCACCGCCAGTGTTGCCTCATCACAGCTTTTAATCTTAGTTTTTCAGGGCTGCCATAATTTTCGTCCAAAATGTTTGAACCTCCGGATTTTGCATCAGCGCTCGTTTCTTTGCATTCAGCACCATATTGAGTATATCGGAATTTTTATAGCGATCACGGCTTATGTGTTTCTGATCGGATCTCTCTGGCGACGCCTCATGCTCGACAGGCTCATCGTATGGCTCTAAATCCAAAGCTGCAGGACTCGCAACTTGTGCTGCAAATAATGTTGATGTGTTAGGCGCAACTGGCTAGTAACTAATATAATGGACTCACCTTTCTTGCATTTTCCGGTGTCTGTTTTAATTTTTTCGACTCGCTTTTGATATGGTTTTCTTTGTTTCGGCGCTTCCTTCGATAGTGTTGCAGTTGTTTTGCAACGTTTGTTGCTTGTGTTTGCAACTATTTCGCCCGGGGGCGTCTCAGGGCTGGACAGGGGCAGATCCTGTTGCAAGCGTCGCTTTACGTGCTGATTCAAGCGCTCCTTGATGTTGGCCTTTTCCGGAGTTCCTGGTGGCTCCAATTTTATCACCTGCAGATTTTCGGGTAAATCAGCCATTGCACAGCTGTATCTATTTAACAATCTGGCAGCACTGTGAGAGTGTATAGCTAGTCAGAGGTAGGTCAGTCATTTGTCATATGGCTGACGACACAAATTTTAGTGCATATAGCCTGCAGGAAATAAACAGGCACAGTGGTACAGATTCTAATAATATATTGGCACATGTGACGTCACTAGCGAATGTATCTTCAGGTAAAAAATAAATTTGAATTATAATTGATTCGGTTTGTAAAGGAAACATTTCTGCTATTGACTATTCTCGTAATTGCATACAATATTTATTTAACACTTTCTCGCTTATTCCATTTAGCCTCCATCTTTACTTCCTGTACCACATCTGGAGAGTCTTCATGCGTTTCACCTTCTTCTGCAGCTGCAACACGCCGTACAAGAGAGCCTCCGCAGTGGGCGGGCAGCCGGGTACGTAAATGTCAACCGGAATGATGCGATCGCAGCCACGCACCACCGAGTACGAGTAGTGATAATAGCCCCCGCCATTCGCACAGCTGCCCATTGAGATGACCCATCTGGGTTCAGGCATCTGATCGTAGACTTTGCGCAGAGCCGGTGCCATTTTATTTGTCAACGTGCCAGCGACAATGATGACGTCCGCCTGACGCGGTGAGGCACGGAAAACAACGCCATAGCGATCCATGTCATAGCTGTAATATAATCAGTTATACAATAATAAACAAATATTTACAAGTAAATGGGAGTTCTTACCGTGGTGCAGCAATGTGCATCATTTCGACGGCGCAGCAGGCCAAGCCAAACGTGAGTGGCCAAATGGAGCCTTTGCGACCCCAATTGAGCAGATCATCTAATCTAGCTAGAGACCATTCTGCCATGCTCGACTGCTTGGTGCCGAATGGCGAATAACCCTTCTTTGGCAAGGCATCTTTCGGGGAGGATTCGACGACGGGCATCGTTTGCTGCTGGCGCGCGAGCACCGTGCTTAGGGCGCCACCAAATGTGCCACTGGTTGGCGCGCTGTTTGTGGCACGCAGCAGCTTAGCGAACGTGGGTCCAGCAACTTGTCGCAACATATTTATTTTTTGTCAGACTTTTATGTAATTTGCAAACTAAGACCAGGGCTTCCACAAAGATGCTTCTTCTTGCGAAAACGTAAACATTGTGTGTGCTTCGCAATGTGACCAGTTTTTCGTGTTCTTGTATTTATATGGGTGGCCATAACGTTTTTGGTATTATATCGCGTGTGCTCTTGCGTCGTCCACCATATTGAATTTGTCTATGCGAACGTGTGGCAACGTTGAGCATAAGTTTTTCAGCTAACCAGCGATTACCGACGGCTCCAAGAAAATTGTTAAAATAAACGTGTTTAAAGTGTATCTAACCATATAATTCAATTGAAAAAGTGTAATTAAATGAACAATACCGCAAGTAATTAATAATACAACGCTGCAAATACGCAACAAGTACGCACAAATTGCCAACGAAAATATATGAAAAATATTTTCTTCGCATTTTGCCTCGCGTCGTCGTAGAGTTTATGCATTGGTATTGGTGAACGCAGGCCTATTAAGCGTGCGTGCAACAGAGAGGGAGAAAGAGAGCGTGAAAGTGGGAGTGAGAGAGGTATCGAAGAAAGGGTGCTCCGCTGGGAGCGAGTGTTGGTTTTTGTGTGTGTGTGTGCCCAGCTTGTCCACATTTCTATATTATATGCATATTTTGGCGCTAGCAAAAGAAAGACCAACTATTGAGTGATGAGTGTCGCTGCAATGACTATGGACGATCAGAGACCCTTGATGAACAGTTACGATAAAATGCCAACAACAAAATATGATCCAAATTTGCATAGCAGCACCAGTAGCAGCGGGGGTAGTGGTGCAGCTGCTGGTGCCGGTGGTGTCGCTGGCGGCGTTGCTGCGGTGGCGATGGGACTGGGGGGTATTATTATCAATCCCTCGGGTCCCGCATCGCCAACGCCGTCCGTTATTGAGGGGCAGCAGCAGCAGGCTCAGCAACAGCAACAGTCGTCTCATCATCATCATCATCAGCATCATCATGTTCAGCAGCATCATCAGTCGCAGCAGACACAGGAGCCGCATCGACACCATCTACAACAAACAACCCCAGAGCAACAACAACAGCTGCAGCAGAAACTACAACAACAACAACATGATGCCGCTGTTGCTGACGCTGTCGTCGCAGCCGAACAGCGACGTCTGCTTGAAGGTATTAACTTATTATTTATGCATAAATACATATAGCATATATATATATATATATATATATATATGTTTACTAAGCATATTATAGACCACATAATTTAAGAGACTATATGTAAACAACAATAACAACAAAACGAAAACACAACAACAATAAGAAACAACAAACAATTGTAAACCGTGTGTATATTTTGTGTAATTTGCTTAGTTTTTTTTTGGTTTATTCGTCAGTTGAGTAAATTGCGTGTAAATATAACCAAGGTGCGCGAACTAACTACTAATAAAAACATAGAAATATAGTGCAGTGTCTTTTTTCAAATAAGTAATTAAAATTTTTTAGTTAAAATATAATTACAATACTGATTTAATTTTAATTTAATTTTAAATGAAGTTCGCGCACCTTACAAATTTATACGCAAAGTTGTATTTCTTTCCACTTGGTTTTCTCACAGACTACGTTTTGATTTTTTGTGCAAAAATGCGATTCAAATATATGAGAAAAACACTGAAAAGCGAAAAAAGAACTCCACGTGTGCCTTGTTTTTGGTTTCTAATGAAAAAAATTTATCGAACTTTAACAATTAAAGCGAACACTCTTTGAAGACTTTCAGCGTTATTTGGCGTTTCGTTTAGTGCGTAATTAATAATAAATAAAAATAAAAAGAAAAAAGGTGTATTTTAAAGTGTGTGCAAATCGAACTAAATAAAATAAATATAAATAAATAAATCACAAAAATAAATAAAAAAAAGTGTTGAAAAGTGCTTGTGCAAATAGAACAATTTAAATGCTAATAAATCCAAAGTAAATACATGCTATAAATGTATTATTAAAAATATAAAATAAATATATCTATATAAATGTATATATTTATATATGAACAGTGTAAACAAAATAATCAAATTCAAAAATCTTCGTCTTCGCTTACGCCTTCGCCTTCGTCGTCGTTTAAAAGAGTCTTCGGCCGTGTGTACAGTTTACGTTTCTGGCCAATTTCGTTGCCTGCGTTGCGCACGTTGCCGTCTTTTTTTTGACTACGTGCCCGCATATTCGTATCTGAAGCCTCTGCGCGCGCGCCCCTTCTCTTTCTCTATGTATACAAATAATATATATTTATATGTTTTCTCTCTTCATCTGTCGAGGCCCCCACCACCACTCCCCCTCATATTCTTTCTTGATGCTGTTAACAGCGTCCACTTTCAGCCTCGCAATAAATCAACAATAAAAAATAATGTATATAAAAAATAAATATATGTATAAATATTTAAAGATAGAAAATAAAATGCTTAATAAGCGAGTGCATAACATACTAAATATATAATATAACAAATAAAGAAATAATTTTATAAAAATGTTTTCCTCCCGTTTTTGTGTTTGAAGCAAAGAACTTTGCCAGTGTTGAAAAAATTAAATGCAAATCATGGCCCACAAATGAACTACAAATGTAATCCAAAATATAAAAATAAAACCAGTATACCAATATAAATAAATATAAATACATAACTTCGCGCTTAATTGTGTCTGTTTAGGTGTGTGTTTCAGTTTTGTTTGCTGATATTGTCTGCTGCGCAAAGAAAGCAAAATAAAACAAAAGAAGTTAATTGTTTAATTAGAGCGTTATTTTAAATTTACTAAGTGTAAGGGCAAAGTGTAAAGATTGATGATATGTGAACAGAATAGATAAGAACAGCTAGAGACTAATTGTTAATAGCACTAAGCATGTAATACGTATAATTATACAATACTTAAATATACAATACGTATTATCTGCTTAGTGTTAATAGTTAATAGGTTATAGGGAACTTTATACTTACATTTTATTATTTAAAACAAATTTATGATAGTATTTTACAGTTTTTCTATAATATTTGTAAATATATTTCTGGAAAACAACTTTCGAAAACAAGTTTCAATAGCATACATATAAAATAATATGTAATCAATAGAGTCGCTGCCCTGAATATAATATAGGCCAAATTGTTTTGTTTGCCTTTAGACAATATGCACAAATACACACAGATACGCACACCACACCACACGCGCAATAACAACACTTTGTGGGTTTGTTTGCGTACGCCACAAATAATAAGCAAATAAAACGTGATAACGCCAAAGCAACAAAATTTTTTAAAATATTTAACAAATTTGCGCGAGTTTTGCACAACAAAAATTTTAAAAGAAAAGAAAAAAATGAAATTAAATGAAAGTCGTTGAACTTTTGCTTATTATGATGAGAGAGAGAGAGCTTTTGTGAGAAAAGAGTGTTCGAAAATGCCAAAAAAAAAATAATAATAAATAATATTTAATGTTGATGTTCGTATGAGAGCTTTTTTTTGGAAAGCAAAAGAAGTGCGCGCGTCGAGTTTTTCCCCTCAAGTGTTTTTCTAAATATTTTTCAGTTTTGCAACAAAAATTTTCAAAACCATTTGCTGTTTCCACAGTGTGTCCCTCTACAAAAATATATATAAATATATATTAAAATAAAGAAAGCAAGCAAGAAGCAAATTGCAAATGCAAAAATCAAGCAAGAAGCAGCAATGCAATGCAAACAAGTGCAAGCCAGTGTTGAGTAATTTGTTCAAGTCGAGTCTCAAGAGAGAAGCTAATCTCGAAGCGATAAGCAAGAATTAGTGCAAGAAATAACGTGTGCAAGTGCAACGTTCGTGGCAACAACAACAACAACCAAAAATTCGACAACAACAGCAACCAGAGCAGCAACAACATCAGCAACAACGACAACAACAACTCAAGAGCGCCACAGCAACAACAGCTACGACAACAGCAGCAACAGCTCTGAAAATGTCACGAACTTACACGAATGATTGCAACGCATTGGTATGATTTCGTATTAAGTTCAATTACAAAAATAAAAAATAATAGAAAAGACACAAATAAATTATAAACAAAATATGTACAACAACAACAAGAACATCAACTATATTCACATAAAGGACTTGTAAAATATATTGTATATTGTATTTAGGTGTAGCCTGTAGGGGAGCCCCCGTTGCCCCGCCACATGCCGCACCTTCTTTTTGACAATTGCGTTTGCTGTTTGCTGCTTTTTTTACTCGTACTCGTAATTGAAAGGAATCGAATCAAATTCTCGCCTCCAACCAGCCCCTGCATACCCAAATGCTGCATTTATCTTTACTAACAAGCTGTTTTTTGGTTTTTTTCTCTACTTGCCACGACGCACTTTTGCATCTGTGCAGTTGAGATTGTTAATCTCAAGATGGAGCAGACGCGCATGGCGATGCAATTCGCCGACGCACAACGTCGCGAGAAGATACTCATGCGCAGGCTGGCCAACAAGGAGCAGGAGTTTCAGGATTATGTGGTAAGTACAAACTTTTTTTTTTGATATTAGTTACCTATATTTACAATTATCAATATGCCTTTCTTAAACAGAGTCAAATTGCTGAGTATAAGGCAAAACAGGCGCCGACGGCATTAGCCTTACGCACTGCTCTACTCGATCCGGCCGTCAATTTGCTCTTCGATCGTCTTAAGAAGGAGCTGAAGGCCACCAAGGCCAAGCTCGAGGAGACACAAAATGAGCTCTCCGCCTGGAAATTTACGCCCGACTCAAATACGGGAAAACGTCTTATGGCCAAGTGCCGGCTGCTGTACCAGGAGAACGAGGAGTTGGGGAAGATGACATCGAACGGGCGCCTAGCAAAACTTGAAACTGAATTGGCCATGCAAAAGAGCTTCAGCGAGGAGGTCAAGAAATCTCAATCAGGTATGTGAACTGCAATAAAATAGTTTTACCAATGGCTAAACATTATTTCGGTTTGCTTACAGAGCTGGATGACTTTTTGCAGGAGTTGGATGAGGATGTTGAGGGCATGCAGAGCACCATATTGTTCTTGCAACAGGAATTAAAGACAACACGCGATCGCATACAGACGTTGGAAAAGGAAAATATCCAGCTCAAGCAAGTACACAACAGCAGCAAAAGTAGCAGTAGTCAAAAGGAAACCAACAAAAATTCGGCAACAATTGTGAAGGCGGCAATAAATGGTAAAAGCAGCAATAACAATGCAAATATCAACAACCAGTTGCAACCACCCATCAGCAGCAGCAAGTTGGAAACCATTGTTGAGAATGCCTGCCTGGAAACAACAAGCAAGAACACAACCGAGACAATATCAGAACCAATCACGACTGCTGATTACTATAATGGGAACAACAATGAACATAAGGCAATCGTTATAGAACAGATCATATTGACGCCAGGTGATGATATAAGCAAAAATGGTGGTGCTGCTGCACGATTGGCCCGGAAGCGCAACTATGAGGAGGAGACCGTTCCTATTGCATGCAATGTCCAGGAGTTGACGCCAGTTGTGCCCGTGATGCGTGAGATAAGCGCGCCACGAACGTTGCCACCGAAAAAATCTAAATTGCGTGGCATTGTCACCAGGCGCAGTTCACAGCTGGAGGAGGAAATCAATTTGGGTCTTATACCAGCGACGACGCCGCAGGTGCTGGACAATACGGTAATTGGCATGGTTAGCAACGAGGAAACAACTGCAGCAGCAGCAATAGCAGCAACGACCTCAGCAGCAGCAGCAGTAACAGCTAATATAGTCGATCCAGCTGTAGTTGCAGCACCACGAGTGGTGGAGGAAAGCACAATCGATGTTGCTGCGACACCAGCAGCATCAGCGGGCGGCGCCCCGGCACGCATTTTGACGCGACGTCGATCCGTGCGCATGCAACAGAATGGAGGCAACGGCATTGACTACTGAACTCCACACCGGAATTCTTAAGCCAGAAAATTCAATATTATGATTTTATCATATATGTCTGTACATGCATAATACTAATCGTTAATTTTTGACGTTCATTTTCTAATTTGAGATTCAACAGAGACTTGCGGCTTATTATATAAACACATATAATATTTTTATTCATTTTACACGTTTTTTTACTGTAAAATACGTTAGTTTTTGTTAATTGCCCTGTACAAGCAGCATGTACACACTATATATACACTACCTAATTATCTCTAGTGGAAGTCACTGATTTATATATATATATATATATATATATGTATATCATTTTAACAGCTATGTAAGAGATAACACAATTTCATCCAAGTTATATAATACAATTATTTTAAGCGGCAGTTGAAAAGCTATAAAGTTTGAACTCTAAATCGTCGTCTAGCTAAATTAGTGTTTAATTAATTATTTAGGGCATTTTTTGTAATATGAAAAAGTTGTAAAAAATAATATAACTAATGTTAAAATAAATTGTTAAGTGTAACGAAAATTAAATTGATTATCGATTTCGTTTTATTTAAAAAGATTGGTTTCTGCTTGACAGCTTGTCGGTATCAGAGTTTTAGATTCTGTTCCTTTTGACCTTAGTATCCAGATAACTCTGCAGACCTTCCATCCAAGTTGAGTAATTCCATATTCTGCCAGTGAATCCTGATCGAGTTTCAAGACACAGTGAGTTTCCAGGCAGAACAGACAAATATCAACTTTGAGTTGATTTGGAATAATAAAACATGGTATTGATCTTTTAGCACTTTGACAAATTGTTTTTTCTGTTTATTCAATAATAATATATGCTTAAGTAATATATATATATATAAATATCTAAGTATTTAGTGTTGTTGCTTTTGAATTAAGTTTAATACAAACTGCAGTGGTTAGTGAGTGTTTATAAAGGAAGTTTTTATCTCTCGTCTCAATACAGATGTTTATTTGTTGTTGTTTTGTAATCAGTGCTGTTCCCGATTCCGTCACAGAACTGATTCCGTTTCACCTTTACCATTGCGGAATTGGAAACAGTCTTCATTATGCTATTTATATTCAAATATTCATTTATGTTAGGTTTGCTTGTTTAATAAAAAAGAGACTTTAAGAGCCGTGTTCGGCATGTCTACATTTTGAATTATCTAATATCTCATTTTGTCACTTATTCAATAATTGCGAAATAAATAGTAATTAAGTAATCAGAGGAGGAATGGATCAATTGTATTTAAGGGGGTTCAATGGTTCTAAATAAATAACAGAGTGCAAAGTGTATAATATATTAAATAGTAAATAACAAATGGCACAAGGATAGGTACATGGACACTACGGAAATCGGGAGGCTCTAAAGCTTTTGGGTGTGAAAAATGGAATCCGAGTGAGTTGTACTTGAGTGAGTGAGTAAAAGTTGGAAATTTAAAGATTGCCTAAATGTTGAAAACTTTGCATATGAGATTTTTTTGTATATATTTTTTTGAAAATTTCAACTAGTCGAATTTTAAATGTAATATTAGTATTTCTCTATTTTTTTTTTTGGTTTTTGTTTTTTTACTTTAATCTAAATTTACTAGACGCTGCTGCTTCTGCTCAGTTCTGTGGCTCGTAGCTCGTATCAAGTAGTTTTTTTTTTTTTAGTTAGTATATAATAAAAAGTTGCTATAATAGGTACTTGTGGGTTATGCTAGGTATCAATTGAAGTTATTATAATTATTATTATTTTTTTGTTTTTAATTATTACTGCTGTATATATGTATGCTTTATATAAAAACAATGAATTTTGTTTGTTTTAAATCTATGTGGGTTTTCCATGCTTAGGCTAATTAGTTATAACGAATGTTTATAAAAGTATTGAATGCTTCGCAAAGCTGAACTTTTGAATGGCTTCTGGTATTTATTATAGTATATTCTGGTAGTTGTTGTTGTTGTTCTTGTTGTTTGGGCTAAGCTAAGCAAATATACAAAAGCTACTTAAACGTATAGCATGTACCTGGCTTGTTATGTGTTTTTTTTTTAAATGTATTTATCTAAATTGAAATGGTTCATTATTTCGCATTATTTGTAGGTATTTTGTTCCGTTCATTAATATATTTGTATATATGTATGTATGTAGTAATAATTAGCTAAGATTTACTTACAAATGGTGGCCGTCTTAAATTAGGTTTGAATACACACACACACTCTCAGACACAACAAACATTCACACTTAACACACACACACTTAACATGGGCAGTAGTTTTTTTTATTATATGGAACAGTGTGCGCAAATATATTTATATTTTTGCCTATTTAACAGCGAGCGGCATTTACAAAATGTTTTTCTTTATTATTCTTATTTAAATGTTTAAATGTTTTTATGTTTGCGAGTTGTTTAAGGCCGTTGTTGGAATTTGTAGTTAATTAGCATAATACATATACACATATATATACATATTTATATATGTATACATATACATATACATATATATATATATATATATATATATACATATATATATACGTATATTTGGTTTGTCTATTGGAAGGTCTACAATAAAGCAGCAGCACCTCGTCCATCATAGGCAGTGCACACACTGTTACATGGTTTCATTAGTTAACATAAAACTCACAAACACAAATTTGGTAGCTACACCTCTTATCTTAACACTAAGTTTGACAAAAATTGTGGAAAAAATGAACAGCGCTCAAGCGTTTTTCGAGTATAGTAAAAAATCGTACTCCTTCCCCCCTATTATTTTTTTGTTGTTCTTGTTGTTTTTTTTTTGTTCTGAACTATTATAGTATAATACAAAAAACCATTATCAATATATGTATATATAGATATTGCCTACAATTAGCTAAACATATGGCGACCGCCGTTAAAGCAAGCGACTCAACACGTGACTCAGCAATAGCAACACGAGATTCGCACAAATCGTACAACCCTTGCCACACAACTTGATGTTGCTCTCCTGCGTACGACATAAAGAGAGTGAATTAGGAGATATGTATATATACATAACTATATATATATATAAAGATGGAGATACTTACATTCGCATGGCGACTAATGCAACTCGATGGACGCACACGATTGAATTCGCGTACGTGTTTGTAACACGAGAAGGTCTCGTTGGGCGCCAGCGGGTAGCTGATTGGCTTCGGGTTCACATTGAGCCTGAAGGCAGGATCTTGGGGACACATTTGATCGATGACGAGCAGGATGAGGTTACTGTTCGGTATGGGCAGCACCACAAATGGCCGCTCGCATGCACGCGCTGTCATATTGTAGACAACGTTGTCCTTCTCATTGTACAACAAGTACAACTCCCGCTGCATGTCGCACGACTTGAGCCGCGTGCGATGCAGTGTCAGGTAGCGCAACCAGGCGGTATTCTTTGTCTGGCCATTGTCCTCGGGCTCTGGCTCTGGTTCGGTGTCATTCCCCTCCATAGAGACATCATTGTAATGGCCAGCAACGCCGGGCGCCAATCGCATCAGTTGTACAATATACCACAGCGCCGTATGCAGCAGCCATTTGCTCAGGCGCAGCAAATGAAAAAGTGGCTAAAAGAGCAAGGGAATCAGAGAGAGATTAAAAGAAAGTAAGACAGAGAGAGAAAAAAGAGATAATTTTGATTACAAATAGTTAAGTAAGGATTACATTTTAAAATTGGCTTGTTTAAACATTCTAACACAAACATTGTTTATTAATTAAATTAAATAAAAATGATTAAATATCTAATTTAACACAGGGAAAGTGTTGGAAATAAAGTCAAATTATAATCGTCAATATATATATACTAACATGTATATAACTGTTATAAAACTGAATAACAAAAATATGAATAAACAAAGAAATCAAATTTATCTTCAAATGAGTACACTTTTATTTTGAGTGTATGTTTTGCTTACAGAGAGTAGCATATTGGAAGCGTTGACCTCGGTCTTCGACTCAAAGCACACTGCCTGATAGTCGTAGACGATGACACGCTTGTAGACTCTATCCTCGACGAGGCGCATCATGATGGCGCCGTTAACTTCACCAAAAAATTTGCCAGTCTCGTGTTTTTGCGAAGAGATGATCACAAAGCCATTATTATCAAGTATATAACAGCCCATATCTGTTATTTCACATGCCTGGAAAAGATGTTTGTTATTAATAGCTGTATTTGGAAAGATTTAAGAGCTCCTCACATTGCTTGTGATGTTAAGGAAGAGATTGTAGAAAGCCATGTGCTGAAACTGGAATCCGACGACGGCAGCTGGCGCCGATTTGGAGCTCTCATTGTGAAAGATGGCATTACTGGCAGTTACGATTATTTCTGAGCCGCTCTCTGCAAATGATGAAAATTAAATATGTATTTTAGGTAATCTATAGTAATTGATAGGGTTCCCGAGAGACGCACCTCCAGCATCAAAGGGCACCGAGTAGACGAAGCTCTCCTTGTGCACAAAATATTGGTCCACTGCGCGTTTATACCAGATCTCATCGATGGCGCGCTTATTATTCTGACTAAAGCTCTCACTGAAATGGTTAGAATTGTGCTTATAGAGTGTTTACTGTAGCTTGTTTGGGGCGTGACTCACCCCACACCCGGCTGCTCGGCCATATTCGAGTGGAACTCGTGCCAGCGGGTCAAGCCACTGTGTGTGGCCAAAAAGGCGACGGTGATGCCAAATCTCTGCTTGAATTCGTGTCTGTTAAAACAGAAATCGGGATATTAGCAAAATTATATTGGAGTACGAACGATCGGTTAAAGAACATAAGAATATTGTGATAATATGATAATATGATAATAGTACATATAAGTAAAGTTTAAGACGAGTATTTTCTGTTTACCTTGGCAGCAAACCCATTAGTACGGCTATTGGGCTTGATGCGCTTATGCTAGAGGAGGTATTTCATATTTTTGTATTTGTATATTTGATTTCAGACATTATGAAAGGCATTATGTTATGTGGAGAGTACAAGAGTTTCATAGATTGCATTGTATTCATTTGTTGGGTGCATAAAAAAATTCATTATGAAATAGACAAACAACAACAACGACAACGATATCGACACACATAAAAATAGTTTGCCACAAAAAAATTGCAAATAAATGTGAGAAAAAAAAGAAAGGCGGTACACATAAATTATAATGGTTAATATGTGCTTTGCCTCTCTGGTTTTTTTTTTTTTTTTTGGGATAAGTAGAGTGGTAGTAGTATCACTTGACTGTACTTGAGTGTGTGTGCAACAAGACAAGTCTAGCACTAATTGTGCTATTGCAATACCATTGACACTCCCCCCGAGACACTTACCTCTTATCGTCCTTGTCGCGGGCATTGAAACTGGTGTTGTTGGAGAACCATTTCGTGACCCGTGCATCGAAAACCAGTGATTGCATTAGCTGGCGATCGCCTGTAACACACAAAATTGTCGATTCTTAAACAAACATATTGGATACCAACTATAAATCGGCTATAATCAAAGCAGCGTTCACATTTCCCTCAATGTTTCCATTGCGTTTCATGCTCTTCTCCTTTTACTCAGGTTTTGTTTTTATTTTTTTTTTTTGTAACTTAAAATATTTATTTTTCAATACCAAGCGTTGTTAAGAAAGTAAATCAAATAATATGTAAATTATATATTCTCATGCATTTTGGTTTTTCTTGTGCAAATTCCGCAGCTAACTGGTGGCGACACATATACGAGTATTAATTAGTACATATAGTTTTTACAGTTACAAGTTGAAATCATAAGTTAAGTCTATATATATTTATTAACCAGGCATATCCGATTCGTTGAACGTGGCAACTGAATTTGCCAAAAATGAAATGAAGGTGCAAAGTTCAAAGTGCAAAGTGCATAGCTCAAAATAATTTGGTGCACTTATTGGTGATTTTTTGTTCTTATTTTGTTTTTTTTTTGGGATTTTTTTTTTGTTGGATGTTACGACTTGACTTTGGCTTTTTGGTATATTCGTTACTCACAATAGTAGCTTTCTTTTTCATTGATTGATGGATAGCGGCCAGTTGATGGGTTGTTAGCTGTGAATTTGCATGGTTATTGAAATCGTAATCGAAATTTGCATTTTATCTTTAAGTATTCATTTTTGTTATGGTTTTCTTTCGAGCATAAATTTTAGTTAAACATAAACTTCAAACACAATATGCAGAAAATTTAGTTCGAAAAGCGTCAACAGCGGCGATTTTTTTTTTTCAGTTACCAAAGCATAAAACTTAACATATTTGTGGCAATCTTGAAGCTTTGCTTCTATGTTCTACTTACAGAAAATGGCCGCAGCATGCTCCGGGGGCATAGCGCTTCGACTCGATGGCCAGTGCCAACCAGGTTCAGACATACGATCCACAAAATACAAAAGTTCAGTTTCGGGCGTACGAAATGTCTTATTGGTTTGCTTGCAAAATAGCCTTAAATATGAAGAATTCCAGTTAATAAAGTGTATAACAAACAACTGAGAATGTTGCAGTCGGACACAACCGAATGATCAATACTCTGATACCAATTAGATGATCAAGAAATTTGTTTACCCATCTAGTAAAATTCTTCTTCTACCCAATATACCAACGGATTTTGAGTGTAGATTTAAAATTAATTTTATCGATTTCTTATCGACAGACGGACAGACTTTGCTTCGGTATAAGAGTATGGAAACCATCTAGATGGTATTCATTCTGTAAGCCTACCAATCGGGATGAATTTTCCACCGTTTGCCATCGAAGAAGCTGCGTATATTTTTGCCCGTTATGTAGGTGCGATGAATATCCTGTTCGGTGCGTGGCTCCATGCGACTTACGCCGTAACGCTCCGGATAGCTGATGACTAAAGTGAATGGTGTATTTTTGATAGCAGTCCAGTAATACTGACGCTTGACGCGAGCCACACGTTTCTGTCGAGTGATCAAGAATGGTTTATATAAAGTTTATATATATGATAAATTTCAAAACTTACCATTTCATCGAAATGATTCTTTACCAGCATCCATTTGCTGCCGGTCGATTGATTGATTATAGAATCGCGTATCTAATAAAAATCAATGCATAAATTCATGACAAAAAATAAGTGAAAAGTTGGGCAATTGCAAACTCACCGTCATCAGCACTGGATTAAAGTCTCTGGCGGCTCGATCGTCGTCCAATAGCTCAACTTCAATCATGTCAACGCTATTGTAAGCTGGTTTTAATATATAACCTTGGAACTACTCAGCCAAAAAACGTAGAGATTTATAGTGTTTGAAAGTAAAAAGTATTTTTAATTTTTCAACTTACAATTGGACGAAAATCTGGATGGAATAGTACATAACCATTGTTGGTTACTATAAACGCATAGCCATTCACGCCAAGCTGTTTGAATTTTATATTAATTATAAGTGATAATTATTCTAATTACTCTAATTACTACAATAGTGAATCTTACCATAAACGGCGACAGCAGCTTTTTGATGTCATTGATGGGCACATCTGTGCCAGCCACGCCCAATATATTTGCGATTCTTGTCTGTGCATGAGCATAAAAGTTTTAAGTAAATTTAACAAAATGTTTTGTTTACGATGTGAGTGAATCGAAACATATACACAAGTTTGGAGTTTTTTTTTTAAATGTATGTTTTTTTTTTTTTTTTTTGGTTTTTAGCGCAAATACAAGTACAAGTACAGAGAATTTTATTTGGTTTGCATGTTAATCAAATACTGAAAATGAATTGAACTTGAAGTTGATAAATGGCATTGCTAGTAAAAAAAACGAAATTGTTTGATTCGGCTTACACTGAACAAAACAAATAAAACGAATAGGGAACGAAACGTAAGAAATGTTTATGCAAATACAATATGAGAAGCATTTGTTTTTTTTTCTACGCAAGAACTTACGAACACAGTTTTAAAAGAGTTGTTTTTTTTTTGTCACAAATAGCATTATTACTTTTTGAAATGTTTCTTTTGGTTTTTTTTATTGATGTTTAAAATTACAAATAATTTTAATAAAATGCAAATTCAGCTTTTATCTAATTGTTTTGACGGCATTAAACTAATTACATGGCTAGCAGAGTAGTACTAAGAGCGTATGAGAGCGTAAAGTGGTTGTGTTAACCAAAATAACGCAGTGTTAATAAAAATATAATAAATAAATTGTACAAAAGTAGTTTTTTTCTTTTTAGCAAATTTTAGTTTAGACGCTTCAGCAAAGTAAGGAAGAAGAAAAGAGTAATTTACAATTTCATTGAGAATTCATAGAAAAAAATTAACTAAAAAGTGGTTAAAAACAAAGCTGTTTACATAGTGTATAGGGGGGCGGGGTCGGGGGTAGGAGGGACAGAGTAATACACAAGATGTGGTGTGAAAGGCGTACTTGGAAAGTACTGTTTTTTGGGTTTTATTGGGTTTCAATGTTTGAAGTATTTGTGGTGTTGGTGTTGTGTATTTTTCATAGTTTTTATACCCTTCACACAGTCACTGTTGATTGTGTGTGTGCGTGTGTGAGTGTGTGTGTGCAGCGCAGTGTTGAAATATCAGTAAAAAACTATGTGTAAAGACGCTGCACCTGTGGAAATACAGTGGAAACGCAATTTGAACGAGTTGAGAATCATATGTTGAAGTCGTTGTTGACATTTGACTGTTTGTTTTGTGGCACAAAGTTTTGTAAAGATTGCAGTTCAACTAGACAGTTAGTAGATTTTGCAGTTGCCTAAAAAATTGTTCGAGTGCCCATTAGCAAAAGCCTAAAACAGAGATCTAAGATTCTAGAATTAAGCATAAAAAACATAAGCAATAAAGTTTGACTTATTTTAATACCAAGCATTTGACGGACAGTGGCAAAAATAATATACAGATAATCAAGAAAAATTAAAAAAAAAATGGGCGTGGGATGTGGTGGCCAAAAAAGAAGAAGGTGCTCAATTGGGAGGTGCTGAATTCCAAAGCATAATAATTTTTATTATTGCAAAAGAAATTGAATTGCATGCGGCACAGACGTTAATCGAAACAAATTTAGCAAAATGGAATAGTTTTGCAATTTTAAAATTTAGTTTATTTTTTTTTTGTTTTTTTTTTTGTTTTTTAAGATTTTGTTTTTGCAGTTTTTGTTGATTAAACTTAAAAACAATTTACTCACAACTTGAAGGTTTATTTTCGCAGCCGGATTTATATCGGTCGTTAGATTAATGAGCTGTGAATTTGTATTGGTATTTTTTAATCGTAAATAAATCTCTAGAAACGAAAGCAAACTTAAATATTTTCAGGGTGTACACACCTCTTAGGGGGTGGGGCGAGGCGCAGCAGGGAGCTAGGTTAAAGATTTGTGGGTGTTCAGGTGTTTATTATAATGCTAAGAACTAATAGGCTGCAACCAAGGTGCCTCTGCCTAAATATTGCCGTCTTTTAGGCTGATTCCTATGAAGGGTATAAAAACTTATTCGATTTGATGCCTCATCTCGAGTCGTTTATTTTCTAGTTGGTGTTTTTTGTATGTTTTTGTTGTGTTGTTGTTTCTGTTGCGTTTTCTGTTTATTGTTATTGTTATTGTTGTTGTTTCATGTGCTCTATAGGGCCTCAGCACTAGCCTAAGTTTTGCGTGGTTTTCCGTTCGATTTGCTCAATTCATTGTACTTACTAAACATCAATGAATAATCATCATCATCGCTAACATTGAATGGGGTTTTCTAGTTGGGATTGTTTTTAAAAAACCAATTGAACTATATACGAGTACTTTATAAATGTATTATTTTTTTGTTGGCTCTAGGCCACGCGGCTGTATATTGGCCCAATGATTGGTCTTACGTAAAACAACAAATGTTAAATTGTACTACTCAAAATGCTAGATAAAATGTTCTATATATATATATATGTATATATTATAATTTACGATTACGTTAAGTAAGTAACTAGGCATAGCTATTTAATGGTACTTTTACGAATATATAAAGAAAATTATATATGCTATATAATTACGTGGTATATCGTTTAAATACTTCACCAATCGAATTGCAATTTTAAAAATATATTTTTATATATTTTCATATTGTTCATGTTATACGTTTTTGGATTTGTTTTTTTTTTTATAGTACCTAAAACGAGTACGTGGTCAACTATAATGGCAAAACAATTTGCTAATAAAATAGCATGGTCCTAGACCATGTTAGCTAGTATTATATACGAGTAGGTATAATTAATTATATTAAGTATATCGGTTAAATATGGAATAGGTATGCAATGTTATGTAGCGCAAAGTATAACAAATTGTTTACTTTTAGTCTTAGATAAGTATATTGATATACAATACAAATATATATTTATATATACTTGGATATTATTATTAATATTGGAATTCAATACGATATATGCGATTAATTGGCGTATATAAAACTTTCGCTTAAGGAGCAGTTAATTACATTTTACTCAAATCTCAAATTTGAATTGGAATTTTTTAAAAAATATTTATTATTTTTTTTGTTGTAGTTTTTTGTTAGAATTTGGCATTATAGTTTGTACCTCACGTGTTTGCAATTCCCAGAGTGCTTCATTTATTAAAACTTCTTCGGTGATATTCTGTGGTATAGTTGTGTATAGTTTTGGTAGTAGTAGTAGTAGGTAGTTGTTGTGTGTTATATATATATAACGCATAAAATATTAATATAGTTGTAGTAGTATATAGTGAGTTTTTTTTTAATATAGATAGAATATGGTTGGGTACTATTTGAGTTTTGGTTTTCTTTTTTATTTGTATATGTTATCGATAACTTCGAGGATGAGAGATATTTAGATATATATGTTGAGAGAGAGAGAGAGAGAGAGAGAGCATAATGAACGCATCGCTGTCTGCGATGCGACGTCGTAGATTTTATCTAAGAATTTTGGCAGTGCTAACTGTTTGATTTGATTTACTTGATTTTCGATTTGATTACGGGTTTTGTAACGCGCATACGACCACACCAGATATCTAATTTTTTTTAACTTACCGCATTTTCGCGTCTATCGTAGATGGGCATGGAAACGGTGGTCATGAATTGATAGACATTGGAGTCCACTGGTTGATTCCAGGTCTGCAAAAATCATATCAAAAGTGTTCAACTGAGAAGCAATTATCGTTTAAAAATTCACGTGTACCTCCTTCATGCGCCGATACTCGCGCCTGTGCATCTCATTTGGCTGCAACATGCGATCCCGGACTTGCCAGTATTCCAGGACATCAGCCTTTTGCTCCTCGCACTGCTTGATCTCCCACAAATAATCGGAGAGTTTTGTATCCTAGATAGCATTTTAAATTTGATTTTTTGTGTTCGTTTCTTTGTTGAAATTGTAAGGGGAAAGAGTTAGCCCCTTTTTGGGGGGGCAATGTGTTACCCACCTCGAGGTCCGCATAGACCTGTGTCCAAATGACCGGATGATCGTGCCTACCCAAGACCAGGGGTCTAGCCATAACTGGTATATAATTTAATACCATTTCGCGCACCTCAGCGGTATCGCTGAGATGCACATAATAGCCCTGATTTTCACATGCCATCCACCGTATATCATCCCAATTCGCCACCTCTTTGCCAATCAGATAGGTGAACACACGCACCGGCCTATAGGGCGGATCGCGCCAATTGTGCAACTGGAAGACCTCTTGATTGTTTTCGGGTGCCCCATCCCCAATAATCATAATCGCCTGATTGCATTGTGCACCGCGCGAATTAATCTTCGTCTCTTCCAATATCTCGAAAGCTCTTGTCAATGCAGCGGTATAATTGGCAATCGATTTGGGTTTAAACGATTCAATCCCTTCTTTTAGTTCACGTATGTTGCCCAGATTTGCCTGGATGCATTTCGAAGTGGTCAAAAAACATATTCGATTTATGTGTTTTGTTTTTTTTTGTATGGGATTGTTTTGTGTTTGAAGCCGCATCGATTGAGTGTGTGCAGTAATTTCAGTTATTTTTTTTTTTGTTTGTTTGTATTGATTTTTAAGTGGGATAAAGAAAAATCAGATTGATAATTGATAAAGAAAATGATGTATAATTGATAAATGATAGTGAAATAAAAGATATATATACTTGAATCAGTGTGTCCTCGAAACATCCGACAACTGGGCTCACTTCCTTATCAAAGGTGAAGATGTTCACAAAGTCATTTGTACCTAATGTATCAAGTATCGTATTGACAACATGCTTTGCGATATCTAGCCTCTGTCCCAACATTGAACCAGATCCATCCATTAGGATAATAATATCCTTTGGACTCGTCGCCGCCTCCATGTACCAAGAGCGTAAACGGCAATCATATAGATCAACCGGTACGTCCTTCTTCCACTTCGATGCAGGGAATTGACGCATAAAGCCTGTCGAACTGCCAAAAAATTGCCACGACAAACTTGGATCGTTTTTGTAATTATCACGAAATATCTGATCCAAATTCTCCGACCATTGAATCGCTTTTATAACGTCCGACGCTGTGTTTTTTCGTGGATTTTTGTTTTTGTGTATTCGTTTTCGTATTCGTGTTCGTTTGATTTGTATTCGTTGATTCGTGTTTTATATTTGGTTTTTTTTGTCAAAGAAACGGGAAAAATTTTAATACACAAATTGATTAGTTTTTCTCTTGGCTGGGTATACAAACTACGTAGTAGAATGTCTCTCTGGTTAACTTTTTTTTTCGAGGATTCATGATGCGATTCGAACATTAGCACAAGGCAGTGCAGGCACAGGTGTGCGCGTGTGTATATTTGTATGTGTGTGTTGTGTTTGTGTATGTGCTTTTGTTTAGGCATATATTCGTGGTCGTGGTTATGGGCTCAAGTGTTTAAAGTGGCTTAGTTGGGTGTTGTACGGTTTTTGGCAAAGCATTCCGCGTGTCGGCAATAACATTCTCAGCGCCACGCACGCGCACCCCCTGCAACAATTCGCATCGCAACACCAGCGATGAATGATGTTTCCCTCAGAGATGAACGCGTGAGCAACAATTAAGGTATTCTATTATTACTTTATATGAAATGGGAATAAGTTAATATTTTACACAATATGAGTATTCTCGTTAAAGAGTCATTATTGGTATCAAAATTTTGCTTGGAGATAAAAGCTTTATAAAATGGAATCATTATTTTCAACGAAAATAGAGTGAAAATATAATAGAGAATTCCTAGCTTTTAATTCAAATTTTTTTGTTGAAGAATGTTCTTGAATTTCAACAATTTGCTTTCGAACTATCTTTAAATTTGCTACAAAAATTAAGCTAATCAAGAGTTAAGCTCATCGTCTCTTTCTCATTAAATTTTTAAAATCACGCGCCCATCTCCAACTATTTGCCATTAGGTACAGTTGTGCGGCGCAAAATGCGGCGATGCGTTGCTTGCGTGGGCGCGCATGCGTCATTTAAATTTTGTTTTTGGCGCGCATTGACGTAAGCGGTTGGAAATTGAAAAAGAAAAAGTAGGCGCAACGGTTAACGATTACGGTTAACAGTTAGCGGTTAACTATGAAACGGCAACTAATTATATAGCATACAGCATACGAGCGAGACAGAAACAGAGTAAGTGCTACAGTTTAAGACAGGCTAGCAGTAGACAGACAGAGACGCAGTGTGTTTTCTTTTTTTTTTTTTTGGCATTCACGTGTGCTCTTGTGTGTTGAAGTTGAAGAAGCTTTTACGATAGACAAACGACACGCAGTGTGATTAACAAAGAGATCAACGGTTACAGTTACAGAAGAGAGAGAGTAGAGATACATATAGATGGAAAGAAAGAGAGAGAGAAGAGAGACAGACAGCTGTTAAGTATTTTAAGCACAATTCAAACCTCGATCAAACACATTCACCGGCACATGCACCGAACTGACGCTGAAATTAACGGGCGTATTCTGAAATTCCGGACTCGGCTCGAGGACCAACACCTTTGGAGGCACATAGATTAGCGGCTCGCCAATCTGATCATCCATATCGGGCGGCGTCGTTGGTGCTGGTGGTGTTGGCTCACCCGGCTCCGCCATCGATTTGGCGTTGTAGTACGAGAACATCTTGTCCGCCATATCATTCTGATGCGACAGCGCCGTATTCTCAGCGGTATCCATAATGCGCTAAAATCGAATATAAATTTTTACACAACTTCCCTTGATATGTTATAGGAGAGATTTACTTACACGCACGGCGCTGACTTTGAGATCCATCATCATTTCGATTTCCTTGGCCATTGACTCGACAATGGCGCCACCTTGACGCGTCACCACTTTTGCTTCCTTGAAGCTCTAAAAATTTAATGTGGGATACAAAAAACAAACAAAACTCAGGGATTAACAAAAATCGAAAAGATTTTTATGAATAAATGTAATTGTTTTGGCACAAGGGTTGTGAAATTTCGTGTATTTATTTTTGGTGGCAGCCAAGAAAGTGTCATATTGTGAAAAAGTGTTATTTTTGATATCTCTAAAGCCTTCAGATTTATTTATGAGTCTTCTACATATTCCTAGTAGTTTTTTTTTTGTATCTACTATCTGCTAGAAGATTCACAAACAATGCTTATTTGTCAGGCAACAGTGGAAAATGCTTTACCCCAATAAGTCCATCTGGAATTTTCTATTCTTTGTTGCCCACCAAAGACATTGCCAAGGTTCAATGGTCATCGAATTAGTGTAAATACTTTAATTCCTATATATAAATATATATATATATATATATATATATATATACATATAAGTAAGTATTTCTGGCCACATGCCACATTCCACATGCAGCACATGGCACATGTCTAATTTGCTTTTGACGCCTCCATAGAGAAATTACATTAGAAAATCCAATTGCGCTGACTAAAAATAAATAACACAGCAGCAGCAACTGACCTCATAAAAAGATACAACAATTAAGCTGGACGGAATGGAGAAAATAGGGGTGGAAAAGGGGGCACGGTTGGGGCTATATATGCCGCGTGCTTCAAACATTTTGTATATATAATTGCCTACTGAGGCAGCCTTTAACCCAAATATGACGTCGCTGCTGCTGCTGACGCGTCGCCAAACGTCAACAACAAAAAAACAATGTGGGAAAAATCAATAGAGGCGATTCACACTCACCTCTTGCACCTCCTTGCGCCTGGTGATAAAATCGCCCAGTGAAAACAGCTCCAAGCCCAGCTTGTCCGCCCAGGAATGAACACTGTATATGTATATATATATTTATATATATATGAGAATATAAATTTGTTAGAACAGGGTTAATCTTGATGGCGACTTGGCCCACTCACAGATTGTAGTTGATATTCTCGGCAATGATGCCAGGGGCACAGTAGATGAACACAAATAAAAGGCTCAGGCTTAGGCGGCGCCAGGCCCAAAATGGTCTCGCCATATTGCTCAATTGGCTGCAACGATCTGGGCCGCGACATATACATATATATTATACACGAATGCGTGAGCCTCGATTTCTATTTTGTAGCCCAATTTGCTGCACTCGCTTCACACACATCTCAAACACACACACATTTTATCATCATCCACTGCCTGTTTTTCTCATTACGCCTGCACACACATTTTTCCGCGAGCTACTTTCACAAAAACAAAGAACTTTTCACTCACGCAATGCACATTTTCGCACAATTTTCAGCAATTTTCAAAAAATTCTAATTTAAAAATGTTTTTTTCAAAGTCGTGCACGCTTTTCGCTTTGTGTGTTTGGTGCGTGTGAAAATTCTGTTGGTCTGCATAAAAAACTTTTCTCTGTATACTGCCGTTAGTTGTTTGACGTTTCGCTGACGTTTCTGTGTCACCGATGAGTTCATCGCTTGCCCGCCCATTGGTGCGAGCGAGCTAGCTGCTGTGTTTGCGCTTTTGACGTACGCTGCGCTGCTCTCACATTATCCTGCGCCTGCGTTGACATTTGTCGCGTCTGCGTTCTAGCTTTGTTTACAACGATGAAACCGCCACAGGTGTCTGTTTACCTGCTCTCGCAGCTGCGCACTTTGCTTGTTGTCGTTTGTCAGCTGAGCGAGCTTTGACAGCTGAGTGACACTTGTTGCGCTCTCTGACAGCAGTTGACAGTTGAGCTCCGTGCGAGGGTTGCAGGCTGTTCCACAAAACAGAGCTTTCGGCAAGCTCACGTGAGCAGGCTAGAGTGCTTTTTCTTTTACAGAGCTTGAGCGAAGCTTTGATTTGCTGCAGTTTCATTAAAATTACGCTTGATGTCGCTTTTGGCTACCTAATTTCTGGATAGACCAATACTGCTTACAAGAATTATAAGATCTATTTAAAAATCTGCATTCTGATTCGAGTTTAAATTTTTGTTAATTGAAAGTTTGCTTTTCTCATCCATATTTTCCTGTGGCATTGCTTGTGTTTATAGGGTATAAAGAAGAAATTGCCACATTTACAAATTTATCAATAATATTTATTGGTGTATACCATAAAGTTTAGACAATTCTGGTGGAAGTCACAACAATATAATCACGACAGACATAACTCAAAACGCGAAACGATGCCGAATCTGCTCCCTTTAGTACTTGTAGCCACCGGCACCGCCGCCGCCACCACCACCACGTCCTCCGGCAGCTGGTCCCTGTGGGAAGGATGCCTCGCCCTCATAGCTGACGTCCGCATGATAGCCGGTCTTCCAGTCTGCGGTGTAGCGGACCACCTGGGTGCGTCCGTCGGGTAGCTGAACGCGATATTCGCCGGTCACCACATCGCCATCACTGGATGCCTTGTGCGCATAGTCGTTTGCCGTTTCCGGATCCTGCACTGCGTACTCAAAGTCGTAGGGCATGCCGGGCACATGTACATGATCCTGTTGGTGTAGTGAAAATTAAATTAGGAAAGACTTGGCCATAAATAGCTGTTGTACTTACTTCGCCTGGTTGACCGGGCGGGAGACGTGGTGGAGTTACTGGTGGACGTCCAGGAGGGCCGGGTGGCGTAGGTCTGCCAGGCGTGCCAGGTTTCTGTGAATACAGATAAGATAGATTTTATGTGAAGAGCTGTAAATATATTGAGTCTTTATCTTAAACTCCATTTTTCACACTGTTTGACTTTTCATCATGCTGACAGCTTAAATTGCTTGACAAGATTACAACTGCTTTTGCCCGGAAATGCATTTCATTTTAAATATTGCAATCAGTTATTCTGATTTAACCTTCTGCAAATATGAAAGCAACAAAATATATAAAAAAGGTTAACTCATTCCCGTCTTGGCCAAAGATTTGTTTCTCTGCTGTGGTTTTTGGCTACGCCTCCGATTTCCAAATGCTGTCAGGTGACAAATGCAACGTCATTTGGGTCCGTCCGCATTGAAAATTGAAAAGTGCAGTCTAAGGACTGCTGCTATCTCTATTTGTACACATAACTCCATCTCTCTCCCTCTATCAGCTAGCATTTAAGGTTAATGCTGGAATGACGTTGAACATTCACAGACTGAAGTGTTGGCTGCGTTCAGTCTTCGGCTTGACTGATGATTTTGTGGTGACACGCAGACAGAGAGAGGGAGGGAGGGAGAAAATATATATATGTGTATATATTTATAAGCGGCTTGAGGCCTGTCGGCAGGTTAAAAGTCGAGTGAAGGGTCTGTTGCTGCGCATGAAAATTATGGCCATAATTAGCCATTGGCTTTAATTCAATTTACGGCTCTTCGTTGCATATTTTCACCTTGTTTGCTTGTGCAACACTCTGACTATTATTTTGAAGCCAGCAAAAAGTTTTGAGTGAACTTTTGTAAACTCATTTAGTACCTGTATAGAAATTCAACTTTCAATTGAGTTATTCAAGCAGATTTAATTTTTTAATTAAATTCAAGTGAAGCCCCGTTTTGGGCGTTTGTATATTTACCAATGGGTTAGTTGGCTCGGGATATTCGTAGCCATTCTTGGTGGGCGGCAAATACGCATTCGAGCCGGGCGCTATCTGGGCGTAAACGTATGCGGTGATGGCAGCAAGTGATAAACTCTGCAATGGGCCAAAAAAAGAACAACAATGATTAAGCAAATAAAATAAGTTTAATTCAAAAAAACAAACAAAATAAAACTTGGCATTTATAAAATAGAGGCGCTAAAAAAGGTTAAGTAAGAAAAAAAAAAGTGAACGGTAAATAGAAATAGAAGCTATGATAAAATCGCGCCTGACATTCAGTTGTGCTGTTGTTGTTGTTGTTGTTTTTGTTGTTGTTGCTGCTGCTGTTTTGCTCTGGGGCAGGTGCACAAAACCAAAGCAGCTCTAAGACTGACGATGACTTGTTGCAATTCACTCGTATTTAGAATGCGGTCCAAACCGAAGAGCCTCCACGGAAAGGGCAACAAATGGCGGAGGTTAGAAGCTGACAATTAAGGCGGCGGACTCACAAATTTATGGCAGCCAACCACATCTGCTTTTTATTTATTTATTTAGTTATTTTTTGTTAAATTTTGCCTGGTCGGCCGAACATGGCTAATTGGCATGGCTAATTGACACATTCAGCGTCCATCCATCAAAATGGCCAACTTGGTCAGCTGAGGTCAGCAGCTAAGCGCTGCCAGACTTTTAGCTGGCTATCTTGTCAGCTGGCTGTCGTTATTTCAATTTGCATTTGTTAACTGCAACTTAAGTTTGCGGATTGCGGATATTGTTGCTGCAAGTTGCTGCAACAACGCATTTATATAATAATGAGTACATGTTTTCTATGTGCAATTGAAAAATATGCTTAACTATTGATCATTGTCTCAGCCAGTGCTGTTGGCCATGGTCAATGCCAAAGTCAACTGACAAACTGCTTTAAATCGTTTGCTGCTTTTATAAATTGCGCATACGACGCGTGAGATGCGACTTGAGAGCACAGGTGCTGAATTTATTGATTGAGCTAATAGATATTTATCTATATTTTTATTTATAATTTATTTGCATATTAAATGAACTTAAAATGAGTCAACATATGTTGTACATTTATTTTATAGTTTTTGATTGATCTAACTCGAGTTTTATTATTCAATAGTTGAGAGTAAAATTATTATTATTTTAGCTTTATCGATTTACGATTGAAACAAGTGTTCAATTACGGTTCTTCTCTTCTTAACTAACACAAATAGATTATTTAATTTAATCAACTACAAAAATACCCTCAATTACCTGCAAAATGCACATTGAGGGTGGTCCCAACCTTCAAGTTGCCCACAACCAAAACCCGTTAAGGGCAATAAGAATGTCAACAGCAATTTTGCATGTTAAACAAATGCAATTACCGTTAACCAAAAAAGCCTTAAAGAATAAAACTCGTATACCATTTGCTGTGAATACGAAAAACAAAAGTAAAAATAATTTACGTGTAAATTAAATAAAGGGCAAAGTCAAAGAGCGGACAACAAATTGCCGCAAACCGTCGACAGTCCAAATGTAATGCTGCAGAAAATAAACGATAAACGATAAAGATATACAATAGCAGAGACAGATAAAGATTGAGATGGATAAAGCCTTGCATTTAACTACATTCCAAGCAAAAACCACCAACAACAACACCAACAACAACAGTGGAAAATCGAGTTACCTCTTCGACTTCGTTATTGTAACTTGCTTTTATATTCAGCAGCTGTTGGAAAATTGTGTTAGCGTTGGCCCCAGACAAGCACCGTGGTAATAAATGCAAAATTATTGCTAATAAATACATAAAATCTGCCATGGGAAAAATAAACTCAGTGATTCACAAATGATTCAAAAAATAATAGTAATAGTCATATGTAAACTCATTAAACCTTGATTAGCATTCGCTTCATGTGAGGCTATTTAGTTGATCATAAATGATAATGATTTCCCAAGTCAGATGCCACTGTGCTCTGTGCGGTTTACGTCTTGGCTAAACCAATGTTCACAGCTCCAATTAAAAGCAGTTGAAGGCTCTGCAAAGTGTTTCGCTTGTGGTTTGTGGTTTGGTTTGCCATGATTTGTGGCAATCTTATAGAACTTTAGACATTGATCTTGCGTTTTACATAAAAGTTAATTTCGATCAACTTTAACCTCATTTGAACACATAAGTACATGCTATAATATTGAATGCACTCATCATTGAAATAGCCACATGCCACAGAAAGCACGAGCTGGCTCGCATTGAAATATCATTTATCGCGCATAATTTAATAAATAGCAATTGTGTGCCTTTTGTGCACCTTCTAATAAGCATTATAATAGTTATTATGTTTTTTTTTTTTATTAATTTTTTGTTTACATTTTGCCGCCACATGATAAACCTTATGCATATTTTACGTTAAGCGATTCAGTTTTACAAATTGTCATATTGAGCAACGAAATGAAACTTGTACTACACATTGCACATTCAACATAAATGAAAAACATTTAATTAAAACGAAAACAAATTGTATAAAATGCCAGTATTTATATACAATTCCAGCAACTCTCGTGTTGCATGTCGCACACGCCCACTTTTGTCAGCGACTCGTCAAGTTGGGCCTTCAACTTGACGCTAGCAAAAAAATAGAAAAAAAAATACAATGAAAATTGTTGAAATTAATTACAGGTGGGCAGCGGGTAAGTGAGGCATGTTCGCTGCCACTGCCACTTGATGGTTTTCATTTTGATGTTGGTTTTCTTTTTCCTACGAATTCGGACAATTAATTCACTAGCAATGACAAGAGTCTCAAATTTTGGCAATTTGTTGATGCTGTTTTAAATAAAATGAATTGCAAATGAGTTTTTATAATTTCATAGCAGAAACTATTATTAATTTTAACCTGTTTGTTTTCTAAGAAATATTATAAATGACTCTAATCCATTTGCTAATTAATATTAGTTATTATGATCTCTAATGTGCAATTAAGTTATATATATTATATTTTTTTTTGATTTAAGATCTGTAGTTTTAGCTATACCATAAATTCTATTAAGTTTCTGCTTGAGTTATTTATTTTTTCAGAATCGCCATTTACAAGTTAGTTAAATATTTATGGATTTATTTCAACTGTGATCGTGTTGCTTTTGATGCAAATCAAATGCAGACACTTAACTTGACTCTTGGATGGCATGCATAAAAAAGGCATTAACTTACAAAACAAGCTAGAATATCGTAAAAAATTTGAACCCACGCTGAGCTGATCACGATAAAAGTAATATCAATTTCAAATAACTGTATATTTGTCCCGCTCTGTCTTTGCCTTTGATCACGACCCAGTTTAGAGCGCGATGCCAAATTACACAACTATAACTAAAGAACTAGTTAAATATAAATAAATAAAAAAAAAATTACAAACATATATGACAATTGCATATTGTTGGAGACCTGCGGCTAAATGGCAAACCTGGCTGGCAAATTGATTTATGTGCGGTTAGCATTTAATAAATGTGCAAATGTATATGTTAGAAAAGAGTTCAACTGGATTTTATCGTGGCAATAAAATTGTTGGCTTTATAAATATTTGTACAAGTCAAGTTTGGTTTGCAAGTGCATTTAATGTAATTGATTTAATTGGCCACATCATCAGCGGATTATAATCTCCTGACATTTTCCAGGCATTTTTCTCTTTATGCGGATTTCTCATTTATTCACTGTTATTAAGTCATCAGCAGAAGCTGCAGTTCTGCAGTTCTTTGAGGCACTTGCCTTAATTTTGAGCGGCACCCCCGACAGACATTCTGCAACGCCTACGTAGAGATTAAAACATAACTATGACTATGATGCTGGTGTGCCTAACGAGCCAAACTCGGAGTCTGAACCGGGTTTCTGCTTTTTTTTCTTCTACTAAATATGTATATGTATGCATCATCATGTGTGCTGCAATTTTTTTTTTTTGTCTTTTTTTAATGGAATTTGCAACGTTCCCAGCAATTAAGCAAGTTAGCAAAGTTTGTTTGTTTTTTGGTTTTTTTTTGGTTTTTTGGGTGCTAGAAAACAACTCGTCTACATTGATGTTAGATAGCACAACAGCTGCCACATACACTTGCAATTTACAACTTGCAACTTGCAACATGCACGACATTCAGTAGAACAACAAACATTTGGCTGACCTTTTCATCGCTTGTTGCATGTTGCAGCGCTTTTTGTGTGCCCCCACTTTGGGGCATTGAAATGCAAATTTGGCCAAATAAAAGTTAATGGGCCATGTGAATGGCAGCAAAAAAAACGAGAGAAAAAGAAGAAGAATAACCGCAGCGGTTTTCCCCATACCGCTTCCCCTCCTCCAACTCCGCCCCTTCTGCTCCAAGTGAGTATGTGCAATGGGAAATGACTTTTATTGCCTTTTTTTGTTTGCTCAAGTTTGTTGTTTAAGTCTTTTGTTTTCGCCTCAACTGCGATTTCAATCAACACACTCACTCGCACCCCCCGCCCCTTCCCGTTTGCGCAATTTGCTCGCGTGCTAACTTCACTTGGACTGAATAAAAAAGAGCAGTGAAAACCAGAAACAGTCAGCAGGAGACCCCAGATTAAATTCCATGCCAAGGACAATGCCAAAGATCAGGCACGCTGTGACTTTGGCGCATGTCTGCCCCGGCATCTCCAAGCCGGGCTTTTTGGGATCGTGGCAGAGCTAAGTTGGGATTTGGGATTGGGCTTTGGAACCACGTTTTTGGCGGCTTGCTTTGATGTAAATGTTTTTTTTTTTGCTAAAAACGGTTTATGGCCAAATTTGGTCGTGTCTTTGTATTAAAAATGCCAATAATGTTTGCTCAATGTTTCAAATGAATTTTAAAACTAACTTTTCTGATATTTACAGGAATAAAATAGTTTTTCTATGCCCTGAAATATGTGCAGTCTTTCAAAGTCAATTATTAAATATCTCATTTGCAGGAGTAAGTCAAGCTTTATGGATTCAAATGTATTAAAAAAAATACTATTTAATGCTAAATTGATGAGATATTCAATTCAAAAAATGAGCTCTTAGTTGCGCCCATAAACTACATTAACCCTATTTAACCCGATTTTACTGGCCATAAGCCACACTCAGTAAAACCTCTCATAAAATTGACGCCGATAGCGTTTCCATAAAGATATTAACCTTTTTGCAAACGAGCAAAAAAATACCAAAAATGAAAAAAAAATCTACAGAAAAATCATAAATATTCAAAACAAGCTGCATTAAAAAAAAAAATTAAATAAAAAAATGTGTATGCCAAATTATATATTAGAGTCATCGAGTGTTGCAAATATCTCAAAGTGGTTACTGGTGGCAATTTGCAAAGTATTAGGTTGAAAACGAGTTGAAAATAATAATAAAAGCGTTGTGGGCGGGCAGCTGAGGAAGCCAAACAAATTGCAGCTGCTGTTGTACAGAAAATAAGTGAAAGTGTATATAAAAAATATATAAACTGATTTAAGATATGAAAACAATGAATATTTATAGTTAAGGCTTCCACAAATGTATTTGTGTGCCACAAACCAATTGAACTAATTTCATGTGCAGCTGTTTTGGCCGGGCTTAGAGGCGTTGCCAGCAATTTCAAATACAAAGCAACACTTTCGGATAACTATGCAATTAAAAGTGCCTTTCTGGCCCTCATTGCGCATACGCCCCGTTGAACGTTTGGCAATTAGCCACCACGTTGGTGGCATGCTGCATACTGTTGTCTGCCGCTTGCTGCATTGCTGCTTGCCGCTTGCTGTTGTAATCAGCTGAAATTTGGATTTAATTAGATTACCACACATACCTAGACCCAGATGGTTTCGACAAAGCCAAAGCCCAACAGCCTTCCCCAGCATCGTTCATGCTGCACTCTTCACTCAGCCCCATTACATTTTTTATATCTCTTCATTTTTTTTCCTCTTCTTTTTTTTTTGTGCTGTGGTGTGCAACATTTGGCCAAAGACAATAAAACCGCCAGCACCGCTTTGTCGCCTCGTCGCGATCATCTAATGGAAAATTGCCTCAGCTCACATATTTTTGTGCATATTTTTTTGCGCTATTCCGCTGGCAAACCGCAGCAATTGCAATTGCAATATTTTTCTATGTTTTGGCATTGTTATTATAATTATTTATATTTTTGATGCTGTCGTTGCCACACATGCAACGAGCATCCGATTGACCGTAGCTCAATTACCCCAAGCACAAACTGATGTTTGCCAGCTAATGAAATCTCGCAAATCGTTTCAATTAAAATCGAATTTGTAATGCAACAAAAATCGAATTGTTGCATATCGAATATTGTTTGCACTTTCAGTTTGGTGGCTCACTTTTTTTGCACTTTTTGTAACTCTTTTAAAATTGTAAATAATTCAAGTCTCATTAGGATTGCTGAGTACCTGCTTGGGTTAGGGTATTCAAATGGCTGAGATGAGCGCACAATTGGGCAATTGTTCACACTTCAATCGTCATCATTCCGCCTGCAGGGCAGAGTGATTGTGGCTGTGTGTGTGTGTGTGTGTGTTGCAGTTGCAGTTGCTGTGGCTCTTACTGTGGCTGCGTGGCTTTATGGCCATAATCAGTCGTCTAATCAAAGCCAGCATTGACCTATGATGCCATTGCGTTGCGCCTGGCTGCCTGCATTGGAATATTAGACAGATTCCGGGCATGGTGCAAGCAGCACAGAAGCTGCAACAGCTGCTGCTTATTGGGTATCAGCCAGGCAGGCTGGCTGGCAACGAAAATCATCAAACGATGCATATTTTATGTCTGTCATTTGAAATTCAAAAGCGTGCCACTGCCACTGCTGCGGATGCGTTTGACTGCCATCATTTTCTGACAACGGCTTTCTGACGGCCCCCTTTTTTTTTTTTTTGTTTTCGCGTGCGAAAATGAGCAGCTGAATACGGGGAATATTAATATATGCGCCCAGTAGTTGTGGTAACGCTGCCAGCCGTTCCCTGGGTAGCTGCATCATGCTTTTTGCCCTCCGCCTTGTTTTTGCTGCCCAAAATGAACATGTTCAACAACGGTTTTTTTTTTTTTTTTTATTGGGTTGTGCTTTTGTCTAGCGCTTGTCTAGCTAAAGGGAACGTTGCCTTTTATTGCATGATCTCCAGCCCGAGTTTCGAGTGCTCCCGAAAAGCGCTAGTGTCCCATGGGCAGGCATACTAGTCGACTTTTGGGCGTGGTTAGCACAGAAAAGATATAGAAAAAAACAAAAAAAATGCCAGTGAAAAGTCAAAAAGTTACAAGCGGCAAATTACACGCGTCTGGCAAGTGGCTATCCAGCTCCCCCGCACCCCTTGCTGTGCCCCTAGACAGGCAGACCCAAGCACCCTGGCATGCACTGCCAGTCTGTCCATCTGTCCGCCTGTCTGTCTCGCTGTCTGTGCTACCTTTGCCGGTTATCTGCTTGGCAGGCCAGGCATTAAAAAACACAACCAGACAGGAACAGTCTCGTCTGCATAGCATCCAAGTGTCGCACCAACAATTTAGCACGCCCAGTTTTTTGTTTTTGCTTTATTGTGTGTGTGTGTGTGTTTGTGCATCCCTGCCTGTCTGTGGCAGCCAGCAATGTTGCAGTTAAGTCTGCTTTATTTGTTGCCTGCTTTGGGGCGCCTCTCGCATCCCCGCTCCTACTGGGTGCGCGGCAGCTTTAATGGGAACAAGTGAAAGTTATGAAAGTTGCTCGGTTTTCCTATTTCAAACAAAATAAAATACACAAATGAACTCTTAACTAGTTTTTGATTGCATTTCTTGTATAATTAATATTTAATCATATTTTTATTGCCATGTATTATATTTAAGCTAGTTCAACTTTGAGAGTATTTATATTTTTGCTTTAATTATGGCACAATTCTCTGGCAAAATGTTTTGCTCCTTTCCCACTTGACAATTACCATTGATACGAAGACACATCTGGATTAGGTATTGGGCATTTATGGGAAGTTTGTGATTGCGAACACGCGTAGGCCAAGAATGTGCTTTGTATTGCATTTATTTGCCAAAACCCTTAGAGCCAAGTGTTTAGCCAGCAGTTGTTGAAAATAATCAAATATTATTGCTGCTGATTTGAGGGGCGTACTCGTATTTTAGGTAAAGTCCACAGCTGTTGCCAGATGAGACAAAAACGGCACCACCCCTAAAGTATGCTCAAGCATTGCATGTGTGTGTGCGTGTGTGTGCTCCTTCCTGTCACACATATATTACGCAGAGCACTTAAGTGTCTTTGATTATTTGCAATTTGTTCGATTTGGGACTTTCACATGGGGGCTGACTGAAACACTCCAGTCGACATGGAAGTTATGTAATCGTTTTTGTTACCATTGACGCCAAGTGTTGCCAAAAATTGTGTGTGTGTGTTTGCCAAGCACTCAACTAGTTTTCGGCAGTTGAGCAAACAGCTTTGCTTTGTCGTTTCCTTTTTTGTTTTTTTTCTATTCCTTTTTCCTACACTGACTAAAGATTTAAATTATGAGCAGCTACAAACTTGGAGCATGCAATCAAAAAAGCAAATCCACCGCACATATGTATCAGGGACAAAAAACAAACGCACAATAAAAAAAGAGCAGCAAAAACAAAAAAAAGAGGAAGGAAACATTATAAAAAAAACTGAGCTAAGCTTATGCATTGCCTGGAAAGAAAAATGACAACGGACAGCAGAGTTCAGAGAACGCGTCCGTCAGCCACAGCGCGTTGGTCAGAAGCAGGATCTGCAGCAGGACAAAAAAAAAACAACAAAAAAAACCCACATGCTTATAAACAAATTTGACATATAACAAGCTTAACGTGTTGTCCTTTGTGCGACTCTTGTTTTAGTTTTGCTCTGGATGAGGGGCGAAGGATGAGTCAAAAAGCTCAAATAATTTGTTTGTGGCTGATTTATGTAGGCTTAGGATTTGTGTACCAAAATCTCAGCTAAGGTTGCGTAACTAAACAAGATGTGGAGATAAAGCTGATAGACAATTATTTGGAATTGCAATAATCACAAGTATTTTTTTTAGGGAATTTATATAATAATATTTGTAATGAAAACACTAAAAAAGCTAAACTAAGTTTTTGCTCACATTCCCAATTCGAGTTAAGAATATTTTGTACGCTGTTTAATACATTAACATCTAAATTAACCAAGCTAAAAATAATTTAAAATAAATTTAAAAATACTTACAAGCAATGCAAACGATTTGAAAGACATCATTTTGCTAAAAATTTATTTAAATGGCGTTGAATTAGTTCCACTTGTTAAATCCGCGCTAAATTGTGGTAAGAAATTGTACAAAATAAAAGCAAATTTTATAGTAAAACGTTTTAAAATATGTTCTAATTTTAAGTTAATAACACTTGTAATTAAAAATTGGTTTTTTAGATTATTGCATTTGGCACACTTTGAACACACAAAAACACAGTTGAGATGTCCTTTTGCAAAATACGCAATTGAAATTGAAATTAAATGCCTCTCACTTTGAATTGGGCCAATAGCTTAACTTGGCTATTGTTAGGCAATTGTTGTTTGTAGTTGTTGTTGTTGTTGTTGTTGCTGTGGCTGCTGCTCTTTATTTGTATATTGTTTGCCAGGCAGCACAAGTACCGCACAATGTACACGAACGTTTTGAATTAGGGTAGACAATGGAGATGCGCTTGCTTTTTATAATCAACGCGCAGTCGCAACAGTCACCGACAACGTCGACTGCGACGGCGACGGCGGCAGAGACGGCGACAGAGGCAGCGACAGCAACAGCAACAGCAACATCGCGTTGCCAACTGCACCCAAAATAAGTAACAACAGCAACGACAACCAACAATTGAGGCAGGTTCATAGCGCTGAACTTCTAGATCATCTTCAAAGAGCCAACCAACAATAGCCAACAATCTCATCTAACGCTCTCATTTGCGTTCTCTCTCTCTCCCACACTCTTTCTCTGTCGCTCTCTCTTTGCGAGAATGAGCATGTTGCTCTTCGCTGCTCAGCGCTGAGAGTGCTTCTTGAGTGTTGAAGTGAAAAATGTTGCAGATCATCAACGGCAGCAGCAGAAGCAATTGTTGTCGATGATGCTGCTGCTGCTGCTGCTGCTGCTGCTGCTGCTGCTGACGATGATGATGATTGCTGCCAGATGATAAATGGATTGGCTGATGATCATTAGAGCAGGTTGTGTAGCTTGGCGGATGTATAACAAGTTGCTTTGGAATTGTTGTATATTTTATTAAATGTTGTAGAATTAGAGATTGCCCAGGGCAACAGACTTGTAAAAACGCCCACAATGACTTCATTAAATGCACAAAATTTGATATTTAAGTTTTATGACTCGCTTTCCGTTCTCTGAGACCCAAAAAAAAAACAACTGACTTTGAGTCCAGACTCCTCCTCCTACTGGCAAAATGTCACAGCGAATGTCAGATGATGTTGTTGTTGTGTTAGTTGTTGTTGTGTTAGTTGTTGTTGCTGTTGTGCGGCCTGCCCTTTGAGAAAGCTCAGATGCCCAAGAACATTGCTCAGAGCGCACAACAAGTTGGCAAGAAATCCGAAACGTGACAAAATCGGCGAGTGAAAATTGCACAAGCTGGGAACGTGTTCCCCGTAGATATCTATATATATATATATATATATATATATATTTATATATATTTCCAATTGCACCTCATGTTTGATGTCAAAATTCAATCTATGACGTGAGGCTCATGCTAAAAATCATAACTTATCCATATTTGGCCTGCGCCACACAATTTTGTTATGCGGTCTCCCCTCCCCCCGCAGGCCTGATGATGATGTTGCACAAAGCTGGCAACGTGTTGCCAACGAAGGGTTTTTCTTTCAGCTTCCACACGACTCTTCAGCTCTTCTTTCCGTCATCATCAGCTCTGGCCACACAATAAAGAGCCAAACTTCTTCAAATGCCAATTAACCTTGAAAAGTTTAGGCAAAAACGAGAAAGATGGAAACAAATATAACGTTTTCGATGTACCAAAGACAAGCAAAGATTAAATAACAATTAAAAGCAATTCATTTTTGATTACTGATTTCTGCTGTTGCTATAATTTTATTACCCACTTATGATATGAGTGTGTGTGTGCTTGTGTGTGTAAATGTTTGAGATATGAAAATAATGAGGAGAGCAGCGAAACAAAGTTTGACAAGCAAATACTCAAAGCACTTCATAGAAAATAAATTAACATTGACTTATTTAATTTCAAAATGGCATTAAATTGAATACTTGAGCTTACACATAATTATTTTATACTTATTGCTCTTTTATTTTATTATTTATGCTTAGGCAATTCCAATTTATGTTCTACAAACCAATATGAAAAGTATCCTTTAAATGCAAATATTTAATAATTTAGTATTTCAATCAATATTCAAAATGCCAAAGAAAATAATTTATAATAATATTTATCTCACACACAAATATTTCCTTTATTTATCTTTAATAATAAAATCATAAACACAAAATAATTTTTAATTTATATACTCATTTTTAACGATGAGCCTATTTTTTTAATAGACAAAGTTGACCTTACTGGCTAAATTACAACCGTTTTGTAAAACTTTTAATGCCCATTTATGATTAGGTATAATAACAGATACAATGCTATATAATAGATATTTATAGAGTATTTTGTCTGCTTCAATTTCCGTGGCACTTGAACCTTTTGTGGTATTAGGCATGGCCTCTCAAACTGTCATAACAACATAATACCCGTTAACACCAACAACTGGGCCAGACACACACATACTCGGACCGTTTCAATTCCAGTTCCAGTGTCCAATCCTCCACTTGAACCAAGTGCACGATAGTAATGAAATTTCTTGGAGCAGCACTTAAAAAAATAAAAAAAAAAAAAAAGTGGAGTGCATTTTGTGGTAGCTGCGATTACGAAAAGATTATTTAAAATGTAATTAGAGCACATGGCTACAATAAGGTAACATTTTAAAGTGCTGGCCAATACGAAACTACAAAACTTGACATGAATTCGCGCTTGGGCAACATTTCTTACACAAAATTCAAAGTTTGAAGTTTTTAACTGTCATCGCAGTGCGGCTCAAACAGTTGCAGTTTTTTTTTTCTCGAATCCGATCGTTTGTCAAGTCTAAAGACGATGACGAAGTCAAAGACATTCAAGTATGACGCGATAGATTCGCGGGGCGTTGGTGGGGGGAGGGGTAAACTGCCAAAAAACTTGCCAACAACTTCAAGTGTCCAATGCAAACGAACGTCCCGTTAATTAATAACGTGTTGTACTTCAGGCTAAAACGGAAGCAGACAACAATGGCCAAAAGCAGAGCGGCTAAGCGACAGCTGAAAATGGCTACAACAAAATGTTGGCTAAAATATGTTTCTGATGACATTTTAATGCTAACTGCTGTTGTTGTTGTTGTTGTTATTGTTAGTTATTGAATTGTTGCGAAGCTGCACAAATTAACATTTAACAGAACAGAGCCAAAAATTCTGCTGTCGCCCGCCAGTTGCTTTGAAACAGTAAAAAATGTTTTCATACCCTGTAAAAGTAATAAAAGTGGGCAGATTTCAGATATGGCCGTTTCCCAGAAACCCTATCTATAAAATGGAGTAAAATGTGTAGATTTCTAATTAGCAGCTTTCTAAATTATTTTCAGGCTAACAGCTTATTCACTGGGTATCTGCTAGTCGAGCATGTGAAATGTTTTTAAATGTTGTAGCATTTTCGGTTTTCCGCGAATTTGTTTTTGCGCATTTCGTGCAACATTTAGGCGAATCACCTGTTGCCCATTGTTGTTGTTGTTGTTGTTCGGCTGAAGGAATATTGTAGAATAGAAATAGAAACCCCAAAGACATTCCACATCGATGCGGGGCGCACCTATTATTGCCAAAAAAATGAGTGAATTAGAATAGCCAACTGTGTAATTGCCGCCAGCCATCGATTGTTGCTGTTGTTGTTGTTGTTGGGGTGTCTGGTGTGAGAAGTTGTTGCAGTAAATGTTGAAGCTGCCACAGTCGCCTGTCCAGATGCGCCAGGTAATTTGCATATTTCTTATGGGGAGTGGAGTCTGCCTTTTACAAATGGGTTAAATGTCTTGTAGACAAAGCGATTCTGCTCAAAACTAGTAGCAAAACTTTTCGAATCTATTTTGCACACTTATTTGGCCAATCAGCAGACAGGAGGAGCAGTCAATTGTGTCAAATATCTGCACGCTGGAATATATTAAGTAATCTTCGTAGATTTATTAAATGTAAAATTAATAATAATAAATAATAATAAAAAATAATAATAATTAATAATCAATTTGATCATTCTTAATATATTTTATTTTAGTTTTAGTTTATATAAAGCACGTCAAGTTTATCACAGTAAATATTAATAAATATTCGTATCTAATTTCATCTCCCCTAATAATTATTTATTTATTCAATGTTCTTAATTATTTTATTTAGCAATTCTTCTATTCAACTCTTTGAAAAATAACTGTGACTGTAACTATTTCTCACAATTCAACTTTGTACTTTATTATTTGTTAACAACTTTTAACAATCAACCTTTTCGAAATAAATAAACTACATTTATAAATTGTTTTTTCTACCTTTAGTTGCTTTTACTATCGGTTTGATAGCATTTCATTGTGCTGAATTGCGCTCATTATTTCCTTAACTGCACAGATAAGTTTCTTGCGTCCCTCCCCTTGCTGTTTTTTTTTATTTATTTTTTTTTTTATATATATTTTTGCTGGCAAACAATCTGCAACTAAAAGGGAAGCTTTCCCTGTCACTTGCCACACTCGCCACCATTTTTCTTAATGGAAATTTTCATGCGCTTGGCTTTTCTTTAGACAAATTAAGCGAATTTTTTTTCACACTTTCCCCGCGTTTGGGCATCCCCTTGTCTTCGTCGTCGTATTCTTGGTTTAACGTCTTGAGTCGCTGCACTTCCGTTCATTGCACCCGAAAGTTGTGTGAAAAACTTTGCACCTAACATAAATCACATTTCAGCAACGCCCAGCAGACGGGCCACGCCCCTAGCAACGCCCCCTCTTAGTGTGCCGCTGTGTGTGTGTCTGTGTGTGTGTGTGTGTGTGTTGTCGGCTTCATTTGCATATTCCAATTTCACATTTAATCAATTTAACGCACACACAAAAACAGCGCATCAAGTGAAGCGACTGCAAGAGAGCAACTGCAAGTCCTGCCGCTCGTCCTGGCCATCCCATCGCCTCTCCGGTTGCAGTCCTGGCCAACTAGACAACTGCAGCAACTGCCTTGCACATCATTTATCCTTGTTAATTTTTATTTAGCAAGCTAAAGGAAATCGCGACACGCTCGTCGCTGTCCACGTTATTCGTGTTCGTGCTGTGCGGATGCGGATGTGGATGCGGATGTTAATGCGGATGTGGATGCGAATACGGATCCTGAGCGATTGAGCCGTAACCTGCGTTGACTTGTTTACGTGTTTACGTTACTGTTGCTCTTGTTTGTCGTTGCAGCAACGGGGGAGACACAGAGAGAGGGAGAGAGTGAGAGAGAGAGAGAAGGAGAGAGAGGGAGATACTTTGTGCTGCCATTGTTGATGTTGATGTTGATGCTGTGTTGTCAGTGCCACATCAAGTCATCCGGGCAAACATGTCGCGAGTCCCTCACTTTGTTGCACAAGACACGAACAACTAACTGCCAAGTGCGATGCCCAGATTTAATTAAAGTGCAATGAGAAGTAAATCAAGATGTATAAATACTTGGCTTAAATGTGATTCAATTAAACTAACAGTTGTTGTAGGATGAGTGAATGTGGCTAACAAAGTTGTAGGCTTTATGAAGAAGGAGCATTTATCGAGCAGATCTATTTTTCATTTGAGTTTTCCAATCAGCCCCTGATGGGATATCTAATTTTTTCTTACTTTTCCACAATTTCATAACAAGACAATATTGATAACTATTAATAATGAATTATTGGCATTGCAATAGATTTGAAATCAGTTGTTTTAAAAACAAAAAAAAAATACATTTTATACTTTATATTGACAAGACGTGCAATGATTTTGTCATCTAGAATGACATAACTTGGTGAAGAGAAACACTTGCGATAATTTGAAAAGGCTCATCTGTGCTCATTTATCAAAACAAAATACGGACCAAACGAAAAAACCTTTAGCCAAGTTTCCAAGCCATTTGCCATTTGGCCATGTCGGCGTCGGCATCGGCTTATCAATTGCATTTGGGCCCAGGGCCGCAGTTGGCTCGATAACTTGGCAAAAGCGCTGGCATAAAAATCCAAAAAAAAAAAAAAATGAAAATAGACAAATAGAAAATCTAAAGCATTTAACTTGCAATGACAGCGACGTCCCACTCCATTCAGCCTGCTGCTCGAAACCCCAGCAGCTAATGGTCAAAACTTATCGTCAAACTTAAATGGGATTTTATTATCGCAGCCAAAACTTCTTTTCAAATGCCACGCAGCAGCAGCAGCAGCAGCAGTGGCAGCATCATAGGAGGCACACCAAAAAAACACACAAAAAAAAAAAAAAAATCTGAAAATCGTAAAAGTTTTTTGCAAGTGGGCGTGTCAAATACATATATTATTCTTATAGACGCTAACTTTGTTTGCTGCCGCGCAAATTGTGCTGATTTATATAATAACCATAATTCCGTGTGTAATTAAATTCCACTTGGTTCTCAGAGTTGTTTGGGGGCAACCTTCATAAATCTTTTCTGTGGCATGCACTTGTCAAAATTCGCTTTTAATTAACTCGCGAATTGCTTAATTATAAAATAACAATTGCACAAGTAAAAAAAAAATGAAGCCAAACCGAAACATAAACATAAAAACGCAACTCGAAAGAGTGCACTCAATGTGGCAAGTTGCACTTGCAACGAAACACATCGTGTGAGCGTCTGCCTCGGCTTGAATTTGGTTTTTTTTTGCTTGCGGTATCGTTTGGCCTGGCAATTAATGTCAATCACTCGAGAGACTCCAAATTGGCTGTGCAAGAGCAAAACCCCATTTGCTCAACTTTTTGGTTCATAGCTAACGATGATGCGGCTGATCATAATGATTTTGCCTCCCACTTTAAGGTTGCTGCAAATGTTTCGCTTTGGTTCTGCGAAATGTATTCTTTTTTTTTTTTTTGGCAAACAGTTTGACCCGCTCAAAAACTTCGACAAATTACATTCCATACCTCTTAATGTCAAATCAATTAAACAGTTTGTACATTAGCCCAAAAATTGATGTAGCTTTGAGGCTTACAATATTAGTGAGTATTAGCAGTTTGTATACTCAAAAACCCAACGAGAAAAAACTTGGAATTAAAAAAAAATAAACCTTGCCTCTTTTTTTTTGCTTCTGATCTTCTCAAGTTCTGCTTGCGAAGTATTTAACGAAATTCTATGAAATATAGCATAAAAGTTATAGTTTTTAATTGAATTATAAATTTTCTTATGAAGTTTAGAGATAAATTAAGAGACTGTTTTATTTGCAAACAAACTCGGCCACATTAAAAAACATATCTAAATGCTGAGTGGCAAGTTGGCCTTACAACACGTGTCCATACTTTACAGTGGCACTGTACGCCAGTTAAACTAGTTAATGAGCGTCGCGTCATGAAAAATCAAAATATCTTCAAAAAGAAATAACTCAAAAGCATTAAGAAAAATTAACAAAAACAAAAAGAATGCCAAAGATGCTGCCACAGTGGCCACAGTGGCAGCGAGTTTAAGGTGTGGATATTGTAGCACGTTGACTTTGAATGCGCCACTCGCAAAAGTGGCAACAAATTGGCAACGACTACAATAACAATAAGAGACATGTTGATACAGACACTGAAATTTGTTTCTACAATTGTTGGCAACATTGAACTTTAAATGGTAGCAAACATCTGCCAAAGCCACATGTGATTCCAATTTTGTGATGACTCCGACTGCGACTTCGACGACGACTTCTCCTCCAATTCCGATGCCGTTTCTAAACGAAACATTTTGAGTCTCTTCTGATGATATCAATGGGTAAAGTCAAGTCACGGGCAAGTCACTAACACATCACGTCACGTCGATGATGCGGCATAAAAATCACTACGATTTTGTTATGTGATTTCGATTCCGATTCCGATTTGTTCAAATTAATTAAAGTACAACTTGAGTACACAAACACAAGCGGCACAAATGCCGAGAGCCAGCCACCTTGACACCCCACACTGAGTGCCTCTTCGGCGACCTTCAAGCTTGATAAATGATGGGCGTCTCGAATGGGCGCTGAAAAAAAACTGCCAAGAAATTTGCTACAATTTAAATCTGACATGGGCAAGCAACAATAAATAACATAATTTATTGACATTTGCCTGTTATGCCAATTATCCAAAATAGATCTACAATTGATGACTGCGGAATACCGAGACAGAGATACGCTTTTGAAAACACCATTAACTTGACTTTCGGAAAATGTCTTAGATTCCGAGTTCAAGCTGAGCTCCAATTTTTTCCTAATTGTTTTTTTGTTAAGTGATCTCTTGTTAAAATATTAACCGGATTTTTACTCGCTCATTTCAAGCATTATTTTTTTACATGGTACGAATAAAACATCAGGAAAAGATTCTCAGCGTCCTTCAGTTTGCCATCGAACTTTGAACTTTTTTATAAGTTTATTTTTATTAAATAATTGATCGCAACTATTAGGAAACTTGTGAAAATAGTGTAGAACAAAGTTGGTAAAAATCATGTTAAAGATGTTAGAAGTTAAATATCATTAATAAAATATTTAAAACTTGTCTCTTCAAATTTAATTGACGCACTGCATAAGTTAGTAAACATTCTTAAAAATACAGAGAATATCGATAAATGTTTAGCCTTCTTTTAATAAAATCCACGCATTGCTTGAGCTAAAAAAAAACCTTCTCAAATCTAAAAAAAAAATGTTAAGCGGAAGGCAAAAGGTCATTGACAAGGCTTGAATAATTTTTAAATTGTTATATTGAATTTGTTGAATTTAGATGCACGCATTTAACGCACAATAACGAAAAAACATTTAGCAATTTCAAAGCTTTAAAAGTCAATTATGGATGCAATTGCGCATCTGCCATTTGAAGGTTTTCTCCACTCCAATTCCATTGAAAGTTGTATAATTTGTCAGGCTACCGGAACCGCTGACCCCTTCTCTCCCTCTCTCTCTCTCCCAGCCTCTTCACGCGTTCCTCTGGTCCACCTTGTCACCTGTAATATAAAATTGAATTATGGCTACAATCGCCAATGATTAACTATTTCATTGGGCAATACAAAAAATTCAGTTGGGTTGTTTTTATTCCTTTTTGTTTTATTACAAAAATCTGTAAATAATTATTACGTTTATTTGAATTTATTTGTGCTTGTTGATGCGATAAAACTTGTTGATTTCTGTATTAATTGCATTATATTTGTTAGATGTGAGTAAGTTGCTAAACTACAAGGTTCCCAGATCGGAAAATCTATTTAACAAACTTATATTTTTAGAAAGTTACACATATAATATAAGAAAGATATGTAAAATAAACTTTTAGTTATTAAAACCAAATATTACAATATTCCTTATTGGTTTGCCATTTCATTTGGTTTGATTAGTTTATATATTTCATATAAAAAACCAACCAAATCGATAGATCTCACAGATTACATTAAATTAATTACTAAAGCAACAAGTTAATAATCTAAAATGTAGCTGTTTAATTTAAGGAATTTAGTATTATAATCAAATAAATTATGCACCAATCATTATTTAAATGCTTTGAAAAATATAGTAATAATAATTATGTTACGCAAAAGGCAGTTTATAAAATAACTAGCCGAATAATATCAATTTTTATAGATTGGAAAATAAATAGTCAATTAATATTTATTATATTTAGTAGCGCTGTGAAAATAGTTAGTTATTAATGAAAATAATTCTTCAATTCGATATTTTCTTCATCAAACTTTTAGCTTAACCTAATCCAAAGAAGGTATTTCTATAACTTAAAAACATATGCCATTTATTGCACATTTTCCCAATGTTGTTTTTGTTTGTTTTTGCTGTTCGTTTTGGGTTGGCATTTTTGTTGCTGTTTTACGGTTGGATTTGCTGTGCTCCTCTGCCCTTTCACTCAGTGCCTAGTTGTGCCGCTCTCGAAGCTAACGTCCGCATGGAAGCCCGTATCATCTGCATGATAAATCACGTTCTGGACGCGTCCATCTGGCAATAAAATGTGATATTGACCGCGTGTCACGCCATGCAAATCCCTATTCTGCTTGTGGCCAAAATCATTGCCGGTATGGAAATCACGTATGCGATAACCAAAGGCATACTTTGAGGCATACTGATGCAGCTGTAATGAAGAGAGCAGAGCCCACGCGGGTGCGGGGGGTGTGGTGTTGCAGATTTAGTTTAAGTTAGTTTCACATTCGAATATATAGATGCTTATATGTGTGTGTGTGTGTGTGTGTGAGTGTGTGTGTATAAGATAGTAAGCTGATTGGTTGACAATTCGTGCACATGACGAAAAAAGTATGCAAAATGGAAAATGTATTAAGGCCACTGTCGTCTACAGTGAAGACTGCAAACAACTGTCGCAACGGCAACAAGAACATCAGCGGCATTCACAGATAAATGAAATGCTCAAAGTATTATTATTTATATATTCAACGAAGTTTGTATGCACTTGAAAGATATGTATACTATTTATTTATTTTTATAAAATATAAATATTTTTTTAAAAATTAATTTGGAGCAATTAAAAAATGGGAAAGGGAGAAAAGTTTTCGAAAATTTGAATTCCAACATTTGAAATTACTTTTATGTATGTTTTTCCTTGGCATATCCCAGTAATAGTATTCATTCAGAAGAGTTCAAAATCTGTTAGGAAAATTAAAATATCTAAAGATATTATAGCTGCTATACCTTTTTATACCCTACAACACGACGTGTGACAATAGACAATGGAGTTTCTCAGTATGGTTTGGCGCTGCTGGCGGGCGTAAGGCACACATAGTTGTGCGTTTGTGTACTTGTGGGATTGAGGGGGTAGTTGTCGTGGAGGGGGATGAGGAGGATGAGTGGGATTTGGAGATGACTGTCATTCACATGGCGCTTTGTTATGCATGTGATTGTAAATTGTATTGAGGCAGGCGCGTGCGTAATGAAATTTGCAACAATATATATAGAAAACCGTTATTGCGCCAGCTTCACAACAAAACACAACACAACAGAGCAAACCCCACCCACCGCTAAGCGCCCACATAGCCACGACCACGCCCACTGACTATCAGCGTGATTTCATTTCGTGTGTGTGTGTGTGTGTGTGTGCGTGAGTGTTGCATAGATTTGTTTTGCAAATGTCAACAAGAATTTTGGTGTTTGTATTTTATTGTAAGTATTTCGCTGGTAAATATTTCAAGATGAAATAAATATTTTGCGCAAATGTCGTCCTGTGTTATCCTGTTTGTTACCGCAAGCGTGTGAATCTCTGTATATGTATTTATGTATGCGAGTTTCCGTTTCCGGCACTCACTCAGAAGCCAGGGAAATCTCGTTGTCGGCTCGACAATTGTCACAACTTTCGCTACATGTTTTGTTAGGGAATTCTACTTTTGTGGTTTTTATGGCATGGGTGTTTGTGTGTGTGTGGGCGTGGCAAACTTTTTGATATGTTAATGAGTTGTAAATTAAGTTTAATTAAGTTACATTGTTGTGCGCCAGGCATTTTTCCTGTCAGTTGCGGCGAATGTCTATGCAAAAGGCTCAATGCCCTTTGCAAAGTTTTTTGGCGCGCTTTCCCAAATTTATGTGTTTTGTGGTTTTGTGTGGAGCCGACTTAGAAATGAGGGGGTGGTGGTGGGAGGGGGTGTGTGTGTGTGGTGTATAAAGGATTTGTTCAACTTGTTGTTAAGTATTTGGTTGTCATTTGTATGCCACACTCTAGGCTTGATTGCAGCCCACAAATTAAGCAATCGTATATCACAAATCATTTTAATCCTTTTCATCTTTTCTTCTACTTTCAAATTCAAAAAAGTTTTCATAAAAATTTGTTTCGTTGAAGTAACTAAAATACCCATAAATAGTTAACTGTGTTGGGAATTTCGAGGAATTCTTTAACCCCCAACTATGGCTTAAATTAACATTCACTTGTCTTTCAGTTTAATTTCTTCCCCTCCCCTCCCCACCCTCGTTATGTTCATTGTTTGTCTTCTTTAAACCGCAAGCGCATTTATTATAATTAAGAATTTCCTCGCTTCAGCAATTTGCCAACATTTGTGCTTAAATTGTTATCGTGCTTTGCTTTTAATGAAATGTTAAAAAAATATTTCTGCAGGCCCTTGCATTTATCCTTTGCAATAGTTGGAGGATCGGGCAATTGGGGGGGGGGGGGGGTGGAGTGAAGAACTGCAAGTCCTTCATTAACAGCGCGGCAAAATGTTAATAGATTTTTGACGTGCAAAGCAGCAAACCAAATCAAGTTGCATAGTTTGGAAACCGACCAGAAAATTGAAAAAAAAGCTGGCTGTGAATGACTACTAGATACCCTGCAGGCTTGATAAATAGCTGCACCTATTTCGAAATAAAAAATAAGTTTTTAATTAATTAGATCATACAAATATGTATACCTAATTTACGAAATATAATTATAATATTTTTACATAAACGTTTTAAGTTTTCTGTGAACTGTTAAAGTTGATACCTAGCTAACCCTTTAGCAATACATTGTAGGGTATCGAAAATATAGAATAAACCGCATTGCCAGCGAATATGCAAATTTTCTTTGATTTTTTCTTTGCATCCCGATGCCATTCCATTGTCGGAACATGGAACATGGTCATCATGGGGCAGACAAGCAATTTATTACGATGCGCTGCAGTCGCAGAATTTCATTACAAACTTGATTTGATTAAATGAACATAATTACAATGCAGATGAAATACGCTGAGAGCCTTTACCCACAACCCCTCCCCCCCTATCATCTACAAGGATATTGCATATTGAGGATATGCCGCTAACAAGACTTGACTCGCATGAAAAAAACTGGTCAATGTTTGCCTTTCAGTTTGGACAACAGCAGCAACAGCAGCAGCAGCAGGGGGAGTGTGGGGGTAATGACTAAATCACATCACGTTCCATATTGAAAAACGGCTTACGTACACACACATATATAGTTATATATATATATATGTGTTTTTTTTTATTTTTGAGTCACTGTAAATCAGCATTTGTTTGATCAGACAGCAACAATAACAGCTTCGATGATGCTGCAATTTTTCTGTGACTGTGAATTGACTGGCCATTAGATGCAGACCTATACAAAACATACATATATAGATCTATAGAAATATATATATATATAGAGATAGAGAGAGTAATGTCAATGTCAATAGGATAGCAGCTAAAGCCACTTGCCAGAGCTGCAGCAAAATATGACAAACAGTTGGCCACTCACGGAATTTATTAGAAATTGCAATTGCCATTTTGGCTTTGGCTACGGCTTTTTGAACAAAAACACATTTTGCATTTAACACGTTCCTTGAAAAGTGCAGGCGAATTGTAAGCCGAGTCGAGTGCAAAATGCAATTTGAGGACATAAAACGTGAGTTGGTTTATATTTTGTTGCACACTTTGTGAAAGAGTATTGGTTTGAATGAGCAAGTTGCCAGACTAAGAGAAAATGGAATGGCATCAAAATGATAGTTACAAACAATTATTCAGTATTTTATATACATTTGAAGTGCTAAATCTGCTAAGAATCGGTTTATCTGAAGTCAGAAAAACTAATCTCACAATTGATGCCAAAACTTAGCATTATGTGTTTATTTATTCATAATTAAAATGAGTGAAATTAAAATTAAAAAATAATCAAAACAAAATTTATAGATTAAATTCAATAAGTACTTAAAATCACACATAAATAAACATTTAATTAAAACAAACTTTCTTTATAATCTGCTTTTATTGTATAGATCAGCGTAACACAATTGAGCTTAGCGCCTAAAAGTATGCTTTAACTATTTGCAAATTGTCATGCCAAGCAGCTTTTGAGAGGGCTCCACAACTTGCTTATGTATTATTAACTTGAAGCTGAAGAAGCAATTCAACGCACCAATTCCCTTGACCCCTGCAGCATTTACACTCCGCACTATTGTTGCTGGACGCGCTTTTCGCACTTGTTTTGGCCAACACTTTAGCAGGCGTGGGCCAACATTTTATTACAAAACGGGATGCGCGGGATTGGTTGGGGCTCTGAGCAATGCCTTTGACGCAGTGCAAAATTATATGCCACTTGGACGCGCTTTGGCTTTTATTTCTTTTGATTTGCATATAATCAGCATTGTTGTTGATTTTCATTATGCGCTCTGGATTTGAATTTCCGTTTCAAAGAGGCGCCAACCCAAACACCATACTCCAAAACCCCTCTTAATCCTGGCCATTTGTTAGCCACTGAAAGGCTCATTAAAATCGTTTGGCTTTTGTTTCTGCCTGCGGCTTTTAATGCCTGCCCCACTGCCCTTTGCTTTGAGTGGTGCTATTTTGTGGTTAACTTATTGCCGCTGGCCAGGAACTTAACTCAAATCAACGCAACGCAACGCAACTCATCGGAACTCAACTCGTTCTCATCATTAGACCGCAAAAATCATCGTGCGGCTTAATGATTTATTTTGCTTATCAGCTAATTGAATTTATTGTGATTTTAACAAATTGTATGCGTTGAGAACTTTTGTGGTTTATGAAAATTTAAGTCAATTTAAACTCAAAATTAATTTCTAATTAGAAGACGTGGAAACCATTTGCCTACTTTTTTCTTTTTATTTAAAGACAAATGTAGTCAGCAAAAAACAAATTAAAATTTTATAAATCTAAATAGGACATAAGATTTAAATGCTCTACGAAAACTCAAGTTAAGAAGTTCTTTATTTTCAGTTGAGGATAAAAATCACAAAAGCAGCTTACAGATTAAATGCTTTACCGAAAAAGTCATATTAAGGTCTAAAAATAATAAAAGAGACAAAATAAACATAATTTGGAAAAGCGAGATGATTATATGAACTATTTATGATTGAGTTGATGTGGAGATCAATACTTATTTGTCGAGTACTTTAATCTTGAAATATGTTTTTTCTTGTAATTGAAATCAATTGTTCGCAAAACTCAAGTGAAGCTTTTACTGTCGATTGCTTTTGGACGCTTTCAATGAGCCGACTTCCTTGTTTTGCTGAGGTGCAGCTGAAAATTGCCCAAATTGGGTAGGCGAGGGACTACGAGAGGATGTTGTGTGTGATGCACAGCTTGCTCGTAATGCTAATCCGTGTTGGCAACTAACGTTATATCTATGGCAACCTCAGTGCTTCCTTTATTATTCACACAATTCGTTTAAGCGTTGCAAAACACACCTCGCCCAACAAACCAGTGCCAAAAACCTCAAGGGTCTACTGACAGCGATGAGGAGGGGGGTTGAAAGTGGATGGGGGTTCGGGTTCGGTTTTTGGGGCTGAGTTTTTGAATAAGAAATAATGGGGTTTGTGGCACTGAGAGGCATCAGTGGCAATTGCAGCAGTTGCGCCGAGCTGCATGCTCATTTAAAATTGAACAAGTGTTGGCTTGGTCACACTCAGCAACACTCACCAACACCTACACACACACACACACAGTCGCACACACACACACCACTCGGCCACAGGCGCCGCAGAATGCCGGTCGTTGTGTGGAGTGGACCAAAAAAGCAAGCCAAATCGCATTTAAATGGAAATAAATGTTGTGTCCAAACAATTTACAAAAACCAATTTTACAATGTAATGCGTTCCGAGTTGCTCGCCTTCAAGTGTATGTGTGTGTGTGTGTCTGTCTGGGTGTGTGTGCTGGTCAGAACGTGTTCAACAGCAGGCAATGAATGTACTGACGTTCATCCTGACGTTTGGCGACGCTGGGGCGCCTCTTGCAACACGGCAACCATTGACACAATTGCCGTCGATGTTCACAGTTGCCAAAAAAAAAAAGAAAAAAGAAAAAAGTTTTGCACGCAATTATGAGGCTGGGATGCTGATTAGAGCTTCACTGACCAACACCAGTGCCCAAAAATGTTCACTCCATAATTTCTGGCGCGGCAAGGGGCAGCAATTTTGCAATGCAAAAAGCAGAGAGAGAGAGAAATATACTAGAAACCACAGAGAGAGTTTTTATGGCTCGCTTGTTAGCAATTCTCACTTGAGTTATGAGCAGAATAAGCATTTTGTCGGTGGTTGGTGGGGCTTTAAGGTGGTCCAGTGCAGGGGGTTGTTAGGGGCTGACGGAGGTGCAACGCTAACCAAAATTGAGTTATCAGTTTGTTGGCTTTGCTATAGCAAATGTGCTTGGGCTGATTGCGTGACAGCTGCTGCAGAAAGAGTAAAAAAAAAAATATGCAAAAAAACAAAAAAAAAACAAAAAAAAACAAATGGCGTCCAAGCTACGAGCTGACAAGAGGAAAGCTGGAAAAATGTCAAACTACGTGATTTTTATGCGAATGTGACTGTCAATATGCAGCCAGAGAGGAATCGAGTAAAAGACAGAGAGAGAAAGAGAGTGGTACATCAACAGAGTGAGAGAGAGAGAGAGAGAGCAGGTTGAAGAACAGCTACAGAAACAAGAGTCAACAGACTTCGCCATGGGTATAATTTTTTATCAGGTTTTTTTTTTGTCTACTATTTTGCATGCCCTCGCAGAGAGTATTATAAATTTATCTTGAAGTGGACTCAATAACATATAGAAAATTTTTATTAAGATCAGAATAATAACCTATATAGTCAATAACAGATCCAACGAAGAGTTTGTCCATTCCATGCAAAATAGTTTTTAGTAATCGAAGAGTAATCGTTGTCGATATTATATTAAATTGAATATATTAAAATTTAAATAACTTAATTTAAGGGTATCTAAAACGTGGCATGCAGAAAATAATTGTCATTTTTTTTTTTTAGTCGTTGAGTTCGCTGAGTTTTAGCTGAAGTTTATTATGTGAGCGAGTGAAGTGAAACTAATTTAAAGTCAATGTTAGGTTTGGGTTAACTTTTTTGGATACTGCTGAGCTGACAATAGCCAGATATCTGAGCTGTACCCAGCGAATTATATTTCACAGAATCTAATTTTGCAGCCACTTGAATTTGAGCACCACAATGCCAAATACTAAAAATTGATGAGCGACAGCTGAAAGCAAAATCTGGAATGATAAATCAGGAGATATAGTGAAGAATTATTATTAGCATTCAAATTTATATATCTTTAATATCAAATAGTTTCCAATAACTGAAACTTAGTTTTATTAGTTGAGTACTTAACCAATTGAAAGTTATTTACCATAATTCGTGGACTTTGCTCAGATTTTATGTGGCACTTTATTATGTGGCACAATTGTTTGAGTAAATCCACTGTGACAAAGCTTTAAGAGTAACTCAAACAAAGATGGGGCACATTAGAAACATATGCTGGCTGGATGTGATCCTTTCACCCCAGCAGCACACACACCCCTGGGCACAGAGGGGAAGCAGCTCATAAAGTAGCATGCAACCTTTTTCGTTACTCGTTTTATGTGCGTGGCAAGTCCCAAGCTGAAACCTTTTGTCGAGTGCTTTTCAATGCCAAAAATACCCGAACTTAGCAATGCACATATGCTTCCCCTGGCTGGCTCCATTAAATGAAAGTTATGTACCCAACCCCACAACCCCACAAATCCACTACTTGACAAGCTCTTTTCAACACTTGCACGCAAAAAGAAAACAAGTGAAATAATAAAATAAAAATAGCAAACAAACAAACAAAGAAACAGCAAAAGGGTTGATATAAAAATGGAATTAAAATATGTGTGTTGGCCGCTGGAAAATATTGCACCTGCAGCTGGCCAGGCCACACTGGACAGGCTCAAGCACACACACACACACACACACAGACCAACCATTACCAGCCATTTCGACCACAATAAAATGACAAATGCCCCAAAAATCTCTGAACATGTTGCACAGTCTGCCAACGTTTACCGTCTCCTGTTCAGCCTCAGTTCCAGCTTAGGTGTGTGTGTGTATGTGTGTGTGTGTGTGTGTGTGACAGCTGCTGTCAAACAAGTCCCATGACGAGCATTGCAACGGTATGTCCAAAGCGGGCTGGGAGAGGGCGAGGCAAACCCAAACTTGAGCCTAACAAGTGTCGTTTGGCTGTCAGAGATGGACGGACAGACAGACAGACACACAGACCGAAGGGCCGGGCAGGATCTGGCAGCTTGCCTTCATGCTCATCAGGTTTCCCATTTTGCCGGCAAGTGTGCAGTGCAGTGTGTTTCAGTTTTACAACCAGTCAACGGGTTGGCTGCTAAGTCCGGCATTGGCGTTGACGACAACAGGAACAAGGCCTAAAGCCTATTAAAAATCATGCTAAACGGCAGTAAAACAATGTGTGTGTGGACCTGGTCTGCTCAAGAGGGAAAGAGTTGGTTGTGTGTGTGTGTGTGTGTAGGAGGAGGGACATGCTGTGCACTTGTCCACAACCCCTGCTTTCACTTTGATGCCTTGTTAATGCGCATTAACAAACAGTTGCCTGTTATGCAATTTCCTCGTTTCTCGCAGCCAATAAATAAAATTTAATCAGCTTTTCGCAGTTGGCAATTGCAAAATCAAAGAAAATAATGCGAAAAATGTCAACATCAGTTTTTCTGTTGCGCGGCTCAAAAAAACAATTTTAAGTCGATTTGTCGACGGGAATTGAGCAACTGACAGCGGCAACTTCTGCGTTGCCACTTTGACTACGTCTTCGTCGTCCTCTTCCTCTTCGTCTTCCTCTTCCCCTTCTCTTTGTTGTTTGTTGCAGTTGCACTTTTGCCTGTTTATGGCATGTCTGCAAAAGCGACATCAACTTCTTGACTGTTTTTCTCTTTGCCCATTTTGCCCTTGTCGTTGCCCACTGAATATCCCAGAATGTCAATAGCATCTGAGTTGCAACCCACTTTGAACTGAATTGAAATTCCCGAATAGCAATAAATTGAATACCCTAAATATTATAAAGAATATTTATTGACATAAACCCATAAACCCTTAAAAAACATACCCAAAGTGAATAACTTGGCCTGAACTGATAAAGAATCCACATTTTGAAACAATTTTTCATTCTTCTTGAAGCTTAAAAAATCTGCTCAAGAAACTTGGCTAAGTAAGACGCTTGCTGCTAAAAAATCCATAGCTCCTTATGGAGTCATCATGAGACAAGTAAACTTTTCCATTTTGCTTACTTTGAAGTCGCAAAATCTCCTCAAGAAAATGCAGAACACAAATTAAATAAATTCATAAATTGCATAGTTCAATTCACTTAATTAGTAAATATTTGGGTTTATTTTAAGATATTTGGTATATGTTGTCCAATTTTAAAATCAAATACTCGACTGGTAAAAATATTTGTATCACATTACCCATGCGATCCGAGCCAGATGCCTGAATATATCAGAAATGTTATTTTTATAATTGTTTTAGTTACAAACTGGCGCGGAACACAAATAGTTTTTTTTTCAAAAGCTGAATAAAAAAAATATTCAACAAAATTTCTCGTGTGATATAAATTTTTCTAAATCGAGACATTTTTAAATATTCTAAGACAAATTCGAAATTGTGCGTGGAAACTTTAAAAAATCAACTTGAAGATGAAGCACCTGCGCCGACAAGCCTTTCGCAGCGTCATGGGACTCCGGGGCAAGCAGCAGCAGCTGGTGTCGTTGCAAAGGATCAGCGTGCGATTCTCTTGTGACGAGGGAAAGGGCAAGGGAGGCAAGGGTCTTGTTGTGGGCATCTACCGGAAGGAGGGCAACAAGGATCCAAAGTTTACGCCGTCGGGTGAGAAGCTCAACGATCGAACAAAGGGCAAGCTGCGAGAACTTGTCTGCGAGACGGGCGTGACGGGTAAACTGGGAGAAGGACGTGTCTTCAATAATATCCATCCGGATTTCAATTCGGTGGCTGTCGTTGGAGTGGGCATCGAAGGCATCGGTTTCAATGAGCTGGAAATGCTGGACGAGGGCATGGAAAATGTGCGCGTCGCTGCCGGCGTTGGAGCGAGATCATTGCAGATGCAGGGCATCAAATTCATTTCTGTCGATGGCATGGACTATGCGGAACAGGCAGCCGAGGGAGCCGCTTTGGCCGTTTGGAGATACAATGATAACTTGGCCAAGAAAAATCGTTTGGTTGTGCCAAGCTTGGAATTGTACGACTCGCACGATATGGAAGGATGGACGCGCGGCATGTTCAAGGCGGACTCACAGAATCTGGCCAGGCGACTCTCGGATGCGCCGGCGAATTGCATGACACCAACTATGTTTGCCCAGGCCACCGTCGATGCACTGTGCGAGTGCTCCATCACTGTCGAGGTGCGCACCATGGACTGGATCGAAATACAGCAAATGAATGCATTCCTCATGATTGCCAAGGGCAGCTGTGAGCCGCCAGTAATGCTCGAGATTAGCTACTGCGGCACCTCACCCGAAGACAAGCCCATTCTATTTGTCGGCAAGGGCCTCACTTTCAATTCGGGAGGCAACAATCTCAAAAACTGCTCTGGCATGAATGAGTATCGTGGCAGCATGTCAGCTGCCGCTTCCATCATTGGAATGATGCGCTGCATCGCAGCTCTGTCGCTGCCCATCAATGTGACCTGTGTGATCCCGGTGTGCGAGAATATGCCATCGGGCATGGCGGTCAAGCCGGGCGATGTTGTCACCATGCTGAATTCCCGCTCGTTGGCCGTTCGAAATGTGGACAAGGCGGGCGTTGTCGTTATGGCCGATCCGATGATCTATGGCCAGACAACGTATAAGCCAAGACTGGTCGTCGATGTGGCCAGCCTTGGCAGGGGTGTAAAGAATGCCTATGGCGGCGGTGCCTCTGGCATCTTCTCCAATTCCCACTATGTGTGGAAACAATTCCAGAAGGCTGGGTCTTTGACCGGTGATCGCATGTGGCGCATGCCCCTCTGGAATTACTACAGGAATCAAGTCACCGACGAGAAGGGCTACGATCTGAGCAATGATGGCCGCGGTAAGGCCAGCTCTTGCCTGGCAGCAGCCGTACTGCACGAGTTGGTGCCCTGCTCAGATTGGGCCCACATCGACACCCGAGGCACTGGCCTGCTAAGCACATACGGCCTCATTCCCTACCTGACCGCTGGATACATGACGGGACGACCGACCCGCACCTTAACCCAATTCGTTTACCAAATGGCATGTCCCGAAATCAAGTAGGATCAACGGCAAGTCGGTGTGGAGTGAATGTAAATTGTATCTCGAAAATGTGTTCAGTTTTTGCAGTTTTCGAGTTTGAATACTTTGTTGAGTGACAAAATAAATATGCAGTTGCTTATTTTGCAGTTTCTACCAGAATCGCTTTTCAAGCATTTAACTATTGATTAAATCTTGAAATACCAAAAATCTGATATCTTTTGAGAAGGTTATAGTTTGACAAAATTAGAATATTCCTTACCAAATCTCTATACAATTTTTAATCTCGCTTCGAAAATTCATTGATTTTATTGTTTGCGTTTTCCAAATTTATTTCACCTTTCCATTTATGTGGAGATACTTAAATATTCTGTAGCTGCTCTTTTCGTTGGCACCGTGCAACGTGCTGCCCTAAGACACATTTCAATGGACACACTTACTCACAGCCCACACACACCCGCACACACACCCGCACACAGTTAATGCCATTGCTTTGGGTCTGCGGCATAAAAAAGCATTTAAATTAAATGCAAGTCGCCGCCGTGCCGCAAACACGGCAAAACTTTTGCAACTCACAAAAAGGAATTTTAATTCCGCTCTGACGGGTAAAATGGCAAAGCAAAAAAAAAATGTATATATACAAAAAAGAAGCTTAAAAAAATGTGTATAAAAAGAAAGTAGAAGCGAGTCAAGCCAAGTTGCCGCCTGCGAATGCAATCAAGTGCAAGTGGAGGCGTGGCAGCGCCTTCCAAACTTAGGGTGTACCAAAAGGGAACAGTTAGCTATATACGTGTAGCCAGATATGTATGTATGTGTCTGCCACGGACTCGTATATCTTTATCAATTGGGAGTTCGACTTGTCAGGCAATGCCACAATCTGCAAATATCCACAGACAGCAGAAGCAGTCTCCTGTAATCTGCTTCACGTAATGAAAGCCAAAGTCGTTTGCATTGCTTTTGTGGCAACTCAACTCTCGGCTAGCAGGCGGCAGGTAAAATATTCCCACTTGGTTAGACATAGATGGAGGGGGGGCTGCTTGGCTAACGACATTGAAAATGCTTGTCGAACTTGAAAATTATTCGATTAAGTGCATTACCGGCGAGACATGGATCGGCAATCAAACTGAATTGCATACACACAGAGAGAGAGGGAGAGAAGGAGAGAGCGAGAGTGGGAGAGATGAGTCCAAAAATCCACTTGCCCATTTTCATTTGCAATATTCGGGAGAGCTCTTTTATAATTTGAGGGGGTGTAAGGAGAGCAGCTCTGCTGCAGGCGCTCCATTGTTGTGACTGCCACATTGTCGTGTCGTGTCGTGTCTGGGGAGTTGTTCTTGTTGTTGCTGTTGTTGTTGTTGCTGTTGTTGTTGCTGTTGTGGCTGCTCATGCCAAGTTTGCCTTATTTATGTTGATTGTGTTTTTGCCTATGCCAATCAATGGGAGCACACTTTCGGGTGCGTTAAGCCTTTGTGACCAGCCCCAAGGTATGCTTTAATTTAATGCATTGTCATTGCCAGAGTTGTCGCCATTCGCTAATGCTTGTATCGATTTCTATTCGACTGACAGTTTCCTGTTAACTTAAATGTATAAAACATGTTTAATATTAGCTGGAAAATTTAACCAGTTATGTTGAAAATATTGGACTGCTTTATTATATAGCTTTCTAAGAAACAATCGGTTGATTTTAGCAAAATATATAGTTTACTAGGATATATATTCACAGGTTTACCTAAGATTAAAGTTCCTTTTTGAAATAATCTATTGTCATAATATAATTATTTTTTATTCCTTAAACAATTTTCATACTTTGTGACAAATATAAACTTGGATATATACAGAACCCTCTAAAGATCCTAACTGGGAATCTTAAATATTTCTAATTATTCTATATAAAATAATATTTTCTAGAACTAAAACTTACCGATTTGTCTTCGGGGCTGTGCACGTAATGCACAGTATTCTCAATCTTATCGCCTTCGAGATGGGCTGGCAGCGATGTGGCGAGCAGATCGTGATGAAGATGAGGATGAGGATAGGAGTGAACCGGCTGCTTCTGCATTGTGGGATGATGCACAATGTGCTCCACTGTGGTGATGGGTTGCTCATCGCGAACACCCTCGTAGCCATGCGATAATCCATGTCCAGGCAAATAGTCAATGAAGGAGCTGGGCGTGGGCAACTTGCTGGCCAAGGCTGGCAGGTCTTTGACATCGTTGTTGCCCGACTCCACAATGGGCACATATTGCTTCGTTTTGCCCATGCCAATCAGACGACCCGGCTGCACTCCCAGCGAGCTGAGGTCCGTTTTGAATGCGCCGGGAACTGGTGCCGGCTGCTGCTGGCCGGGATGGAAAAGTATGGGCGCAGTGTTGTCCTGCGGACGGGGATCGACCACTTGGGCCAGCAGCAGCTGTTTGGGCTGACGTTGTAGTTTGGCCTGCATCTCCTTAGCCAGGAGATAGGTGAGTCCATGGATCTGGTCGTCAGGCGACTTGCCAATCAGCGTGGACAGCTCCTGGAATTCGGGCATCTGTTTGTAGTGCTCCTTAATGTTATCTGCCGGCGCGTGATACTCAATCTTAATGAGGGGATTTTGGGTGGGATCTGGTTCAGCTTGAACCTCATACTGGTATTGCTCAATGGGTCGTCCATAGACTGGCGTCGACTCCAGCAACGGATCCGGCTTGGAGGGTCGAAATTTTGGTAAAATAACATTTACTTTTGGCTCTGGCAGAGATGGCTCGGGAGCTGCTTCAGCGGTGTAGGTATGATGCACTTGCTCCACAGCCTGTGGAGCTGTTTCCTGCACCACAATCGGCTGCTGGATGGTGGGCGGAGATTGGTAAACGTGCGCATATTGTGGCTTGTAAACATAGCGCAACTGTTCCACAACGGGCACAGGCTGAATGTGGACATGCACCGGCTCCACGGGCTTGGCTGCCACATATTTGATATAGGCCGTTGGCTTGGGCACATACGAGACGGGCTTCACCTTGTAGTGCTCGTAGTCCACCTTTTGGGGCGTCAAATATTTGATGTAAGCCTTGCCCCCGCTGCCATCCTTGATTATCTGCGAGATCACTTTTTGCACCTCGTGGGGCAGCGTGTTGATTGACTTCTTGGCCTTGAGTGGCGCCTCCTTGTAGACATACATGCGTTTGGACTCGGCTGTAGATTCACCAGACAACAGCATGTTCTCCTCTTGGCTTGTTTGGGCTGCAGTTTGATTTTGATGCCGATTCTGCTTCTGATTCGTTGCCGTTTCCATGGTTAACAGATTGGTTGGTTTTAGGTTTTTCTCAGTGCGTTGTAGCGAAGCCGGCAAAGATGTCTTTGCATCTGCTAGCTCAAATTTGAGCACTTGCAGTGGAGCTGATCGTTTGGTGCGTTTAGATTTGCGCTTGGGCTGCTTGGCGGTTGGGTGCACTGCAGCCGAAGCTGGATACTTTTGCAAATCCAATGCCCTGGCACGCTGAATGTGCTGTGCCGTGATGGCGTCCGGTTCGCGGGCATCTGTCACCTCGAAGGGAATCATTTTCACCTTGAAATTGGCTGGCTGGCGATTCAAAGTTGATCTGCGCAATCTACGTGGTTTCCGAGATCGCTTGTTGCTTGGTTTTGCAGTGCTGCTGAGAACAGCAACTGGAGCCGATGTTTGAGCTGGAGTTAGAGCAGTAGTTGGAGCGGGTGCTGGCTTTAGCGCACGCTGCTGATGCTGGCGGAGTAGCTGCTTCAATTCTTGGCTGGGCTCTACGGCATCGGTGAGCTCGAAACGCAACATGCGCGGAGCACTGGGCAATTGACGCTCCTCCCGTTTGGTTCGGACATTTGCAGTGCGCGTGGGATTCCCAGGCTGCTCGTTGTTCTGATTGAAGGCGGCCAAATAGCTGTCATCGCTGGGATTATCGATGTGACGCATGCTGCGCAAGTTGCGCTGATCAAAATAGCGTTGCATGTCCTTGAGAGAAGATCAGAAAATATGAGAGTTTAGCAGAGGAAATAGGACAAATATTTTACAGTAGTATTTCGATGATAACAAAAAAATTAATAGAAATAGAATTATAAAACAACATTTGCCCTATTTAAAAACTAACATTTTGCGCCAAAAATTTGGCCAGATAATTAGCATATTAATCGGCACTGTTAACGATCGATTACAGCGAGAAACTCACCACACCAGCGAAAATGCTTGAGCTAATTAGTCGTAGATAACACGTGAGTGACGCAATAAGCAAGAGTGAAATAAAATATTAAAAAAACGGTCTGGTACACGGCGAAAAATCGAAATCGAATCGACAAACATAACTATTTAATAGCTGCTATAAATAGACATAAATATATATTTAAATAAAGTGCAATTATAATGTGAATACTTACCTCATAGCTAGCGAATGTGTCGAGTGTGGGAAAGCGCTGCCAATTTTCAGCTGCTTTGCTCAAAGTGATATGCAAGCCAAATGCAAGCAGCAGCTGCAATAAACAGACATAAAAAATTGTTTACATGCTTCTTCAAATGATGGAATGCAATGTTAAGGTGCAATTTGTGGGATCAAGCAACTTTACTTTGGCTAATAAAATAAAATATGCATGTTGATATTAAAGAGCTAAGACCATAAAGAAGTCAATAAGCTGTCCACCTGCATAAGCCGCTTTTGACCACTTTCACTTTCAACGGACCAAGTGCTCGCCACATTTGGACGGAAGCTGTTGTAACTGCAACTCGACTCTCAATTCTCGCATTGTAAACTCGTTGCGCACGCGTTGTAACCGTTGATCATTTAGCGGTTCACTTGCCACCACGGGGCACCCAATTCACAGTTACTCCATGCGACCGCCGCCCGCTCACCACGCTGTCTGGCATGCCAAAAAGGCATGCTCATTCATGTTCAGCTTATGCGCCTGGTTCCACTTTCACGCCAACAACTTGTTGAACTTGTGGCGTGGCATTGCTTTTATGGTCATTAAACTTATTGACCAGTTTGTGGATATTTTTACCATTGGCCAGCATTGAATTCGCCTTTATTTGATTTACTCGCTAGCTTATATAAGCCCAATTATGGAAGCAACATTATCTCTGATTATGCAATGTCGGCCAAGCAACAATTGGGGCTAACTCAGGTGAAATGGAATCATAATGCGATATGGTGCTGAAAGTGAAATAATCTCAAAGGTTGGTTCAAATTAGGTAAGTAATTTAATAATCTAATTGGGATATGGCTTGGCAAAGAAATTAATGAACAATTTCCAATTTTTTGTAATTTCTTTAAATATATAAAATATTTTCAGCTTATTGAGTAAATATATATATACATATATAGAGATCCTTAGCCTATAGAGAGTATTGAAATGAGCAAGAAAACTACTTTTACACAAAAGAATATTTAAAAAAATATTCCTTGTTTATTTTGCCTATTTTAAATGATACTTGGCATAGTCACTTAGCGTTTATAAATAACTAACAATATTACACACAAAATTTCTGGTTGTTTTATAATTGTACTCAGCGGTCTTTAAGCCCACAAAGTGAGCTGCAAAAGTGTCAGTTTTAATACATAGAGGTAGTTTTATGTCGCATAGTCAATTGCCATTTAACTAAGCCCTGCGATCCAAATCCAAATGAACTGTCAACAGTCGTTAAAAATGCAACCGCGTAAACATTTAACGGCCGTTAAAACTGCGCCTGAGTGAATTTTTATGAACTTTGCAGCAGCCAGCATGCAGTCGACACACACACACCCCCTCCCCTCCACTGCTACCCCTCCCCTCCCACTGCTCCTCCACGAGTCTGCCTAATACGCCTACCTGTTTGGGGCAACTTGAGCCCTACTTTCCACTTGTTGTATGCACCAGTTATCCCTGCAGTTGGCTGCTGCCAGTGGCTCAGTCCTTTTAGCCACTCTTCACTACATAAAATTTTATGTGCTTTCTATTTAACACTTTGGGGCTAGTGGCAAAAGGTTCATGTTTTTTTCTGGGCTAAGGAAATGTCTTTTCATTTTATTAAAGCCACGCGCGGACAATTTTAAAATTCAATAGAAAACTTCAATAAAAAGTTGTTGCTATTCTCAGTTGATGTTTCTGATGTTCGTTTTGGCCAAGTAATTGTTGCTGCGTTGTTTTTACGAGTTGAAAAGTGCTGCGAAATCTAGTAAACCATTTTTTATGCCCTCATAGAGCGTCTAAAGATTTGCGACAGCTTTGCTTATGGCCATCAAAGTAAGAAAAATCCTTTAAAAATCTAAAAATTATATACTTATTACATATTTTTACTAAATAAAATGACCAGTTTATGATTATACTTAAGTTTTTATGCCACTTTTATTTTGTGGTTTTTTAATAGTTTAAGTTTTCAAATGTTGACAGTTTCTTTATAAAATGAACTTTGAGGCGAGTAAATTTATAGGTTTATAATAGACTTTTGAGCTCAAGATGTTATTTTCAACATTTCTATATTTCTCATAAAACTTAGCGGGCAATTGGCTGGTTTTGGCCACAACCACGAAGTGTGTGCAGGCGTTTTCATTAACTTCTTGTTGCAACTGTTTTTGTTGTGTTGCTTTTATGCCACTTGCAAATTGTTAGTTTGTTTTTACTGCTTGTTGCTTGCTGCAGCCAACAAGGCGGAAAAACGTTGCAAGACAGTTGAAGAAAATTGGGCCAGACTAAGGGCATAACTTGGCTAATTGTTGCTGGCCATGCGAGCCAATAGAGGAAGAGGAGGGGGCGGGTGCAGCAGAGTTCGTTGTTGGCCTGCACTCAGAACCAGTTTTCCATTTTTTTTTCATTTTTGTATTGCTGTACGTAACGAAAAACCAAAGTCAAGTTCAATGTACATAAAAGGCTGTTAGAGAAAACAGTGGGTGGGTTGGAGGAGTGGGTGGTTGGGTGGGCAAGGGAAGGAGTTTGTCTCAGTATGCAGGAACCGAGGCAAACACACTAGGAAATGCGCTGTGAGAAATTGTACAAAAGAAATGCTGGAAATTGCCCCAAAGTTTTCATCCATTTAAATTGCAAATTTCCAGTTTCGATTGCAATTGGCAAATGTTTCAATTTTTTTTATCTTTCTTTCTTTCTCTTTTGCTCTTCACTCGGTTTTTTGCACATTTCCAGATGGACCGTCGTCTGTGGTGTGTGGTGGTTAGATAACCGTAAACATTTTTATGAACGGGGTTCGAGGTCATAAAAGCAAATGCCACATGCGAAAACTTGCGCAACACTCGAAGCGAAGCGAATGAAATGAATGCACTGGAATGAATGAATGAATGAATGAATGAATGAATGAATGAAATGGAATGCATTTCGAATAGACATATTTGCTTTATGATTTTATAGAGCTTAATTAAATAAGTTTGCCCAACGGCATATCTAATGCAGCAAAAATATAAAAATACTTTTTCCAGCTAATTGAAGTTCAAGTGCCCGACAGTTGGGAAAAAGCTTCCGTTTGGTGGGTGCATGAATTTTAAATAAATTATACATGCATGCAACGTCAGTTTCCGGCCACCCATAACGGCACTTGTTGGGCGAAAAACTGTAGCGGAAAAGCGCGCATCATCTGCAGATCTTTGCAGCCGTTTAATTTCGACATTTTCGACAGCGACCATTTTCTCGGACCCTTGTCATTTTCACGGCTCAATTGCAGTTTGTTGCTGCAGCAGTTGCATGCCACATGCGCCACACTCCCAGGCTCCATTTCCTTTTATTTATGCATATGCATATGCACTGATAGTTATCGCTATCTCTCTCTCACTTACCAGACATATGAGGCCGTTGTCTTTTATCACGTTTCTTGCCATTTTCTTTTCGCGCGTTTTGCGTGCGACTTTTGTCGCTTCGCTTACTTCGGAAGTGCGACAAATGAGGCGTCGAGCTGTTGTTGCCACGTTCAACGGTGTGGCAGTTTAATTTGCAACGTTGATAATTTGCTTCTTGTTGTTGTTGCTGCTCTTCTCGCTCACTTTTTATGCAAATTTTAATTAGCCTTTAAGGCAAATGATAAATATTTAAGCGCACAATTAAGTTTCTGATGCTCTTAGTACAATTTAAGTGATTTGTGCTTTCTTGTTGATTATTTGAATTTTATGGAGATTATTTGTTTTATTTTTAATATTATTATAAAATCGGCGAAACTATTTAATTTCGGTTAGTTGCGTTTGCATTCATATTAATATTTTAAGTTTTTGGTTGTGATCTGCGTTTGGCGTCACGTTTTAACATGAATTATATAGTTTTTGAAAATTATATTGTTTAATGTGCTTCTTTTAATTTATATTTTTTTTGTGTTGGTGCACATTTGCGAAAAACAAACTTTGTCTATTTAATTTAACTTTAGCTTTGCGCTTTGTATAAAGTTGGTCCGTCGTTGCCGCCACTTCGTTCGTTTCTCATTTATTTAATGCGACTTTTAATTTGAGTTGAGTTTTCTTTTGTTTACTTTTGGGGGCTGCCTGCTCAAAACTGGAGGAAAAACCGCACGCTTGCGCGCTGCTCTTGCAACTGTGCCTCAAATTTTCGCGCCACTTCAGTTTTGTGTGTGCTTGCAGCGTCGCAATTTTCTCTAAGATCCCCAGCCAGTTTTTCCGTTTTTCAAAAAGTCGTCGCTGTCGTCGCCGTTGTTGTTGTCTTTGTCGACGACGTTGTTGTTGTTTTAGTTACTGTTGAATTTTTCATTTCATTTCTGTTTTTTTATTTTGTTTGTTTGATATTTTAAGCAGAGTGCATCACATTAAATGGTGATGTGCCCTGGCATTGTGGCAAGCATTTCCGAATTTTTAAATCAATTCCCACATAAAATAGAAATGCATATGCATGAAATCTTTCACTTTTCAGAAAAGAGAAATACATTTCCAATTTTAATTTATATTTCCAAATAATTATGCTCTTGATTTCGATTTTTGGATTGTTTTCATAATAAATTTGGTATGCAGCATATCTATCTTAAATAGAGACATTCTTATTTTGATTTAAAAAAATAATTGGCTGATTTTTAATTATGCAGCGAATTTCTGTTTATTGAAAACCTTTATTTAAAATAAATAATGAGATCTTTTTAATTTGATTTAATTCTAATTAAGGTAGAAAGTTAAATGAATTGTTTGCTAATGTAATTTAAGTTATTGTTCCTTTCCCTTTACTGACTTAAGTTTTAGCTAAATATTTAACAAACAAAATAATTTAATAATTTTCTAATTTCAATAATATGAAAAGAAAGAAGAAAAGATCATTTTTATTTTCTCGAATTCTAAAAGGACATTCATGAGTCGACTAGCTTCTTCTCATTTCTATCCTGGCACTTGTTTTATTACTTGCATTTTGAGCCTGTTTGTCGTTTACATTTGTCTTTTGGCCATTGGCAACAACTGCGAGTCGCATTTTTGGCCATGTCTCTGGCCAAGTGCCTGCAAACTTTTGACCATAAACTTTGCAATGTGCGACTAGTTTTTGATGTTGTTATGACTGTTGCTGCTAATGTTTTTTATGACCAGCATGAAGAGATAAAAAATAATAGATATTTACGCGGTGTTTGATGCATTTTGACTGAGCATTGCTGTTGCGGCTTTATAATTAATTTGTTAATTGCCACAAGTTGCACGCACTTCCTACTCGAATAAGTAGACACCCTAATCATGTCTGATTACATGATTTGTAGGAAGAATTTTGAGTACTGACTGGCTTTGGATTGGATAACAACAATTGGCACAATTGCGCGCCATGTGAAAGTTCAACCATTATGCAATTGCCAACTGGCAACATCCACACAGCCACAGCCAACACGTTGCAAGCAGCGCAGTTCAGTCGACGCCGCCGTTGCAGTCACGCACGTGCTGCCGCAGATGAAGTAGCTGACAGATTATTTTTATTAGTGCCTGCGGCTCTGAAACAGCTCTGAGGTTTGGGCTTTCTGGCTTTTTGGTTTTCTGGCTTGAGTTATCGCTGTCGTCGCATCTGCGGCGCGACTTCAACGATTAGTGCAAGATTTGGCGCCGAAATAAAGTCATTGATGATAACCGCAGCGGGGAGTAGTTGGTTGGGATTGGGGTGGGGTGGTGTGGCCAACACTTTCACATGACTCTTGTGGCTTAGAGTAGCGGTTTGTGGCAGTTGCTGCAATCGAAATTGACTTATTAGCTGAACAGTTATGAGCGGGTCAGTGGTGTAGATATCAAAGGGGGTTACAATCTGGCTGAGTTAATGGGAAATCTATTACTATGGAAGGGGCTAAGGCTGGCAGAGTTATTCCTACTTAGATTATAAATAATATTTAACTAGAATATTATTACTACTAAATAAAATTGCAGCGAGTTAGAATTTTAAATACGCTGAATTTTACAGCAATTGAATTCAAATCGTTGCTTTTTCCTAGATATATATTATACATAAATATTTCTAGATTTTTAATAATTAAAATTTTGATAAACTGTGATTTCTAGTGAAGAAAACATAGTCAAGTTTTTTTTTTTACTAAGTAGAGATTACTACATTTTTTCAAGCCAAAACCCCATGTTCTATTTCTTGTGCAACTGCTCACAATCTTTCTATGGCAAACCCCACAATTTGTGCCCTGAACGCCAGAGGGCGTTTGTGTGCTCAGGCTCAAAAGTGGTCACATAATTGCAGTAATCGTGGCAGATTTACAATCTCGCAATAAATTCAAGACACAGCACACACAATGATGGCAAGAAGTAAGCTGCTGCTGATAACCCCAGTGTCCCCAGTGTGTAACACTCACCCCACGTACCCCCCTTTGTAGTGCATGTAAAGTTGCAGTTGCAGTTGCAAATGCAGCTGCAATAGGCGGAAATCTCACACAGAAAGTTGCATGCGGATGCAGTCGTCGTCTTCTCTCCTGGTGCGGAAGTTTAACCAACTAACAAAGTGACTGAGGCTGAGACTGAGACTGAGACATGGTAACTCAGATGGCAACGAAGATGCAGTTTCCCTCCCCCAACACTCTCCTGTAACCACCCCCCACCTCCATGAGACTAACGCATGACAACAAAGCTGTGCAACCAACATTCACATCCATGAGGAACTGCGGGGCAACATTTGTGGCCAAAAATGTGTGGATGTTGACGCTGGCGTTTGAAGTGCGTGTCATTTAATGTGTTGCACTTGTCGCTTGTCGCTTGACAAATGTTCATGATCCACTTTTGACAATGAGACCTCACCTGCCCAGACCAGACCTGACCAGACCAGACTAGTCGCCACATATTCGACTAATTACTAATTGCCGCTAAATGGCATCGTTTTACTTTTCTGTTTGTTTATTTTTTTTTTTAAATTTGGACAGTTGGTCATTTGGCTAGGAGGAAATGGCTGGCGGTTTTATTGAAGCGCTTAATATCGATGCGATCAGTTTTGTAAATTTTAATTGAGCCGTCGAATGCTTCCTTCATTGCCAGCTTGGATAGGCTGTTGCTGCTGCTATTGTTGTTGTTGTTGTTGTTGCTGCTACTGCCTTAATTGTCTGCCACTTCCGGTTTTCGTGGTCAGGCCGAGCAGCCCCGAAATCTAATTACGCCATACGGCCACACAGACAGTAGTGTGCCCAACGCAGCACCCGAAAATCCAACGAGCACACCAAATTGACAACACAATAAACGTTGGTAGGCAACAAGGGTAATGAGGGGGGTGTGTGTGTGTGTGTGTGTTTGTGTGTGTTTTTAGTGGGTAGTGGGAAGTGTCACACATGTGCGACAGTTTCTGATTTATGAACACAATTTCCAGTTTGACAATGAGCCGAGTAGATGGCCAGGCCAGACCTTAATACGGCTTTGGATTCCGATGGGGCACAGGAAGCTGCCAGATGTATAGGGAGCAAGTTCAGAGTTTCGTTGCTATCTGGGCGACAATGCAGGCGCAGCTTAGTTTATGGCAACACACACACACACACACACACACACCTCCGGCCATTGGCTAGGTGAGTTATGTTAATTGAGATTCTTGAGCGGATATAATAAGAAATAGCAGCTGCTGTCCGCCTGTCGGTCTCTCTGAGTGCCCCCTTCAACCAACTCCTAAAGGAGCTACAATTGCCAATGGGTTGGCTATAATTCAGGACTAACCGGCCCAGTTGCCTGTCATTGAAATCACACAAGCATCCATAAGGCAGCCGGACAGAAAAACTCTTGCGATAATATTCCAAAAGAGTTGTCTAATTTGACGGAATTTGAGCTTTTATTTGAGAAGTTTTTCAGAAATGAAATTGGGTATATTTGAGAGTTATAATATTCTTCTTGATTTCGACTTAAAATAGTGTTGCAACTTTGATTCCAGGGATTAAAACATGATTCACATGCCTTGGTTTTTGAACATCGGTTATCGATGAGGAAAGTTTTGGCCTGTTTTCATATGAACTTTTTGGAGATATATACTTAGCATAAAAATCGAGCTTGAATCGCGTTTCCAACTCTGAATGCAGTATTAAACTTTAGTTTCTCCTTTTCTCTTTTGTCAAGCAAAGGATTATCTGCATAAATTCGAATATATCGTATTCTGCTGAAATGCAAGAATCTGCATTATTTTACAAAATTCCAATATTTACATTTTATTCGAAGTCTTTTAATTTTTCTCTTAATGGCAATGCGAAGATGCTTAAAAGGGTTCTCAATCAAAACTCAAACGAAGGCTTTCAGTCTGAATGTTGTCTGATAAATGTGACGACGATGTTGCAGGGGGAAAGGGTTGAAGTAGGAGCAGAGAGGAGAGCGAGATGGTGGAGACAAGACAAGAAGACCCATACGAAGTCAACTGAAAACTCATTTAAGGCTCCATTTCACAATGCGAAACATCAGCAACTGAGAAGGCAAAGAAGTTCGAGAGGGAGAAATGACAATGCCAATGGATATGGTTGTGTGTGTGTGTGTGTCTGATAGCCAAGTCAAAATGATAGGGGCCCAAGGAGGAGAAGTTGGTGTGAGAGACGGCAAGAAACCGTACAACATTGAACGTTGCCTCTTCGAGACAATTTGCCACTTTAATTGCCGCAATTTTTTGCCCATTTTTAAGTCAAATTCACTTGATGGGTCTTGCAACATTTTCGTTATCGTAGCTGTTGTTGTTGTTGTTGCTGTTGGTTTTCGTTGAGTTCAGTTCGGTTCTGTTCGACTCGTTTTGTTTGATTTTACATTATTGTTGCTGTGGCTTTTTCCAACGCCTGACTGCCCCCAAAAACAAACCAACCAAAAATGGCAACAATTGTGAATTGCTCTCTCCCTCTCACTCTCTCTTTCTCTCTCTCTCTCTCTCTCTTGCTCTGTCGTATGTCTGACCCTGGTCTCATGTGTTGTTCCCATTGCTTATTGTCTCTAGCCCTGTCCATCTCTACCATATCTCGTTGCCTCATCCACCTCCCCCATTATTCGGTTCCCGTCCTTGTCGCTGTATGTGCGTTGCCCTCAAATGTTTTGTAATTGCAAACAATTTGATATTAAGTACGATTTCTAATTGTGCGAATGATTGCTTTTCGTTGAGGCAGCCATCCTGGGTGTGTGTGTAGCTGGAGGCGACACTTGAGTCATGTGGGTGCCTAAAAATGCCACCTTTTCTCATCGAGAATTGTTAAAAATTTGTCTTCAGATTTATTGTTGCTGTCTTCGGTAGTTGATAAATCTTAATTGCGATTGCAAACAATTCGAAATCAATTGGCAGATGATTTTCACACTTTAACTAAATTTTAGCTCGCCTAATTGCGATTTACTTTCTGGCTAAAATTAAAGAAAATTAATAAAGGTTTTTTTTTAGCTATTCATCAAAGATTCCAAGAGGTTGGGTAACTTTCATTCACTTTCAATACCCATAAATAAAACGTTGACTTAATCTGCATTAAGTAGACCAGTGACAGTTCTGAGGACAGCACAAAAAAAAAATATATATATATATATATATATATATATATTTATATAAATAGGTATTCTCAGTGGTATATACCACATTTGGTGGTACTAAGTCTAATCCAAGCTGGCAGCTGAATAAATTAATTGACCAAACTTAATGATAAATATGCAGAGGCTGAGCGCTGTCCAAGCAGCTCAGATGCAATAAACCAAAATCACAGTGGCCATATAATTAATTAAACTTTTATTGTGTTTGGCAAACCAGTAAACCCCCCCAACCTCTCCACACCCCACAAGCACCCTTCAACTATCTTCGACTTGGACCGCATTTAATTTGCTTTAATAGTAATTCCATGTTTTATTTCTCTGCTTGCCAGAGATATCCAAAATCTTTTAATGCCACAAATGGCATTTGCAGAGGAAAAACTAAAATATCACTCATACGCCAAGTGGCCGATTTGCTATTGTAGCTCACCCACCCTTATCTAAACCCAGTTGCCCCATTAAATTTATGCTCGTGTTGTGCTCGCTGCGCTGGCATTACCACTAAATTTGCTGGCTGCGTTTTTGGCAATTTCCAGAGTTCGAGAGGACCAAATGTCCTTCGCTTCGCATCGCTTCGCTCTGCTCTTAATCTAAATCTGCATGTCAACTCGAAGACCGCATAAATCACAAAATAATCCCAAAGTAAAATAGCGATGGGGTACAGCCGCATGGCCAGCAGCTGTCCTCAATGGGCGTGGCCCTGTTGGGGCGCATTAACTTCAATTGTCTTTGTCTCGGGCCACGCCCACAAAACCCACTGATTACACTCAACTCCAACGATTCCTTTTCGAAAATCGCTTTGACAATTTTACAAACTGAGCTTTTGCGCTGGTGTGGGAAAGCAATGTCATTTGCCTTGTTAGGCCAGCCCACTTTAGAATTTTTGGGTCTACCAGTATTATACATATATATATATATATATATGTGTATATACTCACATGGCGCATTTTTCGACTGAAAAGGGCTTAGCTACCTAGTCTGGGGGGCCTCAGCCACTTAATTTTTATCGAGACAATGCGAACCCGGCCGCAAAATGTAATTCAACGCAATCGCATTCAATTTTATTTAAAATTGCTAAATCGCTTTCACAGCAAATGGGCCCATTCGGCTAAGCAGCCCTTTTTGATATCCTCTTTTTGTCTTTCCGAAGGAGTCTTCTTGACTTGAGTCTTAGTTTGCAATGCAAAGATTTGCTTGCAGGTTTATTATGGATATATATTTTTATGCCTCTTTTACATATTATATTATAATCTAAAAGAATTAGTAATATCAATGGGAAAGAAAATATCGATATAAAGAAATATAATCATAAGATCATTTTGTAATTAACATTATTCCGATGTTCCTAATTAAATAGAGTAACAGGAAATCGGTTTTTATTTACTTAATATACCCCCGGAGTCAGTGACCCTTTGTGCTGAAGCGGCTTGCAGTGATTTGCTTTATTATTTGCGGTCCTGGGGCAGCATGTTGCGCGTTGCTCGTTGCTCGCTGCTCGTTTACCGTTGTGTGCTATTTAAACCCAACGGCAGTTGCAGCTAATGCTGATTTCATTTGTTGTTGTTGTTGTTGCTGGGAGAGACAAATATTGTAAATGAGACTGCGACAAAATCATCAGACAAAGGCGACAATGAGACAATGAGAGCGAACAGGGCGTTGGGGTGTTGGGGTGTTGGGCGGACAAGGCTCACAAAATGGATTTCCTTCTATCTGCCATCCACATATATTGTAAAGTGCTGTTAACGAGATACACAGCAAAAAAAAAAAGGCTCATGTAGAAAAGCTTTTGCGGCGCCGAAGACAAAGGGAGCCAAACGAATGCTATGGGAATGTTTTGAGGATTCTCTCAATTGAAATAATTAAGTGTCAAAATGGCGCACTTTGTTTCGGAGGGTGCTGTTTTGGGTACTGGGATTTTTGGCGGAAATGAATGAAAATGAAAATCATTTTTCGTGAAAATTACTTTGGCAAATGTAAGCTTTTATGTGTTGTGTGTTCTTTTGGGGGTGGTGGCTGCAACGTCAGGTGCCGTGTGGCAAGTTACACACAAAGTGTAAACAGTTTAAAGTAATTTGGTCCCTATGCAGGTTGAGCCATGGGGCTCAGATTGGAGCCCTTGAAGGCTTTCCCATTGTGCACGGAAACTCGTCCTGCGCCGCAGTTAGCATTAAATACTTATTGCTGAGCAACTGCTTTGTGTCTTTGTTAGAAATGATTCAAATGTAAATCTTGTGGATTGAGGAACAGATTTGATGTATCACTAAAGAGGATGAGTTGCGAGGATGGCAATATGTTGATGGATTAGTTTAAATAATTGATGGAATTTACAATTGTAATAAACACTAAATAAAATCAGTTAATTCTGAGATCAGTGAAAGTCCTTAAGTGCTTTATTAAGACATATGTTCAATATCCATTCTAAATAATTAAAGGCAAATATAATGTCAAGTATAGCAAAGAGAAGAAAAAACCACATACATATACATATATGGAAAATTAACTATTAACATAAGATAAGAAAACTAAAGTGTTGGATTGTTCTTATGTATGATAAGGTCTTCATTATTTTCAGAAGAAGTATTTCCTATCTTTGTTCTAATCCCGTCGGAAATCGTGTTCAGCCAAAGATTCACAGCATGCGTCGATTTAACTGAGGATTTTTATTAGTTCCTGTTTATATATTATAATTCGATCGACTTTTTTGTTAGCTCTTTCAATCCTATTTTAATTAAACAATTCGATTGCTTATCGCCAAATCTTAGAGAAGATTTCAAAATCTAGTTTATCCCTTTAGTTCATATATTTTTTTTAATGATTTCTTGTCCCTTGTCATCCTCAATGGCTCACGCAATCCACTCAACAGCACGTTATGCATGACAATTCTCACATCGTGTTGCTGTTGTTGTTGTTGTTGTTACACAGATTTTCCAATCTAAATAATTTACCACACTCGCACATCCAAATAAACAACAAGCAAACAGTCAACCAACAACTAACAAAACACACACAAAATAAACACTCCGTTGTTGCCCGCACTTTTACTTAACTTTTTAGCGACCCATGCGACCAAAGTTTGAATCCGTTCCCCCCCTCTGCCTCGGCTGTCCCTCTGCTAGTTGTAAGTCGAACATGGAAACTTTACCAATATACTGGGGGCAACATTCCCCTGTCCACAATCTACTGCAATCTGCTCTCTGCCCGCCAGTCTCTGGCGCAGGTTTCGGCTGCCATCTGAATCCGCAATCCATTGTCGACCTGCTGACCGCGCTGCACGAAAACCGCACGCATGCTAGAAGTGTGGCCAGGGATGCTGCAGCTGCCTGACTGCCTGCCTGCCTCCGTGCCTCGCCGGAGGATGAAGCTGCCAAGTTGATGCTGAGCTTAAAGTACCGCAAGAGTTGCTGTTGTTGTTGTTGTTTTTGACAGAAAATTGCTGGCAAACGGTTTGGCAAAAGATGGCCAGCTCAATGCACACAAAGAATGTTGTTCTTGCTCCTTCTCCTGCTCCTGCTCGATTGCTGGCAGGAGCTGCTGCCTGCACCTGGTCTTGGACTTGGTAGCTTGGCCACCCGCTGTGTGGCAGTCATCGACAGTGCAACGCAGGCCGCAACACAGTTATGCAATCACAAAACTTTCCAACCAGCTCAATGTCTCCCTCTCCCTCTCTCCCTCACTCTTTTTCTATCTGGGTATTTGACTCTCTCTGTCTTTCAGGCGGCCACTGATTGAAATTCTTAGCCAAGCAGCTTTGCTTGTAATTTTCAGCATCATCTCTCGTCTTTTCATTATAGTAGTAGTTGTTATTATTATTATCAAAATCATCTATGCGTGCCTCCTGCTGCTGCTTCTGCTGCTGTTGCACAGCTTATGTCTGCTTGCCTGCCTGCCTGCCTCGTCCTTCAACGTGCGTCCTTCATTCGGCTTCATTGTCAGTTGCCGGTTTGCTTTTCTATGTGAAGGATTCATCCATAACGGTTTTCTACTCTTGCTCCTGTAATATCCTTATTTTGCTGTTGTTGCTGGAATACACAATCAAATTGGTTGCTCCTGCTGCTGAAATTTCTTATTGGCTTGCCAATAATCTGTATTTTCTCTCATTTTTCTTACTTATTTTTGTACCATATTTATTAGTGCATTGCATTTGAGCTCTTTGATTAGTTTTCTGCACCACTGCTGGCTATAGATTGTAAATTGCTATTGTGGGCTGCAATTCCAGCCTATATTAAAGACTTAGCCCGATGAATGATTTATCATATCCGTTTCAAAAATAATCGCCTTGATTTGATTGCTGTTCCATTGGCTCAATTAATTTTCATAGCATGCTTTTAGGCTTGATCTTGAAAACGATGGCTTAACAGCTGTTAACTTAAGTCTGCCTCTGTTATTTCAATTGCTTAGCTTAGCTTAGCTCTGTTACCTAAAGAGCGTTTCATCTCTGTCGCACACACACACACACACATAAGTGGATGTTTTTTTTTTGACATGTGTTGACCATTGTGTTGTCGCACTCTTCACACCCTTAAGCTTTTATTCGTTTTTCAGTGCACTTTACATTGTTAGCACGTGGCAAACTTCTTGCGTCATATTTTTCGTTGCTGCAGCGCTGATTGAATGGAATATGTGGCGTACCTACACAAACACAAACACACACACATACACACGTGTGTACTTGTGTTTACTTGTGTGTAAGTGCTTGTGTTCGTTTTCATGTTTGTTTGTTCATTTGTTGTCGCCGCTTGTTAAACGTCAGACATTTTTGTGAGCTGCAACTGGCAAATTAAACTTTTGACATGACTGTGCATTTCTGTGTGTGTGTGCGTGTTTGCCAAGTGTTTGCGGTTATTGCTGGCTGGCGTCTCTGCACCTGCAGCTGCAATCTCGCTTGGCCGTAGATAGCAGCAATTTGACTGCTGCACAATCGCCACAAAATTGTTGCCCATTAGCACTAAGCAGTCAGTCCGAACAGCAGCAGCCAGTCAAATAGTTAGCCATGACACGAACCCGTGTCAGGCGACAACTTTGCAAAAAACTTTGCAAATTGCCACAAATCGCCACGGCATATTCACATTTTTAAGACATTTGTAACGCATTGCAAATAAGTAGGTAAATAAAATTGATTATAAATATTCTCATACAAATTAAATGAAATATTTCTGAATATTGTCTCTTTGCAAATTGATTAAAGGTTGTCTGAATTTGATTTTTGGATTAATTTTTGACTTGCCCATTTTTTAATTTCTCCCAATTTATCGACAGAGAATCAGAGAATCTGCTTTTATTTTTTTTGATTTATTTGGCTTTTGTTCATTAAGGTAGAGCATGTAAGATTCCTTTTGGAAAGCACTTGACACGTTGTCGTTTTTGGTTGTGAATCCTGTCCACCAATGCACTTCAGTATCTCTACGTTTGTGTGTGTGTGTGTGTTTGAGTGTGCTTTTGACATTTTTGCGTACATTTTTGTGTGACAAGTTTTCTGTGGTTTACTGGGGGGGCCACTTTACGGCATGTCATCCGCTCTTTGGCAGACGGCCGGCCTATTTCACACTTTTATAGAAAATTTTTGCCAATTGTCTGGCGACGCGGCGACTCGTGCAACCTACTCGTGGTTAGCACTCTTTATTTTCTATTTTTATTTTTTTTGTCTGTTTATTTTCTTCTCGTTTTTCTGTGTGCGGAAGTTTGCGCAATTTTCAAAGCGGAAATGCAATTTTCAGTTCAGCTGCATTTGTCTCGCAGTATGCCGAACCCGCACCACACCGCTCCGCACCGCACCGCACCACCCGCCTAGCCTTAAGAACTGGGCGGCTTGCCAACACATCCAAATCGTATATCAAACGCAGAGTTGGCAGCCCCTGACAATGACATGCAACTGCACCAGCAGCCAACCCCAAAAGCTTGTGGCAAGGAGACTGGAGCTGGAGAAGGCCGCCAAAAAAAAGGAGAAAAATAAACCAACTTTAAATCGTCGCCGTCGCCAATAGTAGCTATTTACTACAGTTGGTTGTTGTTTTTGTTGTTCTTGTTGTTGTTGCAGTTGTAGTTGTGTGTGTGTTACTCCTTTTGTGGCATGGCCTGAAAATATATTTCACACGTTTTTTTTTTAAGCGCGTTTTTTGCCGACAACTTGTGCCATTTTTATTTTTATTGCATGCCGAATGAATTGTTGAAATACTTTTATTTATTTGCATATAAATTATTCAATTGTTCCTCGGCTTATCTTTCTTGCTGGCTGCTCCTCTTGCCAGCCCCAATCCCGACCCCGACCCCGACCCCGATTCCGACCCCGACCCCTGCTGAGTTTATCAAAATGCCGAATGCATTGCAAACTGCAATTGATTTTTGATATCTCTCACACACACATACATAGGCATGCCTCCAAAGTGGGCGTGGCGTGGTATGATAAATTTTTTGATTTATGCTTGCATATTTGGCACAAGTTAAATAAAATCACATTTACATGCTGTCAGATATGGCTTCAAGGGCCAAAGAAGGAGCAGCAGCAGAACTGGCTCAATTGTGGCAAGCACATTTCGAATTAGTGCCGCAATTTGCAATTTGCTACATTTGCCTGCATTTCAAAATCCATATTATAAATTAATTCAAGCTCTTTTTTTTCCGTTGGCATCAGCTTAAATTATATCTTGCCTAATGAAACTATTTGTTTTGAATTGGAATGCCAAATACAAATTTTTCGTAATTTATTGAAAGCATTGCAATTTGCATGCAATTAATTAAACTAATAATAGTTAAAATAATTGTTATTTGTATACGCTGAAATCAATTGAAAATGAGTAGAAAGGGTATATTGGCTTTATGCAAATATATGTAACAGGCAGTAGAATACTTTTCTGACTCCATAAGGAATATAAATTCTTGATCAGAATTGGTAAAATATAACTGAAATGAGATTTTGATAAACTGGGTTTAGAGTATCGCATAAAAAATAATTAAAGATAAATTTTGATAAATATTTTGTTTACCTATTTTAAGATAGATGTTTTTGGTGATTAATATTAAATATTTTAATATTATCATTAATATTCATTGTTGGCATAAATCGTTGCTTTCGCAGACAGGAATTGCACTTTTAACCGAATAATTCGCTCACTTTATGTCTTTCAATGAACAACATGAATCAGGAACAGGCACTTGGAGGTCCATTGTCATAACTTTTCGAAATGTCGTCTTATGCCGGCTTTTGCCTTTTTTTTTTGGCTTTTTACCCATTCGCCATTTTGCCATTTGCCATTTGCCATTTGGCACTTGGCGCGTTGCTGTAGTGCTTCCGTTTCCGCCAACACGTGCGCTAAACGGTTTGTCTGCTTGTACAACACCACCCCCACCCCAACCACCACCCTACGTACATGCTACTCCCTGCTTGTCCTTGACTATTGACAGTTTGTTGCCGTCAGATGTCAACTGCAGTAGTCGTCGTCCTGCGTCGACGTGCTTTTGCGATGGGGCTGTGCAAATATTTGGCGAGGCTGTTTTTATTTTTGTCAGCCCCCCTCCCCCCGCCTAAAAGCATGCTTCAAATTCAAAGCACCCCCCCTCGCAAACACCCACCGTGAGTACGTGCAAGCCCTGCGCTTGTCACCCAAAAATATTTCTAATATCTTGAGCTACATGTGTTGTAAATTTATTAGCTGTCATATAAATCTTTGCACACTGCCGCCCTCTGTCGGCCTTTTTGCACTCCCTGCAGACGTGTCACCATTTTAAAATTGGAGGCGCTGCCACGTTGGGCTTGCGTCCCTTTTTTTTAGGTGCAGAGTGGGCGGGAGGGAGGAGGCGCTGCCTCTGTTTGGCTGGCAGTTAAAGATAAGAAGACTTTGGGGCAGCAGGCGCAACCCTTCCATTTTTACATATGAAGAATTTTTCATTTACATAAATGCTACTTAAGAAAATTAATAATTTTTTCTCTTCTTGCTGCTGAATCCGCTTTTGGGCTTACTTTTAATTGGGACTGACACCGACAACACTTACAACGGAGGCGCAACACATGAGGCAGAGTCCCACAGCGCTGCTGCCATTGTCATTTGTTTAATTAATATTGCGTCTAATTGAAGGCGACAGATTTGCTGCGTTGCATGCCACATTTTTACTGCTTAACTTTGCTTGCTTCACATTTATATTATGCAAATATTTAAGCAAAAAAATAGAATTATTATATTTTACTTAAGCAGTTGACAAACTTTAGCAGTTTGTAGTATTTCTGATTTTGGGATAAATTTATTAAATGTGGTTTTAATATATTTTTTACATAAATAGACATTAATTACTATATTTTGTATATTTTGGCACGCTTTTCACTTGCACATCTTTCCATCTGTGCAATCTGCACTCCGACGACTATTGCACTTCCGCATCCGGCTGCTTTAGTGGCATGCCCTTGTCATCGATCTCCAGTGAAGGCACCAATGGTGGCTTGAATCCATACTCCATGTGCAGATTGCGACCAAAGTCGGGACTACGTTTCAGGGTGTGACCATTGCGCCAGCGCTGGAACTCATCGAATTCACTGCCATTGCTCTCCTTACTCGCGCTGGTCGTCGGCACAGGGCCAATATACGACTTGACCATGTGCACAGGAGCCGAGGCAGCGGCAGCGGACAAATCCGCCGGAAGTGTGTTGTAAATGTAGCGGGCGCCCTGAAGCCAAGGGGATCCCTGGGGTGGAGGCGGTGGTCGCAGATCAAAACGCATATCGGCCAGACTGAAGGTGGCCACAGGGGGTGCCTCACCTCTGACAGGTCGAATTGGGGGTTTGACAAGGACTGGTGTCTTTGCTGGCGACTTTGCCACTGCTTTGGGTGCTGTGAATTGGGGGAGGAGTTTCTTCAGCATGCGTGTGTAGTAGTTCTGCAGCACCTTGGGCGGAATGTGACCAATCGAGCCATGCGACCAGGGATGCAACGAGTTGGGATGGGAGCCATAGCTAAAGCTAGGCGAGTGATTGGGTGGCATCGGCATGTGTATGGCAACGGGCACATGAATGGGCACAGCCATCGGACGATCAATATACTTCTCCACAATCTTCTCAATCTCGACGGGCTTCTCCACAATGCGCTCCACCTCATAGGGTACCGGCTTCTCAACAATCTTCTCAATGATTGTCTCTACGGGATAGGGAACAGGCTGTTCGACGTAGGTCTCCACGGGATAGGGTCGATCCACGTAGTGTTCGACATGAACGGGCACAGCCACTGGCTGCGGCACTGGATATGGCACACGTATGTGCTTCTCCACAATATGCTTGTAGGGACGCTCAACGATTTTCTCAACGGTCACCGGATATGGTTGGGGCACATGCTTCTCCACAACAATGGCGTGCTGTGCCTCCTGGTGGGGCAACTCATGATGGCCATGAGAAGCTTCCTCATGTATATGTAGCTGGTGAACATCATGACCATCAATATTATGCGATTCCTCGTGGTGTGTATCTGTGTGTGTCCCATCGTGATGGGGCACATCCAGCTGAATTGATGCATGCGAGCTGGCGACACCTTGCGGTGAACTATCGTACTCAACATGCTCAACATTTATTGGGTTGGCAGTCAGAGAGACATAGTTGGGGGCAGGTGGGGCATGTTTCGGTGCCGCATCTGCTGCATCGGCGGACACAATCTCCTTGGGACTGTAGCCCAGAGAGAATGGACTCTGATGCTGATCAAAGGGCGGCTGATGGTAGATGGTCTCGTGCATCTCCACCAAACGGCCGTCCTTCTCCGTAATCAGTTTGTTGTGTATATTCACTGATTTCTGCACCTCCACAAAGGTGTAGCCATTGGGCTTGACCAGCAGCTGCGTTTCTGGCTGGGCATCCGATTTGGGAGCGGGTGCATGCTGGAAATGCTGCTGCGACGCATCGGCGGCGGCTTCCAAGACGTATTTGTGTGCATTGAAAAACGGTTGCTCCTCGGCTTTAGGAGGCGCTTGTGAAGGCGGCTGGGGATTCTTGACCGTAACATAGATTAGACTATTGGGCGTGGGACCAGCATAGTGGGAGTGCTCCGGAGCAGCGGGCTCTGATGCCGGAGAAGCAATTGCCTGAGTATTTAATTGGGATTGTGGAAGTTCCACTTGAGCATTGGGTTGTGGCTGAGGTTGAGGCAATTCGCGTTGATAGCTTGGCTGAATTTCATAGGGTACTTGAATGGGTTGCTTTGCGTTGTTGCGTGGAGCTGCTGTGCCAGATTCGTAGTGAAAAGTGCCCTTGACTATGGGTCCCTCGGCACTGCCGGAAATCATCGGCTTGAAGGTTTTAAGAAAATGCCTGGAAGGTGCCTCCTGGTTGGGATGTTGCTCCTGCTGCTGGAAGCGCTGCTCCGAGTGCGCCTGATAGTGATCCAGTGCCTGTTGTGGCTGTGCCTTGGGCTGCTCCTCCTGCTGCTGCTTTTGTTGTGCCTTGGCCAGTGATTCGTCGTGGACAATGTGCACATTGATCTGCTGCTGCTCGGCGGGTCCCTTTTGATTCCGATAGGAGATTGACTCGGTCTGCGATCCATGTTGAGGTGCAGGCAATAGATGCTGGTAGAGCATCTCGCCCAGGTTGCGTGTCTCTGCAATTTGATTGTCGTCAATCGGCTGCACCTCGTCCAGATCGGTCTCCTGCTCGCCCAGTATGACAATGGGTGCACTCTCGGCGGTGACGAGAGTCTCATTGTCCTCGCTCTCGAAATCGGGTCGCAACAGCAGACTGGGCAGCACAGGGGATGCGACTGCGGCGCGATTGATGCGCAGGAGTTCATTCCGGGTGATGTGATTGCTGCCATCCTTGAACGGATCCCTCTCCGCACTGCTGACCTTTTCCACAACGATTTCCGTGTGTCCCGGTCCCAGTTCACGTCGATACTCCTTCGTCACGCTCGTCTGATAGCTGTAATAGGTCTCATTCTTGGGCACTAATGTTGGAGGATCTGCACTTAGTTCACTTGCAACTGGTGGAGTTGTGGCATGCACCACCGCCTCGTTCGTTGTGGTTGCCGTGGTGCTGGGTGCATCAGTGGCTGGCTCTGTGATTGCGTCCCTGCCGCTATATCGAAAGATGTCCGAGAACCCATTGGGAAACAGACTTGTTAGCACCTCATTTACCGAGTCCTTCTTCGTCTTGGACAACCTCTGGCGACGCACAGTTTGCCAGGGCATCTCCTCATTGATATCGAATTGTATATAGCCATGTCCATTTGTGGGCGACTTTGTGGCACTGCCGCTCTCCGCTTGCCCCATGGGCAGCGCGGTGGGCAGAAAACCCGGAACGCTGAAAATATAAATTAAATGGAAGATTTTTAAAATAATATTGAAAGAAATTCAATTAATGAAAATTTTTATTTTTTGTTCAACTTTTCTTTATATAATTTATTATTTGTTGTTATAAATTATTAACTTGGCCAACACTTTTAATAACTTACCCCACAAAGTGTTGCTTCAGCTCCGCTTCCTTGGGCGCCTCTCTGGCATGGGGTCGCTCAGTGCTGACCTCCAGTGTCAGCTCGTCTTCAGACTCCTGTTTATTAAACTGTCAAAATGGTACTCTTATTACCTGTCAAAATCATTGAGTTAACATGGACTCACCTCCAACGCCTCCTCCGCATTTTTGTGGCTGTCAGTCAAGGCGTCATCCGCGTTGTTGCTGTCAATGTTTTCCTTGCTCGTTGGCGTCGTCGCATTCTGTGGCACTGAGGGCGGTTGCAGGGGCTGTGGCAGCGTGGTGGTGCTGCTGATGCCAGAATGCGATGAAGATGCGTGGGTTTCTTTGGCGGTGGCCAGCAGACATATGCCAATGACAGACAATGTCGCTGCTAGCAGTTGTAGTTTAGGCCACATGGCACTGGCGCTGAATGTGTGCGGAAATGGCCAACAAAAAGAGCATTAATTTTTTTCTGCAATGTGAATAACCCCACAAAAAAAAAAAAAGCATAAAAAAGCGAAACATAAAAGCAAAAGCGACGCATTCCACAAATGTGCAACATTTAACGGCAAGTCGTCAAGCCAGTAAGCCACAAACGAAAAACCGTTGAAATGGACATGAAAAGCGAGGAGTCTTCAGTCGATGCCTATTTGATTTTCAGCGATAAGTTTGACGCTCATTTTTTTTTTCCTAAGTGGCTTCACTAGTTTTTCATCGATTTTTTTTTTATTTTTTGTTTTGGTTTTAGTGTTTTTCTTTCTCTTTCGCATGCATTTTCCCTAAAGATTCGCAAATTGTTGCTTTCAGCTGCGAGTTGTTTGCTTGGTTGTTGAACTTGGCTGTTTTCTGAGTGTGTTCGCTTTGGGCTTATGTCATTGCAATTGCCGCAATGTAATGAATTATTAATTATTTGCTGGCCAAGAGCTCTCGCCCGACAGCCGGACCGAGTGATGAGTGCTGAGAGCTGAGAGAGGCCGCAATCCTCAGTCCTCATTCCTCAGTCCTCAGTCAGTCAGTTTTCGGTCCTCGGACGAATGCACGTTTAATTTGGAAAATTGAAATTGATGGCGTTTAAAATGGTTCGGTACGGGTTTTCACATAGTTATTGCCTGCTGTTGTTGTTGTTGTTATTGTTGTTGCTGTTGTTGTTGTTGTTGTTGTTGCTGTGTTTTGATAGGCATTAAATATGCATGCCAAAACATATTTCACTTGCCGCATTCATGTTAGGCCCGAGGCACTCACAATGCACTTAGCCGCTGCATCGGGTTTTAGTCCAACAACAACAGCAACAACAACAACAACAGCAACAACAACAACAACAACAACAGCAACAACAACAACAACAACGACTGCGGCAACAAATCAACTAGATTAATTTTGTGAAAACAGGTGCAGCCTAAAACGCCTAGTCAACTTTATCATAATTCATTTCTACTCCAGATTAGTTTTCCCAAATAATAATACTCTCATTTTAATTTACACTCTCGACTCCAGAGTTCAAATAGTTATTTTGAGTCATTTTAAATGAAGTCAAACTATTGATTTGTCGCTGCTTGCCTGAAAATCAGCTTAAATTCCATGTTTATTTTCGCGAATATAAATTGAAATTGGACCTTTCACTTTTTGATTGTAATGTTTTTTTTTTTGGCAGGTATTATTAAATGTTGCCTAACAGATTGTCAATTATTTTCAATTATGTTTAATGCTTGGCAAATTTATTTTTTAAGCTTAGATTAAGTGTTTCCTGTAAATGATTTTAAAAATAATGAAAACGATTTGGAAAAGGTCATAATATTTGAAGCGAAAAATCATTACACAACATTTATTTTCTTTTTTAATACTATTTGAATTATAATCGGGAGTTGGGGAATATTCGAATGGCAAATTCATCTTATTTTACAATGTAGAAAACGTGATTTAGATTTAATTGCATCACTATTATTTTTCAATTTAATATTTTGAATATTTTTAATTGCTCCAGTTAATATTTTTTTTTTAGCAATTTTTAGCAGAACAGCGTAGTTAATGAATTTATAATTAAGATCGATTTTGCCACGCTTAATGTGCATTTAATATGATTATCAATTTACCTGCATCCATTAAATATTACGAACGATTTGTTTGCAATTAAAACACTTAATTATTTATTTCAATTGCCGCACAATTACAACACACACTTTTAATCACAAGAAACACACACAAATAAATTGACACTCGTTTTGAAACTTTAGAATGCAAGTAATTCGCTTGATTGCTTGTGAAAAATGATTTGATTTTAATACAGTTTTCGTTTAGACGGCTTTGCTGCTTTGGTTGTGGAGGGGTGGTGCGGGGAGCACTCAAGTTGGGCGACCCTGTCAGCTGCGCGTTCGCGTTGCGAATGAAAGTGAAACCGTTGTGGTTCGAGCATTTCGTTTTCTTTTCGATCGCCGTCGTCGGCGTCGTCGTCGTCGTCGTCGACGTCGTCTTCGGTGGACTCCAAGTCGAAGTCGAAGTTGTTATTGAAGTTGCAGTTGTTGTTGTTGCTGTTGCAGTTGCTGCTGCTGCTGCTGTCTGTCGATCCTTAAAGTGTAGCACCAAACTTGTCCATCCAGCGATTGCGCAAGCGCAGCTATCTCTCTCTCCCTCTCTCTCTCTCTCTCCATTTCTCTTTCTCTCTCTGTCGATCGCTTCTGCTCACTGCCGCCTTTTCAATGACATTTTTGTTTTTATGGCTTTCTACGGCAGCATTGACCCTGCCAAAAAGCATATGCGGGAAAACTGTGCAACAGGTTTTTAGTCGCTTTGGCCAATTGTGTGGAAAACACATCAACAACAACAACAACAACATCAGCAGCAGCAACAACAAGCTGCTGCAACAAAAGTTCGCCAGTGAAAGCCCTTGTCATTTGGCATTTGTTAACACACAGATTGCCCTCAGCTACTTGTGCACTTTATTTTCTTTTATTTTCTTTTATTTTTATTTTATTTTCGACTATTATCGCATATAGTTATTACACCTGCGCCACTATTTATGGCTATTGCTCTGCAAAATGCAATGTTTTTTTTTTGCTCTCATTGTTTTTGCCATGTCTTTTTCACGGTCTGTTTTTTTATTAATCCCATTAATTTTTAATGAGCCGCATTCGACAGATTTTGTTGCTTTTCTTGTCAGGCATTTGACGTCTTGAAACTGATTGATTCATTGGCCAAACGCTTTGGGGTACGTGGCAGCTAATCACATCATTTTATGCATCTCTCTCCAGCTGCCGATCGGCGCAATTGATTTGTGTTTATTTATGCTGGGGGCCAAATGGTTTCATTTATTGCATATTTATTTGCATTTTTTTATATACAAATATATTTATGGCTTAGCTAAGATTATGCTTGATAATCTTTTTTAATTTGGCTTTCGCTTAGATACTCCAACTGCCAGATAAATAAAATAATAATTAATAACACATTTGTTGGGTGTTGCTCCTGTGTCACTTTCCAAGTTGCTATATACTATTCAATAATTAATATAAATCGACCGAAAAATTCAATGATTTTTCTTTCCGAGAAACGTAGAGCTTTTACAGCAAAATGCTTATTTAAAATTAGAGAAAATATATTATCTTAAATATATTAATGGATTCTTATAAACTGATATATAAATAATCGCTTTTAATCTTCACAACAATCGCTTTAAATTTTAAATACACTTAGATTTAAACATATTTAAAGTTTTATTATGCTTTCACAATTGCTTTAAATCTTAGATCTTTATGGAGCTCTAGCTATCTAATGCTTCTCATTAATGTCAGCTGAGTGAGAATGATGCATGCTACGTGCCCCATATGAAATTATTAATTGCTGGCATTTTTTGGCTTTCACCAATTTTCTGTGCTTGGTGTCATTTTGGTGGCGTTTCCTCTCGTCTTCCGCACACCCAAATGCATGGCTAACTGAAAAGTCTCACAGTCTGTGTGTGTGTGTGCGTGTGTGTGGCAGACAAATATGATTAAAATGCGCGAGACTGGAAGACGAAGATTATGCAACTAAGCCACGAGTTGAGCATGTGAATACTTTTGTTAAAGGAAATGCGAATCATAAGTTGCAAAGGCCGCGCCCCTCCCCACCCCCCCTAGTTGGCCAACTCTTGCTAATTTTTGCAGTCTCAGCATTTGGTGAAACTGTAACAAAAGTGAACTTTAAGTGTTTGTTGTTGTTGTTGCATTGCTGGCGAACATAAAAAACTTCCTTCCGCATGGTCAAACTTGTCGCCTGGGAAACCGAATAACAAAATCGGAGAAAAATTGCAAAGGAAATTATTGAATAGCTTCAACGCTCAGCTCAGCAGTTAATTTATTAATATAAAAGCCCAGCGAAAACTGCGGAAATTCTATTAAAAGCAATTTATTTAATTTTATTTCTGGTATTTACTTATTGTATTTCCCAAAATGGGCAACCGAGCGTTATGGCCAATCAGTACTGGCCGCCCATTTGGCTGGGCTAATTAAGTGCGCAGGGCAAATAAAATGACCCAAAAGGTAATTACAATGAATGAGGGAGGGGTTGGGGGAGGGTGGTAATTTGAGTTGGGTGTAGTTGAAGGCAACGGACAGACTTAAACCAAAAGCCAATTTTGCAACAATCAATCAAAGACCATTTTTAATTTTGCGTTAACAATTTTTGTATATTCGCATTTCCAGCAAACGTTGAGCATTCAATTTTTTTTAATATTTATTTTTTTTCAGTCTTTATGCCAGTTTTGTACGCCTTTTTTTATTGGCCAGTTGTTGGATGGTTTTGCCGCGTCGCTCGTTTAACTGTGTGAAGTAAATTGGAAAATAAAGTTAAAATTAAAATGCATTAATTGAACTGTGAAATTTCATAAAAGTGTATGAAAAATTATTTGTGCGTGCGCCAATGAGCAGATGACGATGACGATGACGATGACGACGTCGATGATGATGAAGATGATGATGATGCCGATGATGGTAATTATGATGATAACGAAAAAGAAAAGTGCAATGCCGAAACAGAAAATAAATTAATTGTCAGCGTTTTATGTGCGTTTAAAGTCGCCAAAGAGTCGAGTCGAGTCGCTTCGCTGAACTTAATAAATTCGTAGGCATAAAAAGTGCGTATAATGAAAAGTGCTCCAAGAGCCAAGATTGCATAACCAGCCCCAAAGTAGCGATTGGGTGAAGCGGTCAATAAAATTAAGTATAACTGCATTAATTGCTTTAAATGCTCGTTGAAGCAAATAAAAATTAATTTTCACATAAAAGCAACAAAGAAATAAAAACAATGAATGAAACGATTTCATTAAGATTTCATTGAGGGATTTCTCTCCCTCGTTTTTTTTTATACATATATATTTTAAATATGTTTTCGCCGACTTCAGGTCAATTGTTTTCTTCATTTTTACTTGTATATATAATTCGAGTCGCGTAGGGATTTCATTTACAGCTTTCGTCTCTTACTGAACAGACTTTTACCGTTTTAATAGGGTTTAATGTATACAGTTGATTATAAAAATATATGTTTAATGTATTTTATATTGTATACAAAAAGTCCAATTCAGTTTTTTCTACTTACTCTCACATTTGTTTATCAGTACAGAAATTACCATGATTATTATGAGTAATGATTTATTAAACAAAAATGTAACCACACACACACACACATACACACTCACATATATGTTTAATAACAGCCACTTCCCCTAATGCCAAATTGTACGATTTCACCATAAGCCAAATAATTGCGATAACTTCATCAATATTAGCCACCGCACAAAAAGGCGGTAAGCCAAGTTAGCAATCTCCTATTAAGGCGCAGCAACAGCCACGCCTTATAAAAAAAAAAACAGTGCTCCCACAGCAGACACAAACACACTCATTTTTGGTGAATGCATTCATGAATCAATCGTTTGATTCACTTTTGGCCCGACCGCACACCATAAAGTGCGCAATTTTATGGATATATGGATATTCATACATAATTGTTGGTTTTTGCATTTTTGGTTTTATCATCATAATATTTGTTGCATTTGTTGTTCCTGCTACGAGGAACGTATCATAAACAAATGAAAGATGCGAATACCGCTGCCAATTGGCAACTGGGCAGCCGGTTTTCAGTTTTTTTTCTTGCTCGATTTTCCATGCTTTGCTCATGACAACAATTAAAAAGAAATGTGCGCAGCAATGCCAATTGGCAATTGCGGATATTTGCAGCATTTCAGTGTGTGCATTCTCCCCCCCACTTGTGCAGCTAGCCCCCTATTCCACCACATCCACTGACTGATGCAGTGCACCTTTCGCTAAGCCGTGGCACTTTGGCGCGTGCGTCGACTTTGGCGCTGCTTGTCGTCATTCATCTTGGCCACATTTGTGTCCCCAGCGCCGTTACACTCAGCAAAAATGTGGGTTTAATTTAGTGTTTAAATAAATATAAATAGAAAATAAACCTTCAATCATTTTTATTAGATACATACATGAAAATCTTTTCAATAAGCAGCTTAAATACTTCAAAGCTCTTCTATAAAAAAAATCTCTATGTATCTCTATTTTATTATCTCTCTCAAAATCTCTATTTATCCCTATTTTCTTATCTCTCTCACTTCTTTATTTTTCTGGCTCTCTTTTTCTTACTCTATGTGAATCTGTATCTATATTTTTATCTATATATCTATCTCTAAAACCCGCAAATATATTATATATGCAGACAAAGGTGTTTTATTTTTTTTCAGTGTACGAGTTTATTCCACTCGATTAAGGAATTTCAATTGGTCATTGCCAGCACACAGTAGATAAACTAGGCATTTTGATTTTGATAAAAGCGGTTAGGGGAGGACCGGTACGGTACGCCCCCGCTGCACTGACTCGCTGGCAACTGGTGTAATCTGGCGCCTTGGCCGTCATTAGCGCCGCAAAGTGGCAGAAACCGGCTAACGGCCTCTCTGTTAGCCAGGTTGCCTGCCTGCTTGTCGTTGTTATCAATGCCGTTGATGTTGATGTTGTCAGGCAAACAGGTTGGCCTGGCCAACTCTTTAGGCCAAAAAGTGTAGCAGTGTCGTCGCCACATGACCATATATTCGCATATACATATTCGCTGTTATTTGCCATTGGCCATGCCATGCCATGCCGTCCTGCGGTGTCGTTGTACTTTTGATTTCAAACTAATAAACCTGAACACCGCGCACGGCCAGACGCGGAGGCACAACAATAACAACAACAACAACAAGCCGTGTTGACAACGCATTTGGCCAATGCACGAAATGAAAACCGGAATCGCCTGCATTGCCCCACAGTGTACCCCGCCCCACCCTCACTTCGCCGCTCCCTGTGCGTTGTGGCCTTTCCCTTTCGTTGGTGGGGTGCAGCCTTTGTGATTGATATTGATGCAATTGGATGCTGGCTGGTTGCTCGCAAAATGTTGCAAGCGCACTTTTGCAATCTTTGCTGAATTTCATTAGCATTTCAAGTAGCACGTTCGCTGCCAATTGTTACGCATACCCTGCACTGCCCTCCTGCAGATCATTCTGAATTATTGATTGAGATTGCTCTCAATTGTTGGCATGCCACAGCTGATTTTCACATTGAATCAAATATGCAATTGCAGTGTAATATTTTTATATACTTACGTTTCTTGGTTTTATTTTTTTTATAAATATGAATTCTAGCACAAAATCAGAAATTTATCTTTGAAGGGAATAAAAAAATGTCCAACAATATTTGGTTAACTCCTTTCTCCCCACCATAAAAAAATGCGCTGCATATAATTTATTTTGCATTTTTATTTTTAAATTTTATTTCATGTTCATTTCTTTGTTTGTCTGTTTCTTGTCATTTGCTTTGCTTTTTATTTTATGCTAAATTGGCTATGTTGTCTGTTGCTTTGTGTCTTAAACTTGTAAATTTTTACGGTCATCTCTTGTTGCAGTTTTTTTTTAAATCTGTCTCTTAAAGTTAACAGTTATTTGTTGGCCCTACTGTTGACCCTAGCATTTGATTTTGACGTTTTTCGGGCAGGGTTTGATCTTTAATTATTGTTTTATGTATATGTTTTTTTTCTCTTCATTTTTTTTTGGATTTATTTGCCTTTCATTTTGATTTAATTTTCTGCTCGTCTTGGGCTTGCTCTGGCCCAAAAGTTCATTAGTTTTTCATATTCGTACTGCTAAAAATTTGTTTTGGTGGTTGTTACTTTTATCTTGGGCCTATGACTTAAACCTTTGCTTATTGTATTCTCGTATTCTTTTAATCTCGTATGCATATTTTTATTTTATTTTTGTCAACACATTTATTTGCACTACAAATGAACTGCGATTTCTTTCGTTTTTGTAACTTTTATATATTATGTAATATTTAAAAATTAATTTGCCACATTTTGTTGTTTTGTTTTTTTTCCCTCTTATCAATTAAATATTATAGTTTTATGTGTGATTTTTGTTTGTTGTGGTTGTTGTTTTATGCCTAAATAATATTTTATAAATATTATCATAATCATCATATATAATAAATACAATATGCATTTGACCACTCTTTGTAATATACATATATCATATATCATAATCATATGCTATATATATATATATATATATGGATGTATATAATACCATAATGTTTTTTTTTGTTAATAATTAATTTTGTTAGTTAACATGACGACGTGTTTGTTTTTGCTTTTTGTTAATACAATTTGCAAATTCTTCTTTATAAAAACCAAAAAACTCTTAACTCATCTTTACATGGCACACATACAGTTAGGCTATCCATATATATGCATATTGGCATATTTCTAATTAAATTTGAAATTATAATTTTACAATGCTTAAAACGCTTTTCATTTGTTTGTTTTGTTTTTTGTTTTGTATTTGTTGTTGTTGCGGAATTCTTGGAACTCTGCGCAAATGTTAGCGTTTTGCAATTCAAAATTTTGCTTAAATTGGCGTTAGGTTCTTCTAAGTAATTCTTGTTGATTTTTACATTGATCTCTTAAAAATAGCTAGTACTTCAAATGGCGCATACGATATATATACGACTATATGGCTAACATGTTCTATGAAATAAATTACAAAAGCTTTGGCTTTATACACAAATTTAGCGCGCAAAAAGGATTTTCGCCAGCTCTTTTTAGGGATATTGAAATTAATTATTTTACAATAGCGCTTAGTTTTTAGTTTTGTTATATTACATATAAATATTTCGATTTTTTTTTTATTTAATACATATTTATATTTTTATTCATTTTGCTTTTTAATAATTTGTATGCACTTTTTAAGTTTCTACTTGGGATTTTCATTTTCAAACAACATTTAACACTTGCTATATAATATTGTTCTGCATATTTAAATATGTTTGCGCTTAATTTTATTAAATTGGATTTTTTTTCCTTTACTTTGTTTTGTTTTGAGCAAATTGCTACTTGAACCTTTATGTACATTTTTGTATTGGTTTTTTTTTTGTGTGTGGAGGGTTTTTTTTTGGAGCTAATTTTCATTTTGATTATAAGTATTTGAATTATTAAAATATGCATTGTAGGATGAATTTTAAGAGTTTTTGGTCCTTGAAAATTATGTAAAATAAAGTTCAGGAAAAATACAACACATAACTGAAAATTAAACAGGTTATTAAGAATCCAGATATCATAATTTAATTTTGAAAATCCTGATTTTGAAAATATTTATTAATTTTCTGCTTACAATATTTTTAATTTTAAACAATTTGTATTAATTATCAAATATTAAAATTTATAAGTTAAATTTTGTTTTCAAAATATCTTACAGCTTGATTATACATATGTTTATATATATATGTTTTTTTGGCTATTCGAATGCGCAAAAATTCAAATGGAAGGAATTTGTTCGTGCCTGGTAAGTTACTTGCTTTTCATTTACATTAAAGTATAGTTAAACTCATCGTTCTCTCTCTCTTTCTAACACTCGCCTGCTATTTATCTCTAACACTAATTGCCTCAAAAATATTTAACAAAAATCAGTCGCTTTGCAAGTTTCTAGCTTGTTTTTTCGAAAAAGGAACTTAAAGTACAATAATTATGCATGGATTAACTATTTAACAATAGATGAATCCAAATCCAAAATAATTCTTTAAATAACTTTGTATGTATATATAATATTTTTTTTTTATTTTTTTTTTGTTTTTTTTTACTATTTGGCATTCAAGTTAAGCGCTGCTACTAAGTACTACACACGTACACACTGACACAAGTACAGTTACAGTTACAGATACAGTTACAGATACAGATACACTTAGAGTTACAGTAAAAATATTGAGTATTAGGAGGGGATGTGGCTTATGTCTGAGTAAAATGTTAAAGTTGCCAAACTTAGATGACTACAAGGTGTATGAGAGTGTGTGTGTGTGTGTGTGTGTATGAGTCTGGATTAGTTCTTAGTGGGTGTTTTATATTCTTTTTTTTTAGATAGGGGCTTAGCTTAGGGTTTTAAGTGGCATAATTTGATTTTCATGGCTTTTGCTAATTGATTACAAATACACATACAAATAGCGTTAGAATAGTGGTTGCAGTAGTAGTAGTAGTAGTTGTAATTGTGGGCAATATGGCATATAGGTAATACATATCGTATGCATATATATATATAGTAGATATATGTATGTTAGTATGTATATATGCGCTTAGACATAGAGGGTAGTACGTAGTAGTACATAGCATAATAATTTGCATGCGTTAATAGTCAGCATTCTCTCTCTCTCTCTCTCTCTTTCTCTATCTCTGTCTCGCACTCATTCATTCACACGCTTGCACAATCAAATACTGTCCCCCTCTGTTGCACACACTCTTAAAGTTAATGCGAATGCAGCAGCGTTGCACCAATGAGAGTCAAAGCCAAAGCCAACTCAAAGCCGCGTCCGCTCGCCGTATTATTGCTGAAGACCGGAAAGTGTATTTGCTCGGGTCGGTTGAGTTCCTCCTCCTCGTCGTCGTCGATGGTGTTTGACATTTGCCGGTGGCGCTTTGTAAAGTTCACATTGAACACGGCCTCAGCAACGCCACCTGGCGACGACACAATAAAGTAGAAAGTCCTCGGCACCCGCTCGTGCATGCTGACATAAGTTAAGCGCGCCTCCTTGCAGTACGGTGTGGGTAGATCCTGTCAGAGAATACAAAAAAAAACATATAAAGATTTGCCAAACTTGAAAGCTTGCTCAGATTGGGTTACCTTGACCGAGTAGGCCAGCACTGTGCTGCCATATTGATTGCCCGGCGTAAAGACGCGATCGCCGTGCAACCAGCGTGCGGCATGCGCCGGCGGATTGGCACAAAACTCAACATTCAAGTGCAACGGAGATCCCGGATAGGCAACGGGCGTCGCATTCAATGCAACAACTGTGGGTGAACCTACAAAGAAAGGGAGAAAAACAGAAATTGTTAGGATTTATTATAAAAACTTTAAATAAGAATTGGGAAGAAGAAGGATTATGTTAGGGCAATTAAAAATGTTGAATATTTTAAGGATATGAATTAGGCATTGAAATCGCGCTAGAATTGCGTTTCTTAATTTAAATGTAGTTTTTTGTTAATGGATTAAATAACGATTAAAGAGTCATAATTTTTGAAAATCTGATCAGTTTTGACGAATTTGCAATCAGCTTTGAACTTAAACACTTTTTGAGTGTCAAAAAAAAAATTGAGAAAGATAAGGCTTCTGCGACGTAAATAATTTTTAAATTTTAATCACCAGTTATAGATTTATTTATTATTTTAATTGAGAAAGTCTGAGGTGCTTAGCCTTACATCAAATAACTTGAGAAGCAGTTATGGGACATTTATGACAGAATTGGGCAGATTTTTAATTAAACCTTTTTTTTAATGAAGTCAAAGTCATGATTAAGAATGATTTTTATAGGTGAATGTTAAAAATTTGACGAGTCCGAGACAGATGTACAAATGTACAGATGATTCTCGTTTACAATGATTGAGAATCAAAACATATTTTAAATTGGAAATGTTTCTGCAAACAATATATATTTTTAGCATGCTTTATATACATTTGCTAGGCTAATGCGTTATTATCTCGTTGAAAACTTTGGTTCAGTGTTTTTAGCCATTTGAGAAATGCTAAAGTTCGCTTCGCAATCTTAGTTGAACCGTTGCTAAGCCAACTCGAACGCAACTGTACTTTAGCTAAGCTGGCTATAAACACAACTGTATCCCTCGAAAGCGTGTCAGCTGCGAGAGACGCGAAAAGTTCTAGTGGCAGAGCCATTGCCACTAATTAAAAGCGTATCAAATACAAAATGTGCCGCTTAGCCAGTGTTGTGCAACTGTTGGGCTAAGGGGCGGGGAGAGAGATATCAAAATAAATAGCGAATAACATGTCGTTGAACGGAAAGTTTTTAAGAACGTCGAAACTTCATTAAAAAGTTTTTCCCACGAATTTCGTGCGTGTTTCAATGTGGGTCACATGTGGGAGGATTTAGGCGTTGAGTTGAATTGAGCTGAGCTGAGCGAGCTGAGCTGAACGAGCTGAGAGTTGTTGGTTGCCAAATGTGTGACGTTAGCCAACACTGTGCGACAATCCAATTAGACACATGTGTACCCAACTCCGGGTCTGGCAACATATTTAATTATCGAAAGGCACGAAAATTTTGCAATTTTCCACATCATTGCCCCCCAGGACAGGGAGCAGCGAGTGGGACGAGAGTGTGGGAGATACAAGAGCTTCGCAAATAAACTTAAACATTTTATTTAAGCAGCGAGCGCACAACAATGGCGGCTCGGCAAACAAAATGGCCAAAAGTGTTAAGTGCAAATGAGTGTACGCCGGGGTTGCCAGCGCCCAGCGCCCAACTCATTCTCAGTTGCGCCGGCAGACGCAAGCCAAAACAAATCGAAACGCCCATCGACACTTGCCAAATTTATAACTCTCGAAAACTTCCCAAGCCACTACCCCACCCCTCCCCCCCCAACCCTACCAGAGACTAACTGTAAAATCAATTAAACCAAGTGAATGCTTGCCAGCAGCAGGGTTGTGTATGAGTGTGTGTGTGTGTCTGTGAGTGTGCTTAACCAAGGATGAGACTACTAAATTATGCGTTCAGCGCCATTTTGTTGCCCCTGTTTGAGGCAGCTGACAACAGTGCCACCAACCAAACCCACAGTCGCAAAAAAGAAATGTAATTTATTTGACAGCTAAAACTGATTTCAGACCGCCCCAGCGCTCCCCCCTCCACCCCTCAAAGCGAGATTTACATTTTATTTTGATTTGCAGCCAGTGAGCCGTGTGGCAGCATTCTACCCCACGCAGCTCAGGTGGCAACAACACCATCACCATTGGGGGTATGGCCCCAGGGTCAGCGCCTGGTCATTGGTGCGATTTTTAATTTGATTTAAACGCGAGGCGCTAAATGAAATGAGTTTTGAGTTTGTTTTGGTTTGGTTTGGTTTGAATGGAGTGGAAAGTGTCAAATAGAAATTGCGATACAGACTAATTTTTGATGATGAGGAGTGCAGAGGAGAGGTGGGAGGGCTGGGGGTAAAAAGTTAAAAGCCAAGATGGCACTGATTAAAAATGTCAAAAGAGCTGGCTCGAAATGGGTTCTTATTCATTGAAATGAATTTTATGCTTGCCGCATTTGCCATTTAATATATATTTTTAATTATTTAAAGTTGAGTCAAGTTAAAAAGAAGCTTAAAAATAAATTCTTAAAATTAATGAAATTCAGCATACTTTTTTCAAGTTAAGAAACTGTAGTTAAGGGTATGTTCTTAATTAATGCAATTTCGCTACTGCTGCCAGTGGAGAGTCCCTTTTGAGGTGAGGCGAAGGCTGCTTTTGTTTTCATAATACACTTTGCCTACTTTTGAGGCGTGCAACTTTTTTTTGGGGGGCAACAAGCGCTTGCATCGTGTTGCCCAAAATGGAAAACACTTACAGCTAGAGTAAAATTAACATTTAAACAATAACAACTAGTTGGCATGTACTACAATTGTTGAAACAGCAACAACAGCAGCTGCAACAACAACAGCAGCTGCAACAGCAACAGGAATAACAATGAACGTTGCAGCCCTGGCCCCAAACATAATAAAGTTTTATAGCTGAAAATTACTCAATTCCCGTTGCTCGAAAAAGTTAACTTAATTTTTGTAGTTGGCTTTTGTGTGAGCAAAAGTTTGCAAGAGGTGCAGCAACAACAACAACAACAACAACAACGACAACAACTGCAACAAAAACGTTTTGCAACACTCTGGCGGCCCGTCGCCCAACTGGGCAGACAATGGACGAGCCAGTGCCAAAATGACAGGGTTGCAAAATGTTCTCGAGTGCTCGCTGGCCGCCCCAGCGATAGAGCGGGGGGAACAGTGCGGGGCACACTGGGCGCCACATTGATTGCACGTCGCGGAAATTTTTTTTTTGTTATTGTTGTTTTTGCGCTTTTGCATAAAGTGCGTGGGTTGAGCAGGGAGGCGAAGGGAGAAGAGCAGAGGCGAGGCAAGCAAAGCGAACAGTGCTGGAAAACGCACTCGAGTCGTTTTGAAATGCTGAAAAAATAGTAATGACCGAAAATAATTGAATTTTCGCATTCATTCGCGTGTTGCAATTACTTTGGCCAGTCCCATTTCGAAATTCTACCTCTCTATAACTGCACACCCCCCTTGCACGCCCCCACTCCTACTTCGTTGGCTTCTTGGCCATCTTGTTGCATCACTTCTTGCCTCTTATTGTTTTTACACTTTACTGTGGGCGCTTCCCTTTTGAATATTGTGCGAAAATTGCGAAATTTGTCCCAAATTCCTTTTTGGCTCTTTCATTGCTTTAACGGCGCTTTCTTAACATGCGTAAATTGGCATTGAAAAGCTAACTGAAAAATGCTTTTTAATTGACGAGAATTTGGGTCATCTAGCGAAACTAGGAATAAAAGTGCAATCAATTTTTTGTGGTTGTGAATTTTACACAAAATTGATTGACTGCAATTTGACAATAGTTTTTGTAAGCACTTCAAATAAAAAATATTGAGGTTAGTCTCTTTACTTAATACTATAAAAAACTGGCTTAATTTGAAATTAATTATGTACATTCAATTGAAAAGTGTTGAGTACTTTTCGAAGCGGCTGCTTTCATCTAACCTTTAGCATAATTCGTGTTCAGATTGACAAAACCCTCTACGAAATGACAAAGTTGATGTTTATTCAGTTGGGTGGCTGGAAGTGAACCACAAATCCAGCCTTCTTTCGACGGTGGCTCATTAATTTTTAAGCAGGTGGCAAAAAGTTGGTAAACTTAAGATAAATCTGGAAGTCTTTGAAAGCGGTTGAATCTGTTCGGTTTTGTTTTGTTTTTAGGAACTAATCTATAATTCAGGGCGAACGACAAACAATTAAAATTGCCCCAAGGTAGGCCGCACACACACACACACACCTACACACACAAATAGACACTCAATTGAAGTGGGGCACGCGACAAATGACTAAACAAAATCCCTTTTTTTCGATTGCCAAAGCATTGCACGTAATTTCAATTTGCAGCAAGTGGCAAAGTGGCAAGTCGCAGCTGGCATTTTGTTTGTGTGTGCAGCATTTCTTTTTGTTAATTTTATTTGCTGCCCTTTTTTGCATTAAGTGCACACAATGTTTTATTAATTATTCAGAAGCATAACAATGCCACGGCTCAAAAAAAGGGGGCAAGTGTGGCAAATGCTTCTGGTCAGGCTAAGCTGGGCTCCGTTGCGGCCCCGGGGCCAAGTATTGCATAATTGAATATTATGATTGTTATTTTCACTTGCTGCCTGTCGGATTGCCTGTTATTTTAGCATTTCCCTCGCCCATCACCCCTCTTCTCATATCTAAAAACACTTCTTGCTGCCCCATCCGTGTGTACTCGTACATGCCCCAGGGGCATGTTTGCCAGTTGTTAATGTCTTTAAGCAGCGCTCACCTGCAATTGTCTGTTAAGTTTTTTGGTTTTATTTCGCCCTGTTTTGTAATATTTTCTTTTGCATTTACCGTTCCTTTTCATGTTTTGGCCCTGTATTCCTTGGCAGTTAGCACTTTGATGTGTCCGTCTTGACACCACCCCAGGGAAAAAACTGTAGTCAGACAGTGCCCAAGCTTCAGGTGAGTTTATAAAAAAAATATTATAAATGCAGATATTTATCTGCTGACTGTAAATTATATCAGTATTTAGAGAGAGAGAGAGAGAGGGGGAGAGAGCGAAGCAGTTTTCACCAAAAATAAAAATATTACTGAAAAATTATATTTTAGTTTTAGTTGTCGTTTTAGTTTTTCTCTTGAAAGCAATACGAATTTTATTATGCGATTAATTTGTTGAATTATTTCGCTTTCGAAACCGTTCAAACTTTAAGCAGTTTTCAAGAATGTGTGTTAAGTGTTTTGGGGTTTATTTTTGTGTTCATATTTTGATTACCACATATTTGTTAGTTTGCATATTTATATTGCAAGCATCACTTAAAAGTTTCTGGGTTTCACTTTGGTGTTATTAGAAGTGAACAGAAAAAAGAAAAAAATAATAAAAAAAATAGAGAGAAAAAAGAGAGAAAACATTTATTAAATTTTCAAGTGGTGGCAAGGTAAAAAGTTAAAACTTGTAAACCACACGGCACACATAAACAGACACAGACACACACACACACACACAACTAACACACAACTTTAAGTGGCACATGTGAAGCAATTTTTGGCAAGTTGTGCAATTTGCATGGCACGAATTGTAGGTAGAAAACCAGGGAGGAATTGTTAGGGCTGCTTCATTCAAAGTTTAGTTTTGTGTATGAGGGAAACGCAAACTTTGCGGTGCCACAAGTCAAGGCGAGGCATGGCAAGGCGAGGCGTGGCGTGGCCTGGCTTGGGGTAGTCAAGCCAAAAAGTAACTACGTTCCACATACGTATCTACGTATCTACGTATCTACAAGTTGCAATCTGTGAACTGACTGCTCGCTGCACAAGTTGCCATTCACTCATTTGATATTGAAAGTGAAAGAGCATATTTAAATATGCTACAGAAATGCTGCTAGCATCACGACTAACGCTACAAATACTGTTACACACATTTTGGCTTAATTTGTGTTGACAACGCCAAAAATGGGGCCAGCTACCAGGGGTGGAGGCAAGTGGGCGGGTGGCAGCGGGCCAACTGCAGTGGCAAGGTTTGGGAGGGGGGGTTGCTGAAATGATGCCACAGCAGTTGCTGCTATAGAAATGCGCTTTGTAAATTTTCAAGATTTGGGTTAAAGATATTTACACACATGCAGAAAAAAAAATAAAATAAAAATAAAATACACACACACACACAAACACACACACATTTGAAAGTATTCTCGTTTGGTGTCGATGTTCTTATTAGACAAGTTTGTCACTTTATTTTTTATTTCTTTATTTTTTGTTGCACTCATTGCACTTTACCTTAACCATTTCATTGCCCTTCTTCTGCTTGCCACGCTGCCTCTCTAAGGTCACCACAAAATCAAAGTGGCTTTAGTCTCTTTTGGGCATATTTAATGGCCCAGTTTCTAAAGGCGGGCAATTGCCTTAAAGCGTTGACTGTGAATTTTCTACTAGGTTTAACAACAGCACATTTTATTTTTTTTTTGTGCAACGTGCAACGCACAGTTAATGGCAACACATAAAGTCAACTTGTCCATTAAAGCTGGAACCGCTGCGTAAACCTGGCGCCGTCAAAGCCTGAAATTGGGGCGTGAATGTTGCCTGAAACCTAAAATGCACTATGTGGCGCCTCATCAAATTTGTGGCGAATGGATGCGAGTGTGAACTCTGCGGTCGGCAGGCAACCAATCAGATCACACACACACACACACACCCATAACAGTCTGTGTATGTGTCAGGCCTATGCTTTATAGCCTGACATTTGACATTTTTATTAGCTTTGTGGTGGCGGCGTTTAATTACTTTACGCCCTGTGTACAACGACAACGACAACGACAACGGCATTTTAATGCATTATCTCCACTGGGTCGTTTGCTGCCTGTGAGAGAGAGAGAGAGAGAGGGGAACGGGCAGCGACAGGCACTCGACTGCAGCGAAATGCAATTAAAATATGCATTTGAATTTTATTGCATAGCCTTAGGCGAACCAAAAATTGCACATTTTATGAGTGAGCAGCTCATTAAACGAATATTTCCAAACTGACTGAAAAGCCTGCTAAATGGCGTTTTGACCACAAAATTGAAAATTATACGCTTTTGACCCTTAGCAGTATTAACAACAGCTTTTGTTTTAGCTATACTTTTCCATATTAATATTTGGATTTCTTTACAAACAAACAAGTTTAAATTTAAATATTTATGTCACATGAAAAATATAAGTTAAATTTTTTAAATATATATTTAAAGATCTTTTCTACTCCCAATTTTAGTTAGTCATAAAAAAAGATTCTTATATTCTCTTAAACATAGTTTTAAATGGCAAAATGTTTATTTGACAAGCTTAAGCAATAAAAAATAATATTTTATACAAAGAGCAAACTTTTATGATCTCAATCCGAAGAATTCGACCACTTCAACTAATAAAAATTTGCCCATTGACAATTGTGTTAGCATTGTCTGCACTTGTGTTAATCATGCCACCCACATGCACTCTCTACCCCCCCGCCACCCCTTTGTGGCATTTATGCCCATCATCTGCGACAAATTGCATTATCAATGCGTGCAGCTTAACCAACCCAAGTCCAAAAAAAAACTCCAACCCTAAACCAAATTCGTTGTCATAGAGGCACTACCCGTGTAGCTGTGTGTGTCTCTGTGTGTGTGTGTTTGTGTGTGTGTTTGCCGCGGCAAATAAAAAGCTTTGCCAATTCCACGTAATCCACTTGAGGCCATTGGCAAAGGGTAGGGGGGGCATGCTGCTGTTGCTCTTGCTGTTGCTGTGTTGCACAGTGGGAGTCATCATTATAGAGCAACTGAGAGTTGCCCTGCATCGCTTATTAGTTGGCGCAAAACCAGGGAATGTGGCTGCCGCAGGGCACAATTGGTGGGCTGCCAATCGCAATGGGGGCGCGCTGCTGCTGCTGCTGTCCCCTTAACCCCCTATTATTTGGAATAAACTAAAGCGGCTAACAAAAGCTCACACCCTGTGTGTGTTAACTGGCAAAGCTCGGAACATCAGTTGGCAAATGTCTTGTGGCGCAAATTTGCATGCTTGAGTGGCAATTTCAGTTGCATAACGATTGCTTTGTCAGAGTATTCAATATTATATGCGATTTGTACTCAAAGGGGTAATCTGATGGAGGGAGAGCGGGGAGGGGGGGTGGGCAATGAGCAGCAGGGGTTTGCTTTTAAGTAGTCAGGGAATTAGTTTTGATTTGTTTACGCATAAAACGGCAAGCACAAAATGACAGACGCTGCTCAAAGGATGCAACTGAGTGAGCTGTCAACTTGTTTTACTGCTTATATCCGGTCACGCAGACGCTTAGGTTTAGGGCTAGGGGAGTGCGGAGTGCGCAGTGGGGTGGGTGAAGGTTTACTGAGCGAGTGACAAGAAGTTGCAAGTTGCTTTGGGCGACATTGCGACGTCTGTTGGCGTCTATTTGCACAACTTTTTGAACTCATTTCCGTTGCAGTTGTAGACAGACCACCCACACACACACACACACACACACACACACACACACTCACACACACATACACTTTCTGGCCAAAATGATTTCTGCCACTGTCTGTAAAGTTTTTACACGCTGCTTGTCAGCCATTTTTTAGCTGGGGCCATTTTGGGCGGCCATTTGCAGTTCTCTGATGACAAGTTTGGAGTTCATATTTTAACTAACGACTGGCGACACACACACACACACACACCACACACACACGACACACACACATATGGAAAATGATAATTTAGTCAACATGGCAAGTTGCCTTTTCCTAGTTTACAACTCTTTATCTCTCTCTCTCTCCCTCTCTCTCTCTCTCTCTCTCTCTTTCTCCCTTTCTCTCTGCTTCTATGTTTCTATCTCATTTTGGCTGTGTGTGTGTTTTGTATGAAAATTGAAGCGTAAAAATTAATGCTTGAGTGCATTTGTGCAAAAGACAACACACAAACACACACACAAACACACACACACGCACACACACAAATAATAGAAAGAGCTGACGACGACAACCAGCAAAGAACAACACACCCAAAAAATCGTAATGGAGAACTTAGACGAAGGGGGTGAAGAAACTGCAGCTAGATGAAGAAGGGGGGGGGGGGGCTGGGGCAAACAAAAATAGTATTTCTGGCATTGCAACTGTTTTTTCTATGGGAAGCCAAAAATTTTATTTTAAAGGCGCATTCCACAGCAGAAAAAGAAGAAGAAGCAAAGGAGCTGCATTTATGCCTTGCGGCATTGCTGCGGAAATTGGATAAAAGTTGAAGCCACAAGTTGCATAATAGGAAATTAGGCTGGCACAATAATCATTTCAAGAGCAACTAAAGTAAGGCAAAAGCTTAAAGTATATCTTAATAAAAAAATGAATTTTATAAAAGAATAATTAAATATGATTTTAGATAAGTTTTATTTCTAATAGAAAACATCTAAATATTATCAGAAAACACAATTTTGCCTACATTTAAATTCTTATTTATTCTACTATTTACTTTATTGCAAAGAAAATAGTTTTTTATCTGTGCAATCTTCTTGAATATTTCAAACTATTATTTATACCCAATGCACAATCAGCACTATTATTATTATTTTTTTTTTATTATTGACTCAGTCACAGCGTAAAATGCGTTAAACTTCAAAGCTATTTTACATATGCCACTAGAAGTATTTCAACTATGCACAATTTATTGTGAAATTCCCCAGGGTTTCACTGGTTTCGCTATTATTATTTTTTCTGTTATTTCCAATTTTTTTTTTTCTTATGCGTTGTTGTGGGATTTGATGAAAAACGGCTCTTTGAAGTTTGCATCAAATTTGGGTTTAATTTTCATTTCGTTTGTGGCTCAGCAACCCTTGGCCAAAAAGTACATTTAGAAAACGTTTATCTAATGCTCAAAATCGCGGCTATGGGATATCGAAATAAGGTGGTTGTGCCACGCACAGAAGGTTTGTGAGGTTGTGGGGAAGGGGTGCAGAGAGCTCACTGTAAACATTTAACATGCAATTTGGCGCAGCTGCTGTGAAAAATTGAAAAGCCCGCGAACCAGAACTCATAAATTGCCATTTAAATGAGGCACAAATGAAAAACGTCAAAGGCGGTAAACGAAGCAGGCAACACACACACACACACACACGCAGACATATTACCACATGAGTGCCTTATGCTTTTAGCCGCCCGAGCTGAGCCTGGCCTAATGAGTAGAAACAAAGCAATATTTGCCAGCAACGTGCCAAATTCCGCAAAAAGAAAAAAAATATTGCCAAGATGAAAAATTACGCATGGAAAATGAAGAAAATAGAGAGAGAGAAGAAAAACGTCAATGAAAATATTTACGGGGCATGTGTGCAGAGGGAAAAGGAAGTGCTCCCTTTCTGCCTCACATCTGTATACTCATGTATGTGGTGGGCTTGGGCTTGGGCTTGTATGTTGATCAAAAGGCATGCGGCAAAAGGAACATGCACATAACAAATTAGCATGCATAAAACAACGCCTTCCCCTTAAGGGGGCGTGGCACACACTCAAGTGTGTGTGTGTGTGTGTGTGTGTGCATAAAGCAATATTTATGCCCATATACACATATTCTTGGAGTTGTAGTAAATTGCTCCCCTTGCCTTATCCCAAGAACTCCAAATTAAGCATGGAATATGCGCGGCACTTTTATTAGAAATGAGCCGAGGACCAGTGAATAGTCGGGGGAGAGTTGGTGAGTAGGGGGGGGGGAGGAGGTATTTGGTTTGGCAAGAGATTGATAATTTGTGAAGTGGTAGATTGTTTGGCATATACATATTGCTTAAGGAGACGGCACTTAAGTCCTGTCGCTTTGCGATGCGCTCATTTTTGTAATAAAAATTCCGCAAAAAATCGCTAAGAATCAAGCTGAAATTAGCAGCTGACATTTGACGTTTATTGCAATACTCTAACAGGCAGTCGAAAATGTTTGAGACATTTTTTTAAAATATTGATTTTCATTACAAAATAGTTGTTTTGCCAAATTTCAACAGAAAAAGATTTAAAATTTAAATCAAATAAATTATTACCATTATTTTTTGCAAAACGTAAAAAATAATTTTTTTTCTTCTTTTCCATTTTATTTATAATTTCTGTGGCTACTTTTGACTGTGTTAAAAATAGTTAGAAAATAGTTTTAATCTTAAATAATTTTTTAATAAAATTACTGATTGCTACTTGAGGCATGATTAAAGGGTATCTGTAAGTCGAGTAAGCTCAGCTATGATTCCACATCCCTTTAACCTAAGCGCCAGCTGCGTTTGCCTAACCATTCAGAAGAGTTCTTCAACATTATTTCTTATTAAAAGTCAAATTGCAAAGCCAACAATCGAAAAACTATGCCAACAAAGTAAAGCACACAAAAAAAAGAAAGGAAGAAAGAAAACTCTGCGGCTGATTACCTGCTTAGCAGACAATCCACTAGTCTAACCAGGAGGCGCCACTTAATTACAAATTCCAGGGCAAAAGATAAACGCTGACAACAAAGGACAAAGAATTAAGGATATGAATTGCACAGCTCAATGATTCGACCAGGCAGATTGCTGCTGTCCTCTCTGACTCCTCTGATTAGTTGCCGCAACCCAAAAAAAAAAAACACTCAGGCAAAAACAAAGCTTCATTATGCAAAAGTTGTTGTTGTTGTTTGTTGTTGTGGGCGTGGCAAAGTAATGAAGTCGATGTGAAGTTGTTTGCCAGCCGCTGTCGGAAAATGGTTCGTTTAGGCGGGCGCCTCAAATTATGCAACAAGAACACAAGCAGCGGCTGCAACTGCTTGCATATGCAGCGAGGGGCAAGAAAGGGCGAGCGGGTAGCGGGTAAGGGGCAGACGACGAAGTAGGGAATAAAATAAATGTGCATATGAATTTTGAAGAAACGGCAAAGGATACGCCGAGTCTTGCCAGCCAGCCAGCAGCCAATGCAAAAGTGCACTAATACACCCACCAACACAACAACACACACACGCACACGCACACACACGCATGCACTAATACAGTCGCATAGTAAATTTATGCTTGTGTTAAAGTTTCTGGTGCGTATGTTGGCCCAAAAAAGTTTGCGCTCACAAAAACTTGAGCAGCAGCAGCAGTGGCAGTGGCAGTGGCAGAGTCAGCAGTGGCAGAGGCAGGCAGCAGCTGCAAAAATGTTCAGCACTCACACAAATTAAATAACAATTTTCTCTAACAATTTCGCAACGTTTTCGCTTTGGCTTTGGCTTTCCGTTGCGTTTTCCTTAACGTTTTTCCTATGCTGCTGCTACTTCTTCGACATTACTTTTTTTTTTTTTTGTCGTTAACTTTATGTGGGCGTTTGTGTTGACAATGTGTGTGTGCGTGTGTGTGTGCGTGTGTGTGTGTATGGGTGTGGCTAAGTCTGCATATGTTAACTGCCTGCTTGCGCAAAAGTAGCTCAGTAGACTTTGTCACTACTTTTTGGCCCCGCATTTCGGCTAGCTTTTTGTTTACATTTTATTTTATGGAATTTAAACAAAATGCTGCAAAAGTTGCACTCACTTTATTTTTTCCTCCCTTCTTTATTTATTTTATTTTTTGCTGGCTGCAAAAAAGTTACACAGCTTGAAGAGAGCATTTTTTATTAGCTACAAAGTGCAGTTTAATGAAGATATTTTTGGTGCCAGTTTCGTCGTCCTTTTGCTCTCTCTCTCTTCGTCTCTCTCTGTCTCTGTCTCTGTCTCTGCCTCCATGAATATTAGCAAAGAGGCAGCCTGTCATCGCATATTAAGTGAAGAGAACTTTAAATAAGCAGCAGTTAAATTAAGTGTGGTTTTTTGTAGCGAGGCTTGTTTAATTGAAATATCTTCTAATTTATTTATTTATTATTATTTATTTATTATTTATTATGAATTTATTGCTCAACACTTGGCTAAAATTTCTAAATTTGATTTGCTTTAATAACAACAATTACACAAACAACAACAACAACTGCTAACAAATTTTTAGTTTGACGCTTTTAATGCGACTTCTTCCGCATGTTCACCATGTTTCTTGCAATCGGGTATTGTAAAAAGAACCGGAAACTTCGTAGACGGAGAAACTTGCTCGACTTTTGCTTGGCAGTTTTTGGGAGTTTCTTGTTTTTTTTTTTTTTTTTGGAATTTTAGTTTAATTTTAGAAGCAAACACAAATACAAGGCGCACTACAAGTGCAACGGGAAGTGGATGAGAATGTGGATGTGGATGTGGATGTGCAAGTACAAGGTACAGTGAAGCCATTTACCCCAGGGGCTAACTACGATGCACAACACACCAAACACATTTCCAAACATGTATCGTTCGCTCTCTCTCTCTCTCTCTCTCTCTCTTTCTGTCTGTTGCTATCTCTTTCAGCTGGGCGCATGTAGTAAATTTAATCTGTATTGTTGTGTGCGTTGTTCGCGCTTACAGGTTTTATTCAACTTGTTTGCCGTGCCACCTTTTCAGCTGCTGTCTCTCGCACATCCTGCATATCCTGGCCCGTCCTTGACTACGCTCGCTCTCTCTCTGCTGCCACTTGATAAATATGACTATTTCACGCTGCCTTCCCCCCACTCCCCACTCCACATTCTTCTTCTTTTTCTGTTTAGTTGTTTATTTGCGCTAAGCGTTAGCAGCAACGCCTCTGTCATCTTTTACTCCTTGACTCTTGGCTGCCAGGAGAGTCTGGGAGTCCGGGTGTCCGGGTGTCCGGGAGTCCGGGAGTCCTGGGGTCCCTGGATCCCCACTGCGTATTTTGTTTATACAGCACTCAATTTCGCAGTTTTAATGACAAAATGTCTTACCTTGAAATTGCATGCGAGCAAGGACAGAGGAGTTATAAGTGTGTGTGTGCGAGTGTGTTTGTGTCTCCCTCTCTCCCTCTCTCTGTCCGTCTAAAGATGTTTTGCCTGCCTCCGTCCGTTTTCCTTTGTCCTCTTGAGCGACTTTGTTTGATTGCTTTGGCCACAGCAGCAGCAGCAGCAGTTGTTGAACAACTGCCATGTTTGTATTGCACTCGAGGGTTCTTCTACTACTACTTAACCCATCTAAGCTGCGGCAGTACCTGACCTGCTGCTGTCATCTGACAGCAGCTTAACCCACCAATGCCAGCAATCCGGCAAACCAGCACTTGGCAAGTTTTATTGTCTCAGTGTCCACTTAACTTGTGCCCGAAGACAGCTTAATGCAGCCAAAGCGAAAGAGAAAGAGAAAGAGAGAGGGATAGTGGGAGGGAGGGGTAGAGTGGGGGCAGAGCTACTGATGCAGCTTGAAACTGACAATATGAAATCAAAGCTGTGCGCATTTTCTTTAATTTCCGGTCGTATGATTTCGCATTTTTTCTTGGCGAACATTCAAACATTGACAGCGGCAGGCGGCATCGGCATCGGCATCGTTGTCATCTACAGCTGAACATTTTATTCATGGCGTATACGTAATTTCTCAATGCCTGAGCAAAAGCTGATTGGAATTGGCTACCAATCCCCTCCACGCCTCTGTCTCGAGTCATCAATCATGCGTCGTTTTTCCACACGCCCAGGCAAAGATTTGACAAGTGTCAATGCGACAAGATTGAGCCAGGAACACAGGCACAGAGATAAATGGAGAGTTTGAGCTGGGGGGGGGGGGGGGGGGGTTGATGCGACAGAATGAAGTATAAAGTCTTTGGATAACTTTGCGAAAATCACATGCAAAGTAAAATGTCGAAGTTTTGACAGGCCACCAAAAGCAGTTATAGCAGAAAAAGCAGCCAGCAAAAAAAAAAAAAATAAAAAAAAGAAAAGAAAAGTCGAGAAAATATTTAACACAAAGCTGAAACGCAAAAGTTTTCATTTGTTTTGCAACGTGCTGAAAACTGCTGTCAAAGTTTTTAATGTTTTTAACTCGCTGCTGTCACCTGCCAAAAGCCCAAAAACGTAGGCTCTCTATATATATATATATATATATTGATGGAACTACTCGAGTTGGAGCTGGAAAACCCGGCTGTCCCAAACTGGACTTTGGATTTAGCATTGAGTCCTTTGTGGGGACACATAATAAAGCCGTCGACAAGCCGTTGAAATATGTTTGATTATATTCGAAAATATTTGAGTACTTTCGTAATTGATATTTGCCCATTTGACTTACCCTTGACGGAGACAATGACACTCTGGAGCACATCGAGCTTTTTCTTGTTGGCCAGCGATTGGCCGACGCACTTGTAGGTGCCCGCATCCTGGTACATGACATCCTTGAGCGAGAATTGGCCCGTCGGCTGCGAGCTGCCATAGCCGAGGCCACGCAGCCTCGCCGACACGGGATCCAAGTGTGACCAGCAGCCCAGGGAGCCTAAACAGAGCAGAGCAGAGCAGAGAAGGGAATACATTAAAATCCATTGCATAATTCGGCGACTGGGCGCCATTTCTAATTTAATTAATTGACTTTGGCCCTGGCACGCAAGTTTTAATTTCTTTAATTGATGCGTCTCGGCAAAACAAAAAAAAACTTTTACTTTCATTTGTCAAAGAGGGGACCCGCAACCCGCACCCCTCGCCCGCCTCTCCTACTCACACCAACTAACTGAAATTACGGGGCTGCGTTGGCCCGTTTGTTAGTTGGCCAAAAAGTGAGCAAAGTAAATTGCACGCATAATTAATTTTCAATTGTGCTAATTAATGAATAGTCCTCCTCCATTCAACGCGGACTGTCTGCCTCTGTGGGAATCTCTCTTCGATCTGTGTGTGCCTCAATTAGTGGAACGAAATTTCAAATTTAATTAGATTTTCGACGTTTATCTTTCATTGAAGTTCTTTCATGCCACCATTTTTGGCAATTACTTTGACGTATATTTTACAATTTATTTCTGTACGCTTTTTTGCCACAGCAAAATTGAGTAAATTGGTTCAAATGAATAAATGTATTTTTTTTTTATGCCTACATCCCACATGGACCGAGCAGTCAGTTCCAGTCTCTTTTCCAGTTGGCAGCATTTCAACGAGTGATTTTAATTTATGAAAATGTTCTTACCTTGTGGACACTGCAATGTGACGGCGCCACCGAGTTGCACTTCCAGCTGCCCCTTGTTGGGATTATGCGAGGCAGCAGCCACGGAGACATCCTGATCATCTGGTTCCGATGTGACATCAACCGAGTCATCTGCAATGTGCACAAAAAGTGATTGTAAGAAATTGCATAATAAATTTAAAGACTTTTCTTGTTGCTTGTGGCGTGGCGGGGGCAAACACATGTGTGCTGCGTGTGGCAAGCGCATAAAATATGATAAGCTTGTCAGCAATTGTCAAATGTGACAATATTTCAATGACAACAAAATGGCCAAAACGGGGGGCGACGAGGGTGGATGGGAAAGTCAACAGTTGGCAGTTCTTAAGCAAAACAAATTGTGCTCCAGCGCCTAGCTTTGACAGGATGTGGCATGTGATGGGGGCGAGACACTTTTGGTGGCAACAGTGACAAGCACCTGAGTCATGGCCGGGAGCAGGAATCGAAGCGAATCTGGTGTAATTCTGCAACACGCACAATGAGTTGGCACATTCGATTTGGCGTGATTTGACTGACTAGTATATTGAGGTCCTGGCGGTTCACTGCCTCAGTTGAACTTAAAGTGAAAATCGTTGCGCAACCAGCTGGAAAATTGACTGAACTTCAGCAGCAGCAGCAGCATTACGAAATCATAAATAAATACTATGCTGAAGAAATAGAAGCTGGAAGATAAAAAAAGAAATAACAAGATATTGCGATGCTTCATTCTAATTTAGCTGCGAGCACAAAATGACATCAAATTTATGCGACATATTCGCATATTTTGTGCTTAACGGTGGCAAACTCGAAAATGTGAGAATAGAGAGGGGCATCGAGCAAAAAAATGAGAACTGAGTGTTATGTGTATGTGTGTGCTTGTGTGTGTGTGTGTGTGTGTGAGTGTGTGGAATCTAAGGCTGGACACGTGACGTGTCACGATCTAGAAATTAGATACATAATTTTTAGAGCTACTTTTTACAGAGACGATGTGGTTCAGAGTTGAAATTTAGACAGCTAACAAACTGATTATAAATTATTTTAGGCAAATTAAAATTAAGCTTATCCTAATTAGAATCTTATTAAAAAAAAAGTTTTACTCTTGGCTGAATTTATTTTTTCATAACTACGACTCCGTAGAACTCTTTTTTTTTATAGTTTTATTTTTAATACATATTTTTCCGATAAAAACTGCTCTTCCACAATCTTATCTTGGCCCCTGTTGAGCGGTTTGCACTTTCAGGGATAGTGTGATATGATTTTTGATTTTCTAAACATTTATTTGTACATTTTGGAATTCTGTTTTTATAAATTAACAATATATAAATATATATAATGCTCTATCAGAATATATTTTATATGTAATTCGTTACTCCCTAAAATCTACTCTCTAAAATCTACTATTCAAATAATACTCAGAAAGTAAGCTGAATTTGCCATACAAAATGCTTGCAACATTTTGCTGGGGGTGCGTTGCGTATTGCAATTTGTGGCTCGTGTCGCAAACAAGACGATAGGTGTTGTCTCTAGTGTTGTGTGTGCGTGTGTGTGTGTGTGTGTGTGTGGTGTGCTTTAAATTTGAGGCAGCCTTTTGTGTCACATACTTTATGGCTCTGTTCGTATTACATATAAATTACAGTTTGCGTTGACGTGCGCCTAAAAGTATGCAGCGTGCGGCTTTTGTTTGAGACCGGATATCATAACAATAAGTTGCCCAAGTGGATGCCGGGGCGAAAATCATGACAAAGGACCCCCAAGCCAAATTGTCTATATGTGTGTGGGTGGGTGTTCGTGTGTGTGTGTAAGCCTTACAAAGTGCTGCCCACTTATCAGCGGCATTTCAAAAGTCTGGCAATTTGAGGTTGCACCTCAAAGCGCTCATAAAATTAGCCTTCGCCGCACAATTAACAAAAACTACTAATTACACAGAGAGAGAGTCATTCCGGATGGCTAAAGGCAACCCTTGACGACGACGACGACGACGACGACAAAACGCACCCCAGACACACATTAAAGAAGTGGCGAAACACTTAAAGTTCCTTCAATTGTGCTGGGATTCACAATCGCGAGAGGAGGGGTGAGGTGTGTTGAGGTGTGGAGAACTCGAAACGCCAAAGTAACAATTAATTGTGAGCTCATTTCGAGCCGAGCGCGCCTTCGTCGAGCATGTCAATCAGTTGGTGGCAATGAATGGATCTGGAGTGCAAAACCACCCTTGAAACAGCGGTCAGCAACCCCTGCGAATTTTGTTGCTGACAATAGCGCAAAAAATTGTACTCGGCATGGTGCCGCAGGGGGTGGTTTGGGCGGCAGAGGCGTGTTGCTTAGTCAAAATCACGTAGTTATAAACATTTTTTATTGCTTGAAGAAAAAAAGAAAAAAAAAAAATAAATAAATAGAAGAAGACAAAGTGACGCAGCGCAAATTGACAAGTGAAAACTGTGGGCAAATTGAGAGAATGAATGAAAGATCTCCACACTTCTCCCTCCTCATCTGTGTGTTGTTTGGCTGTCTTTAAAATGTCTAATGAGCTCAGCTCGACTGACAGACATTTGTCAATGGACATCGCTGGTGGCTGTTGGCCTGCTCCTGATAAGAAACCCGAGACTGCAAATTGTAAAATGGGAAAATTTATAGAATTTTGTGGGGCTGAGCGATTACACTAAAGGCAAATAATTTGAAAAGGAAAGCATTTGATATATATTATGAAATCAGATAATAGCCACGAGGGTGACAAGGGGGAAACAAAATGCCAGGAAGTAATAAGAGCATTGCATTCCAAGATAAAATCAGCATTTAATTTGATTGTGTTTTAAACTTAATATTACAAATTATGTAAGAAGACTAAATGCTGAACTGTGCTGAAAGAATACAAATTGTATTTGTAAATTATGTAACTATGAAGTATTCAATTCCTATTTGAATACTTCATATCAATTAAAGCATTTAATAAAAATTAATCTGTGGGAATACTTTGCCTGTCTTTTGGCCAAATGATATCCGACACTAATTAGCAAGTCCAATTAATTAGTTAAAGGCTCAACTTATTTTACACAAAATAAATATTAATAAACATTAAAAAAAACATAAATTCCATTATGTTGGTTTATTAAATGTGTATCTATACAAAATGCATATTATTTAAACTTTAAGAAACTTGACTCGCATTTTTCATTTTCAATTTCTTTGCGTTTTTATTAGCCATAAATCACACACCATTTGAGTCAGGTCCTTAAAAACTGCCAAGTATTCGACACAAGTTTATTCAACATCTTTTGAAGTTGTGCTCTTCAGATTTGCTCCATCCTCCATGCTCACTGAGGATATCATAATTCCCAGCACTTGTGCCACGCATATTTTGCTCAATGGCCATTGATAAGTACGCATTCCGCAAGTCCCAAAACAAAAACGGGAGTAAAGAAAAGCAAATAAACAAAAGCAAACAAATGTGCATCAAGTAACGTCCATATGTCGTCGGAGATTCAGGGAGCGGAGGAGGACTCGTGAATGTCTTCCGCATGGCATATAAATCCGAAGCAGAACAACTGGATGGGAACAAATATGAAGAGCAAACAACAAACACTAATGCAAACAAGAGGAATCAATATGCCAGACAGATAGACAGAGACAGAGACAGAAAAAGAGAAAGAGAGAGAGAGACAAAACATATTTCAGGCAAATAGTGCCACGAGGGGAGGCAACTCAACTCGGCTGGGTTTGTAGTGGATTCTCGCAACGCTCTCTTGCCACCAATCATTAATCATAAAGCATCATCATCAGCATGTTGGCGTTGGATTCAAGTAGCTGCCACGCCGCGTCCCGCCGCATCCCGCAACGCAACGACCGCTCGGCGCTGCCAGGACAGCCTGAAGGACTCTCAAGTGTGGGCTTTGGGTTGGGTTGGGTTGGGTGCCTGCCTGCCTGCCAAATGCAGGCCAGTCACAGCTAGCCCGAAAAAGCTGCCCGTAAGCCGCACCCTTCTCAAGCCGTCAGACTGAGTGTATCAGGCACATCAATATGTCCACACACACACACACACACAAATACATAACACACAAAAGGGATGTCCTGCATGGGTGCTACTGGCTTCATAAATCCTTCAAAGCGGCCAACACGCATTTGCTGTCGTTTACATATTGTAAAGTTATTAACTTGTTTTTTTTTCCACACTTTATTTGTTGGTCAAAGATACTTTTGAGCATTCTCAATTCTGCAGATACAATTTTTAAACTGAACTTTTCAATTTTCATTAGTTGCTGCTGGTTTTTTGTCTTTACATTTTACGTCTACAAAAATGCATCATCATATTTATTCATGAATATGAAGCTGAAAGAACCGCTGCTGCTGCCAAGAATCAGCTTAACTTACAAGCTTAATAAAGAGCCAGCGGAAGCAAGAAATTGTTAGTTGAGGGGGGGGGGGGGTGGAAGAGGGGGGTGAGTAGTGTGTGTGTGTGTGTTGCTGTGGGTTGATTGCGTTTGTGTCTTGGTTATAAATTGTAATTTTTTTCTATAGCGCTGCAGCATGTATAGAATTTTCAGCGGAAACTACAAATTTCGAGCTGCTGCTTGGATCCATCTTGGGGGTTTTGGTATTCAGTCTACGCGATTAATTTGCAATGAGCAGAAATTGTAGAAGATTGCACAGCATGTGAGTTGCACAATAAAATACAGAAAAAGTATTGTAATAAGCAAACGCAAAGAAAGTAATTGAAGATTGGTTATGAAAAACAAAACTACTTAAATAAATTGTAAACTTGAAAATTGTGAAATAATAAAAACCCCAATTTCACATCTATTTTTATCAGTTACAATTTCAAGTTTATTGCATATTTTTGTTTACATATATTGAATTAAAAGCATTCAGTTGCCATGGCAATAATCATTTTTTACATTGATTCACGCTTATTTCACACGATAAAAAATTCAAGATTATTGTCCCAAAATGAGTTTTTAATATTTCTTTAACAGAAAAAGGGAAAGAACAAAAAAAAAAAAAAAATACTAAATGAGTTTTGCGTCTCATTTGAAGCGAAATAAAAACAAGTCAAATAAAATTTTATTGCAAATCTTTTTGTGCTGGCTCCTGCCACCAAAAAGGAACTTGGCCAACAGCCCAAGCAAGGACCAAACAAACATATACCGAAATGTAATCGCTGGCTATAAAAACAAAAGCAGCAAACAGAAAACTAATAATCGTGCGCGCCGATAAACACAGATATTCAAGAGGAGGGGGAGCGGGGGAAATGTCCAACATACTCGCATTTTCAGCTGGTTGCGGGGCGTGGGGGCTTGGCGAGGGGCTAAGGACAGCCAGAATAAAATTCTTCATATTGGGCCTGGCTGCTGTGGCAGGACGAAACTGAACGATAAAGTTAAACCGCGATAACCAGCATGACAAAGGATAATGGATAACATGCGCAGGGACATTGCCGATTAGCCCTGGCCGCCAGTTGAGGCATAAGAGATGGCTGGATGGGTGGGCGGTTTGGGTGGTTTGGAAATGCTTACGATAGCGTGTAAAATTAAATTTTATTGTAATGCCCCCTCAGAGCCAGCGGACAAATGTGTTTTTCCAATTGGGGACCATCTCCTCTTCAGCTGCTTGAGCTTCTCAAATGCTGCTCACATTGTTTTGTAGTTTGTTGTTTTTTTTTTTTTATTGTCTCAAAGAGAAGCGGGCTGAAGGGGCGTTGAGTTTTTGAAGATTGGTTGCATTTTTCTAACAGTTGGCCGGGCAAATTAGTTTAGTGCTGCTTTCGAGGTTTTCCCCAATGCGTCGACGGCCACCAAAGTCTCTGCGGAACTGCCGATGAGGTCAAATTCTGAATGCTCCGTAATTTTCCATTGATGTTGTTGAATAAGGAACCGTAAATTAATTACAGTAATTTCTGTTACTATGAAAGACTTGGTTTTTGAAATAAAAAGAAGATTCCATTTGATAACAACAAATTAGAATTGCCTCTTCAACATTTCGACTTAAAACAAGCTTGTACAAAAAATAGTATTTTAAAGTCTGAAAATAATTGAGTAATTGTTAAATTTATCATGTAAACTGGGAGACCAAGTCAAATATGGTTGACAAATACAGCTGGGTTGAAAGTTAAGCGCCAGTTAAACTGCTCAGTTTGAGCACATGGCTAAGGCGGACGGACAAATCGTACGGACGGAATGAAAGCCAATCGATATCGGCTGTCAGAGTTTGCTTTACACCCATTTTTCTAATCCGAAACTTTCACTAATTGCACTTTGTTAGCCAAACATCAGAAACATGATGCAAGCCACTCAACATTAATTAGCCTCAATTCGAACTTTAACTCATTAATGAGGCAGGCAAACAAACTCGTCCCGGCTGTGGCAGGCATACCTGAGGAGCGCGACCTCCTCCTCCTCCTCTTCCCCTTTCAGCACAACCTCAACACATGTCGGCTGTCGGCTGTCGGCTGTCGGTTGTGGCCAATCGCAGAGGCGTCGTCTCCTTCTTCCAAACGCTGGCCACTTTTTGCTTGGCCCAGTCTCGTTTGACGTACGTGTCAAATTAGCGACGTTTTAACAAGCTCAGCGCGTCCGTAAGCCGCTCCCTTTGTCCCACTGCCCACGACATGATAGCTACTGCTGTGTGTCCTTCGTGGTTCCTGACGGCACAGCCGGCAAATCAATCACGTGAAAGTGGCTGGCGCAAAACTTTGAGAAACTACGTCAAATTGCCTACTTTTGTGCACGTGGACGTTGCAGGTTGAACGTTGGATGTGGAACGTTGGACGTTGGACAATGGACGATGGACGTCGCGCTGTTGACTTTAGCCATTCGTCCTGAGCATGTCCTGTACTTTTTGGTCGTCTAGGACACTGATTGCTTTTTCATTGCATTTTGTCAGGCACTCGAAAGCAAAGTTTTCTTTTGCTACCTGAACGGCGTTTTCCAGCTCAATGGCCAATGGAATGGAGGAGGGAGCGGGGACTGCGGGGCTGCGGCACTAGAAAACATATCGTCAGCAATTAAGCGCGCATTCAAACGTCTGTCGCTGCTGAAGGGGGTGGAGGGTGAGGGTGTCTTCCTTTTGGCCCTGCTTAAAATCAAATTGCGATTTATCAGTTTTCTTGTTTAAAATTTTCTCGGCATTTCTTTTTTTATTTGAAGCGCCATTTATCAAAAGCTGTGCAGCTGCTTTGGTAGTTTATGACAGCTAATCCTCGGATACTATATCTTATAGATATTGCCTTCAACTTTATCTGTGCACACACAGAATGCGAATGCGAATGTGAATAGGTTTTTGACGTATCTTATGCCGACTGTTGCCAGTTCGATTTGCCATTTTGGCAGTTTTCGTAAACGTTTTACAAATTGATTTATGTGCTTAACATGTTGCCAAAAACTCGAAACCAAACCCAAAAACTCCCCGACAAACGTCTCACAATTAGATTTCACTGCAAAATCAACGGCACAAGTTTTCGACAATCAAAAGAGAGAGAGACAGATAGAGAGAGAGAGAGAGATAAGGATGTGTTGTTAGTGAGAGTGAGATAGCCAGCCTGGCACATCAATCATCGATAAATGTCGATATGTCGGCCCAGAAGGGCATTCTGCTTGTATTTTTTTTGTTTTTTTTTTTATGTTTTCTGTTGCCAACTTCACTTTTTGGCCTCTTTGGGCGCTTTTATTTTTATTAATAAAGCATTTGTTTTCCCCATAATGAGCAACGACAGCCGCCTGTCAGGATGCTTTTCGCTTTTCCTTTTCATATTTTTTCGCTTTTTTTTTTTGTTGTTGTTTTTGTTGAACGCATAAAACACATTTTGCAGCTTGAGGAAAAATCTCTCCCCTGGGTCAGCTTTTGGACAGCTGTGGGAGGAGCAGCGCCTGCGGCCAGCATTCGCATAAAAAAGTGGCAACACTTTGTCACGTTGTTATTACCAATAATATTTTCTTTTCCATTGTTTTTTTTGTCTCTTCTGTTTTCTGTTGTTGTTTTTTGTGTGCTTTGCTTTGGTTTTGCTTTTACTGCTTTTACTGCCTTTTCCTTTGTTGTTTGCAGTTTCCGCTTTGAGCGGCTTCTGGCAGTCATTTTGTGTTTGCCATGATTGATGAGCGCGAATTTTACGAACTGTAGCCTCTTTATTGGATGAGGGTAGAGAGGGGTTAAAGACGCTGATAGAGAGAAGCTGGCATATTGATTGGGTAATTCTTGTGGGGCGTGATGTGATCTCTAAATCTTTAGTGAGAGATCATTTGCATCCCTTTAAATATTATGTAAGAATTGCCACTACTAAAAATGCATATTTTTTAAACTTGCACAGAAATCTGTGGAACTGTCTTTTAGTTAGTAATTTGAGATTATATCGGACATATAATATTTTAAGCAGAATAAACCAGTAAACGGATCGTGAAGATCTCGATTTTTGCATTGAAATTTGTTAAGCCAAAATTGATCTCACTTTTGCCCCGCTGTTGTGCCCCAAATTTATGTGTCTGTTCGCACACAATTTCATTGCAATTTAATGAGTCTGAAAATTACTTTTAGCCTGCACACACACGCACATACACATAGACACACACACTCACATTAAGCTAATCAAATTTTATTTTCGCTTAGCGTGAAAAAAAAAAATGAAAAAAGTTTTTTGACTGGCTGCTTTTAGGCAGCAAAAATAGCGACAACATTTGCCTACAAAGTGGCGTCTGTCAGCGACATATATTCAATAAAAATAAAAATATTTACAAGCATTAACACGCGTTCAGCGCATAAAGTGGGGCAACTCAATGGCAGGGTGGAGGGGGGAACATCTTTAGCCGCAAAACGAGAAAATATTGACAGCAAAATGGCGCGTAAGCAAAAATAGTGTGGCAAGGGCAAAGTGAGGGGGTTTGGGGTGTCACAGACAGAGGGTTGACAGTGTCGCTGAGTCGCTCAGTGCCAGTGCCAATGCCAATGCCAATGAAATTTGCCACATTTTGCATATGGAGGGTAGCGAAACGCCTCAAAGTATGCAACGCGGCACGGGATGTGGCAAATGGGGCAAGCAATGCGTCGACTGATGATGGGACGCACCATGTGCGAGTGTCGTAAAAGCTAAGCAAATTTTTTTTTGGCATTTTTAGCTTTCTTTTCGTTTTCGTTTTTGGTGTTGGTTTTGGGGTGCACAATATTTGTATTATATGAGAACTAATGGCGAAAATATTATCACGCGCCATTTTCGAGGGCAATTTCACGCATTTAAGCGCTAATTTATTTGAAGTGTACTCACATCGCACGCTGAGGTAATAGCCAATCGACGAGTATTGAAAGTTCAGATGCCTCGATGTGCACTTGTACCAGCCGGAATGTTCCCGTCTAATCGATGTAAAGTTGAGGAAACCGTCGCCCGTTTGCGGCACCTGAAAGAGAGGGGAAGAGTTAGTCAAAAAATTTGAGACAGATGCAGTTGATGCGGGGAGGTGGAGGGGGTTGATGGTTAAGCAACGAGTTTCGTTCTTATGCGTAAACAATTTTTGGTAATTAAGGCAAGGCAAATAGTTGGTCCAAGAACTTTTTCGCGACAACTCGGCACGAAAATCCATTTAAAACTTGCTCCTTGATCAAAAATCACACACAAAAGCAAGCCGAAAATCTAAGATCCAACACAGTGCGGAGTCGAGGCTGAAGCTGTTGCAGCTGCAGCCAACGTATGCATAAGTTCTACAAGACTTACCGGTGTGTCACCGTCGTCCTTCTGCCAGCGCGGCGTGCTCGGTGGATTCGAGTCGACATCGCATTTGAGGCTAACTTCGATGCCCTCCCGCAAAGGATAACCAAAGCCAGGTGTGCGCGAGATGGCAAACGATGGCGTATCTGCAGGTGAGAGGAGAGAAAACCCGGGGAAGGGTGGTAAACAGTAGAACAATTATAAGAAAAGATATAACACACAGATACGATGCGATTTTCGGTTTGTTATTTTGGTCCTGTCGCCTCGGCGACTTTGTGGCAACATCTACAAAATAGTTTTTAATTAAAAAAATTACTACACAAAAATAAACCTCAAGCAGCAGAAACTTTTATAATTAAACTAAATGCAAATGTGTGTTTTTTGTGTTTTGTGTTTTTCGTTTTTCATTTATTTTTGTTTTTGTATTGTGAGTTGCTTGAGTTGCAGCTACCAAAAACTAACGGACTACGTTGTTTCTGCATCTTTCCATGCTCAACAGAATATTTGAGTGGCAAAAGTAAAGAAAGCAACTTTTTGATGAAATCTACAAAATTTGCTATTCCTCTTAAGAGAACAACGAAAATTAGGTTTTTGCTTTTGAATCTAAATGTATACATTTCGTAGTGGCAAGTTTCGAGCGCTCAAAAACACACAGTAAACTTTGCAAGTTTATCAAATTTTGTTTATATTTAAATATAATTATTACTAAGTATATTTTTCAAAATTAAAAATGTAGAAATTTAACAAATTACATCGATTCACTACTCCGACTAAAAATCAAACAATTGTTTTGCTTTAAACTAAATTTAAACTATTATTTAAATTTAATGTTTATTTAAAGCTTTTCTTATTGTTGTTGTTTTGGTAAATTTATCCGAGTCAAATTTTTTGCATTTGATTAAACATTCATGGAACTTCTCAATTCGTATGTCACATGTGAATAGATTTCAAATCTTTTTTGAAATTGATATGCCATTAAATGTAACTGCATTTTGGGTGCCAATCAAAAGTCCATTGAATGCATGTCAGAAAGCTATCGACAAAATGCAAATCTCAATGCAAATGTGAATGTAAATAATATGAATGGCTGGGCCAAGTGACACGCCCATACATATATAGTATATATAGTATATATATATATATGTATATCGTTGCATTCAATGCATATTCATAGGCATAAATCAAATGTTTTTTAATTACGGCAACCCTAAAAAAAATATGCTTTATCCAAACGAACAACGATTTCAATCTTTTCAATTTTTCGCCCCTTTCTCTAATATTCCCTTTCTCTCTCACTCTCTGTTTTTCTCTCTTTCTCTATCAATCTCTCTCTTGGCCCTTGTGGGCTTTTGTAACTAATACAATTTGATTATGCAGGGCAAATGAAATTTGTTTGTCGGTTGTTTGCCAAACTATTCAATAGAAATTCGTTTGAGTGTGAGGCATTTGGAGTGTGTGTGTGTGTGTGTGTGTGTGTGTGTGTGTGTGTCTGTGTGTGATTGTGGGCGTAACATGCATACAGCCAGCAGTTGTCAGACATCATTCAAATACATATGTATACGAATGTGTATGAAAAGGACTTCAGTCTGGTGGACATTCAACGCTGCCCGCTTGCCTTTTATGCGGCTAACCGAACGGACGGACTGGACTGTTGGAGGTGCGGGGAATTGGATGCTGAACGGGTGTAAGAGGGGCTACAGGTCCTTGTCTGGCCATCAGAAGGCTATGTCTATCAATTTGTTTGTTGCAAAATCTATGCCTCAAACTCAACAAAAAAAAAATGGGGTGCAAAAATTGTTGTGCTTGCCTAACTAGATATTTGCAGCCAGTTCCCAAAAACAATTTCCAAGCCATTTCGCCAGGCATAAAAAATATGGTAAATAAGAAAAGGGAATGCAAATGGAAAAAAAAGAGATCCCATTTTTAATGGCTGCCTTTTTGAGTATTCTTAGAATGCGCTTTTGCACAAAATTTAAATTGCAGTAGAATTTAATATTTTTAAGCATTGCGATTAATGTCCTTGATTTGTCTGTCAACTGAATGCAGCAAAAAAAAAAAAAACACGTTGAAATTAAAAACAACAACAATAAAAACAATAGCAAACAACAACAACAACAACAACAACAGCAATATTCAACTGTCTGAACAAGTGCTTTCATGTGTGTGCATTTTAATTTATACAACCGTAACAAACAATAACAATGGGACAGGGCACTGCCCGAAGTGCGGGGCGGGGCTGGGGGGTGGTGGAGTGGTTTAAGCCGGCAACTGCTTTCAGTTGTTCTTTGTTGTTAAACGTTGCGGTTGGTTGCCGCGTCTGTTTGTTGTTGTAGGCTTTTTGCTGTTGTTATTGCGGTTTTTGCAATTTTCATGCCTGGCCAAAGCTCCCCACACACACACACACACAAACAAACACACACACACACCCGCACACACACAAGCATATCCATCGAGATTCCGCATTCGACATTCGCCATAGTCGAGACTTAGTCATGCAAATCCCGCACGGCTTTTCTATATTTTCCAATCATTTTCATGGGCATCATCCTCGTCGTCATCGTCGTCGTCGTCGTCGTCGTCTTTCTACCTTGGCATTTGTCATGGCATTATGCGGCTTGACGAGCATTAATAAAGCAAATAACTGTGGCACTTTGTTCTATATGTGCTTCGATGCTGATGCGGATGCGGATGCGGATGCTCTCCTGCAATGCTGAGCTACCAATTTCAGCACGTGTCTGCGGCTTTGTTACTGCCAATTAGTGCGAGTCCCTCTAATTGCTGCCATTGATTTTGATTTGCAGCCGGTGTTGATGGCGGAAATGTTGGTATTCTCTCTCTCTCTCTCTCTATCTATCTCTCTCTACCTCCCTCTCTCTCACTTTTTCTCTGTATATGAGTGTGGCTTCAATCAAGTCACGTGAAATCTGATTTATGATTGTTGGCCTAAATGGCTGCATGCTCTTACATTTTGTATTTAGCCAACTTCTTAAGGCTTAAGCGAGTGGCAAATTATTATTTTTCAATAGCACAGCTCGTTGAAAGCTGTTTTTAACTCTGGGAATAAAATTCTCTTTCCAGAATATGGCAAATTCACTAATTGAATAATAGTTTTGGCTATAAATAAATTGAAAATATTATACGAGTGCCGCTTTTGCATTTTTGTAAAATTTACACATTCAGCCAAGAGTTAAAAATCAGTCAATAATTAAAATATCATTAATATAAAATCATGTTGTATGTTTTTTTTTTTTAATATTATGGCTATATTTGGAAATAATTGTGTCGGCTTGGAAATTGTTAAGCAACCTCTGCTAGGCAATCTTTTTGCCTTTCCCATTGAGAGTTAATTAAAAAGTTGTTGCTTACTTTTGATTGCTGTATGGCAAGTGGCAAGTGGCAAGTGGGGCTGCTTATTACTTAACGCCCCCCACCCCCCACAATGCTAGGGCACAGCTCTTGTGGCCACATCCCTTGTTTTCATATAGCTGCTGTTGCTTTGCGTTGTCCCATTTCAATTTTTGTTCGTTTTATTTGCTGCTGCACTTTCCATTTATATATTTTCACCTTTGCTCACTTTTATTATTTCTGCAGCTGCATAATAATTTTTATGCCTTTGTTTTTTCCCATTGCCCATCGTAGACTTGTGACTTTACCCCTTTACCACCAACCCACCCACCATCCACACCTCCCTCGTAACCATATATCCTTTAGCCATGCCCAGGCCACCGGCTTGTGCCTCGTGGCGTGTGTTAACTTTAGCAATTTAACTTTTTAATCAACATTTGCTTTTTGGTTTTCACTTTTACTTGCCGCATTTTCCCCCCCTCCCTATCGTCATCATCACATTTTCACCCAATTACCCCACCACTCTTGCTTTCGCCGGCTGTGTTAATTAAACAAGGTGCGATTTTTGTCGTATTTGGCTTCGCCACAAAACTTTTTTAACATTTAAATATGTTGCCAAATGACTGACTTTCTGACTGACTGACTGACTGACTGACTGACTGACTGACTAATTACTACATATGAACAATTAACTTTTAGCTCTGACCTGAGTTGTACAAATATCCTAATTTAAATCTAAAATAAGCACTACAAATTTATATTAAACTTCTTTTAAATTATTATTCAAAATGATTTACAAATAAAATGAAAAAACATCTTAAAAACAAAAAAAAAAAAAATATTCCTATTTTAATAACTTTATTTTACTTTAAGAAAAGTGAAAAAAGTTTTATATATAAAAAAAAACTCATGCGCCTGTCTAAAAATAGTTCTGGGAAAGCATTAAAATTCCACTTACACTGCACATCCAGGAGCAGCGAGGCATTCTGTCGAATCTTCAGCGTGGGATGCTCCATGACGCACAGAATCCGTGCATTGTGATGCGCTCGATACACGGCGGGCAAACGGGCTTCACTTTTGGCGCCGCTGTTGATTTTGTAGCCGTTCTTATCCTGCGAGGGAGAAGAGAGAGTGAGTAATAATTAAATGAGAGTTTTTGGTTAATAAAAATGCCATTAGAATTTAAGGCTTAGGCTCGGGACAAATTGGGCGAAATGACAAGGCAGCTAGCCAAAGCAGCCAATTAGTCTGGAAGCCCTGTTATCAGCGCGACATCATTAATTTAAATTAAAGCGACCAGGACAAGGACAAGGACAAGGACAAGGGCGAAGTCAACGCCCAGTGGTACCACCCGCACCACATTTGCACCACTCTTGAGCGCCTTTACATGCAAATTTGTTGGCACAGTTTTCAATCAATCATCTGGCGTGGCTAAACTGTAGTTTGGGGCAAACACGCAAATTTGTGGCATTTAGGGTCGACGACAAACAAATACACTCACACTCAAACACACACCCACACACACTCACACACACGCTAAACACTCAAGACGACATCTTCGATGTGTTTGACAGGTGGCTGCGGGTGGTGGTGGTGGCTGTGGGAGTGGTTTGGGCGGTTGCTCTGCTTTTGCAACGCTTGACCAAAATGTCTGGTTTTCATTATGCTCGAGTGCAAGACAAACAATTTTGGTTTAACCGCAGCTTGTCTGTCCATTTTGGCTCTATCCGAGGAGATCCGTTGCCTGAGCCGTTGCCAGAAATGCCGCCGTTATCCACACTTAATGTGTTTGCTGTCTGTGCCCACTCCCTGGATTTGGCTTGCGGTTTTGCCCGGCTCGTATTAAGACGACAAACAATATGTCAAAGTGTCAGCCCAAACTCAACGCCTCTCGAGCCATTCATTCATTTATCTGGATAGCTCTTACTAACCTTCTCGTTTTTGATCTCCTCCAGTTCGAGCACCTCGGCGGATACCTTCTGGGCATGACGATCCACGCCAGGACTCAGCAGCACCTCCCAAGTGAGCGTGGGCCGCGGATTGCCGCCTTCGCTGACACAAGCCAAGTTCAGCTCTGAGTTTTCCTTGACGGGCACGAAAATGTTGCCTGCATCCAGGCGACGTGAGTCAATCAGCAAATATGGCGGCTTGGGACGATCTGTGGGGAGTTGAATATATATAAAAGAGATTATTAAAGAAGGCCTGATAAAAATCTATTTCAAATGAGCATCGCCAACAAACAAATTCGTCTAAACAGGCTTACTTTGACAGGTAATTTGTACCACACACATTTTAGTTACTAACTTAAGCTTAAAAACTTGGCTAAGAAACTTTTTTTACTCTGTGTATGTCTTGTGTCATCTTAGCCATTTTTTTGACTCTTGCTATTTTAGCCAGCAATTAAAAAAGTTGTCCAAAGAAAACTAAAACACAGAATGTGAAATAGGCGCCATTTGGATAAGCCACGTTGCAACGCAAAAAAAGAGAGCTTTTCTTGGCTAAAGTTGCTCACGTTTGCAGCTGGCTTAGCCAAGAAAATAACTGTAATACCTGCAAATCGAGCTAATAGGGAAAGTTCTGCTTGGCTCAAAAGCTAATTTCGGAAATGTAAACGACATTTTTAATATTTGTCTAAGCTTTTATGTGTGGCAAGTTGCTGTCACCTGGCATTATTGTTGTTGTTGTTATTGTTGTTGTTATTGTTACTTTGGTACTCACCCAGCACGACCAGCTTGACGGGTCGAGCATTTTCGGTATAGCGTCGCGTATTCTCCGCCTCGCACTGCCACTTGCCATCATCCTCGAGCATCACATTGGTGATGGTTAGCGCTCCATTAGCCTCCTTGATAAAGCGATAGTCGGTGACACGAGTGGTGCGGTCCATGGCATGCACCACCTGCGGGGGAACAGAGAGAGAGATAGAGAAAGAGACAGAGATCAGTGGCAAGTTTGGCTGGCATTAAATGTAAATGTCACTTGAGTTGCAGCCGCTGTCGAAATTATGCAAATTATGCCGCACTCAACTTTTAATGCAGCACATTTAAGCGGACATAAATTTTCTGATAAATGCAACGATTCCCTATCCCGGAACTCCTATCAACTATATGCCACAGTCCCCTCTGTGTGTGTATGTGTGTGTGTGTGTGTGTAAAGCAGCTGCCAACATTTATTTACCAGGCCAGACATTTCATTACAATTCATTTGAAACAAACGAAAATAATGATAATTTAAATGCGCTTGTTTGTACCCACAACATACAAATCCACCGAGTACAGTTACTGTAATGCGGCAACAATGAACTGTTTGGCTGGCTTACAAGAGCGAAAAAATTAAAATATAAATAAAAAATAAAAAAAAAAAAAACTGTTCAAAATGTGGCCAATAGTTGTATTTTCGGCTTGGACCCATTGTCCTGCTGTCTGTGTTGGCTTAATGCTTGCTGGAAATTTATGTGCGCATTCAAATGCTGGGTAAAAATATGAAAGATATGTGGCAAGTACGGTAAATGCGTGGCATGCTTAATGGGGGCGTGGCTCTTCGTTCATTTCACACAGCACGCATAAATAATTGTAATTACAATTGTACTCCAGAGCTTAACTTCTGATAGCGTTTTAAGCCCACAAAAGATGCTCAATCTGCATATTAAAATGGCCATTTTTTGTCATCTGCTCAAAACTGCAAAAATAGTTTCCACTTCCATCTTCAAAAGTAATTTCAACTTTTGCAATAAAATTCTGCAGCTTACATTTATTTTATTACTTTTATTTTAGCGTAAGAATTGCTAAACATTTAATATATTTTTCCAAAATTAGACATTATTTTAAACATTTTGGTTTTTGTTGTCTATTTTGCAATTTTTCATATATATATTTAAGCAATACATCAGAAAATCGGACGCAGTTGAGCAAATAGCTGAGTTATAGAAAATATTTAGAAAATTCGAGGCAAAATACGGAAAATCAAAGCATATTTTAGGCAAAAGTGATTGGTTATCAGAAATTGGAATCCCACAAAAGTTATTCACTTGCAATTATTTTAACCACTCAGATTCACAAATTAAACTTTCAATTAAATATATATTTATCAATAATTTTAGTTAAATACATCTGCAATATAAAGAATGTATTTCTAAAGGACTGTATAAATTAGGGCATAATTTGCAGTCCACTTGCCAATTTGTCTTTGTAAATTTATTCAGGGAATTTCATAAATTACAACTGAAAATTTTTGCAAACAACTTTTGCACATTACATAAAAAAAAAACATAGATGAAAAATACAATAAATAAATGAATGTTAGAAAATCTGTGTAAAATATATATAGTATAACCAAAATATTTATATTTGTATGCTGCGCTTCCGTTTCCGTTTCGTGCGAGTTTTCAATTTTTGTTAGCTCAACCTAAATACCCCACTACCCCCCCTTTGCACACTCCATCAAAATTTATGATTTTTGTATAACATTTTTGAAAAGCAGTGCAAATATTTATGCGTGCATGGATTTTAGCAATTTTTTCGTGCTGACTTGGCAGCGTTCCGTTTTGCACTTGTGTCTGTGTGAGTTCTAGTTGCGAATGAGTGTGTATGTGTTTATGTGTGTGTTTATGTGTGTGTTTGTCTCAACTTCCGTTGAGCATTTGCCGCAGTCGCCGCTGCGGCCATTTCAGAAATTTATTAACCAGCGGCCGACGCACAACGCAACATAAAACTGGCAAACTGGCAACTGGATTTTCAGGCTGTGCAGCAGCGCATTCAGCTGGAAATTTATGAGGTAACATGGCAGACACACACACACACACACACAGAGACATGCCAGTTTTGGCCACTGCACACCTGCAGATGTATATGTGTGTGTGTGTGAGAGATTTTGGTTTGGCAACATGGCCGCTAGACAAAAGCGTTAAATGAGCGTGGCAAATCCTTGTTTACAGCGAGTCGAGAGCGGCCAGCGGATTACACGCTCGATTGTTTTTGGCCGCCCCAAACCAGAATCACACTCTGGACGCTGGTCCAAAGCCGTAGCCAGAACCAGAGCCAGAGCCGGAGCCGGACCAGTTGTTCGCCAGCCATTGTTTGGAGGCATTAAATCTCACGCATGCGACGGCGATCTGTTCTCGGATAATTATGATTTTTCGCCTTTTTTGTTTTTGTTTTTGCTATTGTTTTTATTGTTGTTCTTTCCACGTTTTTTGTTGTTTTTTTTTTGTTGCATTGCAGCTGGCTGAATTCGCATAAATTGTTGCATATTTGAAGGCGCATTTGAGTTTTACATGCGCATAACTTTGCATAATTTGCGACACGTTATCTGCCAACTGCCGTTTTTGGTATTCATTTTGGAGCTTGGTTACGTCCGTATTACCGGATTGGCGACATGGCCAAAACTATGCACGGTTTTTGCTTTTTTTTTTCTTGCTATTTTCTAATTACGTTGTTTTAATTTTTGGCTATTTGCGATTTACATTTAATTTGCCGTGTAGCAACATTTTGTATGCACATTTATTTTCTAATTTTTATGTGTTAAAATAATGCAAATTGTTAGTTTAATTATTTTGTGCGACAAATACACAAAATATATATTTTTGACATTAAAAGTCATGTTTGGTTTTATATGAAAATGTGCAACATTATTTCTTGGCAATTATCGCCTCAGTTTTAGTTTAATTCTAAAATGTATCCCAACTTGAGCCAACTTGAGTTACACACTCAATTTCCGACTCGGAGCAGCCAGTTAAAGTAACAAAAGTGGCTCTCAATACATATATATTCCTTTCTCTCTCTTTCTCTCTCTCTCTGTCTCTCTCTCTCTCTATCTTTGTCTGCTACTGCTTTTGTAGCTTGGAATTGCAAAAATCTTGTCAGCAAACATTACTCGCTGCCTGTCGCTGTCGCTGCTCCTTTTTTTCTTCTGCTGCTGCTTCAGTTGGCCCAAAGCTACTAACTTGAAATTGCTTCCGGCAAATATATTAGCCTCTTGATAATTTTCAACAATAAATTCTTTGGCACACACACACACACACACACACGCCATGTGTGTGGAGCAGTTTTGGGGTGGGCACTCAAAGTAGCTGGGGACTCGACGAATGCATTGTGCAGCACTCCAGAAAGTACAACAAAAGTCGCTCATGTTGCAAGCTGTCAGTGCAACACTTGTCGCATGTCATTGCAGTTGCACTGAGCACTGTATGGAGTTGCGCGGGTGGTGTTGGGGGGGGGGGACAGTATGTTTGTTGCAAAGTCTTTGCTGAAGACAGCTCACAAGACGAAAGTCGGCGAACAGCAGCTGAAATGCAATTGCAAATGCTGTTTACTGTTTGAGGGGCAAGAGAGAGAGAGAGATACTGAAGGGGAGTTGGGGTGTGCGGTATAATAATTAAATATATTTGTTAAGCGCCAAGCAGCAGCAGCAAACATTAACGAAGCTTATAGTAAATGAGTTCATTTAGTGATTTATCAAAAATAAATAGAATTTAATTTAACTCCAATTAATATATATTTATATATATATATATATATAACTCCATATTTATCTATATAAAACTCCACTTAAATTAAGCGATTGCTGCACATTTAAAACTTGTTAATTTTGTTGCAATTTGTAGCAACTCACGAAATAATCATATTTAATCGAGTTTACCAAAACGTGATTCGTGGAATTCCACTTCATTTGTTGCCGCTGTTGCCGTGAAGAGCATTTTAATTGCGGTGTGTTGCACTCGTTGCCTGGCTGCCTCTGCCTCAGTTTCAGCCGTGCAGTTGCCTCTCCATTTACTCATGACACTGTCTCACATTGTTGCCGCATCATTGTTGTAATTGCAGCCACTGTGGTTCAATCCAGCCCCGCCACCCCGCTCACTCTCTCACGTTTCTTAATCTGCTGCATGTGCTCCGTTCATGTCTTCGCTTTCACATGGCTGGCTTTTGTTTTAACACAACTAATACAATTGCACCGTGGGGAAAATGTTGCCTCCGTTTGCCACACAGCTGCCTCAGCTGATGTTGCAACGTCAGCGACGTTGATTTTATTTGCCATCGGAGTGCAGATGCCGCAGGAGTTGGAGTTGCAGTAAGGATCAAAAGGAGTCGAGGAGCCGTCGACTCGTCGAGTCGTGCAGCTGTGGCATTCCCGGCCAGAGTTATTCCCCGACATTGTTACTAACTTAATAAACTTGTCAAAGGTACAAAGTAAGCGGCGTGTTAGCAACTTGTCCTGCCCCCCTCAATGCCACGCCTTCACTCCTCCTTCTCGCCCCATGAGGAGGCTGATCTGACGTCGCATTGTTGCTGATTTTCATTTGGGGATTTGCGCTGCTTTGCAGTCTGAGTGATTAATTTCTTGGCTTGATGTGATTTACTTGCAGCTGCAGCGGCAGCCACCACCTTGCACCACTGTGCCACACTAGGGCGGTGCCTGCAGTATCGCTCAATTAATGCCATATATTAAGTCTTGCTCTGTGCCGCCAAATTGACTAATGGAGACTTAGCGCGCCTTTTGGCAGGCGAAAACCCTTTGAGATTTATGCGCCAGTTTATGTGTGGCAAATAAAATCTAGAAGTAGACAATGCAGCCTTGCCCCATAACCTTAAACCTGAGCCATGACAACAACAACAACAGCGAAAAGTGGCAGCCATAAATAATTTGCAGCCTGCCAGCCAACAAACAACAAAGTAAGCAACAATGGCCAATAACCCAAGATGCAACCATAAAAAAAAAACAGATTGCAACAGAGCATCTCTGTGGGTCTGCAACACCCAAAAAAAGAGTTGGCAAATAAAGAAAATAAATAAATAAATATAAAAAATAAAAGAAAAAATCACAATAATTAAACTTTACATTCATTTCTGATTATTTACATCTTTCCAAGCTACAACATCCTACAGAGTATCTCAGAAAAGGGTATTCTTTACTTTCTGCTCCCGAAACATTGTTGTTCTTATGGATGGAATGCAGTTGGGAGACCCTTAAAGCCGCAAGCCAGACATAAATGGCATTTCTCGCCTGGGAGCATATTGAACAACAAAAGCCAACAAATCGCGGCTAGACAAAAGCTTAACCCGAGTCTTAAAGGAGCTGCGTATAAATGAGGGGCTGAGATCTGGGCGTGGCAAATGATAACCTATAAAACAACAAGTACAAAAATAGCGATAAAATGCAGCGAAAAAAAAAGAAAAATTTATACGGTAAATAAAAGAAATCGCATTCGATAGATGCGAAATTGTCGCAAAAGATTGCAAGTTGTCATCTGATTTTTTCTTCTTTGGCACAAACAAGTGTGGCAATCAGGTGGTAGACAGGGAAGGGGGGGAGCAGAGACGTGTCTGCCAGAAATCGCTATATGCCAAAATGGCAGCTGTTGACAGCCAATTTGGCGGATTTTGTTGTGTCTGTGTCGATGGCAGTTTCTTAACTTACGCGCTTATGAAAAAAAAAACGCCAACAATTGAATTTAATTTTCGTATAGAATAAACAGCAAGAAGTGAATAAGAAGAAGAGCAACTGTTAGTCAACACTGGCAGTGGCAACAATGTTTGCATGCCGCCACCAGCAGCAAGTATGCAACACTCACGCACACACACACAGAGGCATACACACAAATAGACAGCAACACCTGGGCCCACCTGGTGGTGCTCTTTGGAAGCGACAGTTAACTGCCAAGCCAAGCCGCAGACCAACAACCGAAGCACGTACACAAAGTGTTGATGTTGTTGTTGTTGTTTTAGTTGATGTTGCAGTTGCAGTTGTTGCTGTTGTTGTTGTTGTTGTTGTTATTATTGTTGTGTTAGTTTCAACTATTATTTGCCCATCAACAACTTGGCCTGCCCACTCATTGCTGCCACTGCTGCAATTTGCACTGCACAAGAGCTGTGCACTTGCAACAACTACAATAATACGCAAACAACAATAAAAACAGGCAACAGCAAAGTAAACAAGACCAGGGTTGGAAACACACCGCACAAATGTTTAGTTGCTTATGCATTGCATAACTTTGCAAAACCAGTTAAAGTTCTCCATAATGACTTTCTCATAAAGTTGCTGCCTTGCAGTGGCAGCAGCAGTAGATTTTATTGAGATCAGCATAATGGCTTTAATTAAAATATTTAAAATTAAATAAATTCATTTAAGAAACTATACAATTTTCGAGAGACTATTTCTTTTTAATAATTTAAAATTAGTCCTTTTGATTAAAAAATCAATTTACAATTACTCACAAATTTTTTCCTTACTTTAGAATTTTATTATTTTTCATCGAGTGTTTGTTTTTCAAATTTTTCTAAAAAACTGTAAACAATAATTACTTAAAATTAAACAACAAAATACTCTCTGCTTTTTTCATTTGTGTGTGTGTGTGTTTTTTGCCACTCAATTGTTGAGTTTTATGAATTTCGACTCTATGCGTATTGGCCAACTACAACGTTCTACCAGCATCAACATTGTTGTTGAGTTGGCTCGGTAAAAACTCTCAACTGTGTTCCGGCGGGCAAAGCGGTTATAACTGCATTACGCCAGGTAGACTATGCTTTTTTGCTATTCACGCCAAACACCCCCCCAACACCATTCCCCGCATCCCTCATCCCAGACTTGTTGACTGTTTGCACTCGCAATTACAACTCAATAACTTTTGCCGGCTGGTTGTTAACTTTTGCGCCATGTTTGTTAATTTTGTTGCCAGCTTTTTCGGTTTTTTCGGCGCTGATGCTCCGACTGCCAACTGCAGGCAGCTGCAGGTTTTTCCCATTTGTTTTTTTGTACGCATTTTCATTTTTAATTTAACTCGTTAGTTGAGGCGTAAGCTGCAGCCCAAAAAAAAGTACGCAACAGTAATTTGCATTTGTATAATATTTCGCTGGGCGTTGCCACGGCGAGCAAAGTTGTAATTAGAAGTCGGCCATGAAGCAAAAACCAACCAGTTAAGACCCTTAACATGGCCGGCAAGTGGGCGTGGAATAGACAAGGGGCTTGTGGGGGGGGGGGAAGGTTTATGCTGCAGGTCGCCCTGACAGATGAACTCTTAAAATGCTTTTGACATCAGAAACTATCAAATAATAACGATTATCCTATTTGCATAATGCGGCATTTAAACGACAAATAAGCAGAGAGCACAAAAGCCAGACACAGAATGGAATTGAGAGTGGCAGAAGAGCAGAAAGTGCTGGGAAGGGGGGCGGGGGCATAAAGAAATGGCACTCGAGACGTCTGACAGGAAGATAGAGGACAGCGTCCGCCAGGGGACGCCGGGGGGCAGCAACTGACACAAAGGACAAACGCAGTGCAGGCGACAACAAAAAGCAACTAAGAACTCATGAACAAATCAAAAGGAATGGAAAAAAAAGAGAAAGAGTATTAGACAATAAAATACCCTGTTATAGTTTAACACAAGCAACTGCAAAAATACATAAAATAAAAAAAAAATAATAAAATTATTAAAAATAAATCCAAAAAATTTTATTTCAATTTTATTTTTCTATATGCAAATAGTTGAAACAATATACCCAACTGTAAAGATGTGCCAACTACAGGATACAAATATTAAAATGCGAAAACTGCGAGACAGCTTCAGGGAGCAATAGGACACCCTGCAATCTAACGGGCCGCACAAGAATGCAATTAAAGTCAAAAGCTGCAAACAAGTTGGCAGCTCTGACAGCGACAGTTAAACTGGAGGCATCTCTGCTGACATGGAAATGGAGTATTGCTCTGTGAGTGCTGCTCCAATTGTTGTCACTTACCTGGCCATTCTTGTACCACATGCTGGATGATATATCCAGATCCACCTCGCACATCAGCCTAATCTCTGAGTGCTGCTCCGCATAGACGACAGACATTTCTTCGTCTTCGTAGGGATTGGGCAGCACTGGGCGCAGTGGCAACGCACGCGGACCCTCCAGCGGCCCATCATCATCATCGAGCAGATCCCCATCTTCGCGACTCTTGGCGAATAGATCGCGTGTCGAGGTGCCGCTGTCAAACTCCTCGACGTCATCGATGATAACGACGGGCTCCTTGGGCTTTGGCTTCATATCCTCCGGCGCCAGATGCACCATGGAATGGGCACGTTTCGCCTTCACCGTTGTCAGCGTTCGATTGGCATAGGCCGTCACCGCGGCACTGGTGGCCACCGTGGTCGAACTGGCACTTACTGTGGGCAACTGCAGCTCCACTTCCTCCTCCTCGGTTTCGCGACGCCATCGTCGCTTGACCTCCTTGCCGTGAGCAGTGCGATGTGCCTGATGGCCACGATGGTTCTTCAGCTGCGCCTTCCATTTGGCCACCTTCGCCTTGGCACAGTTCTTGGCACACTTGGAGGATTTACTACTGCGACTGCTCGACAGCTGTCTATGGTCAACTGGCTGCTGCAGCTGTTGCTGCATCCGCTGTGCATTCCCCGCTTCCAGATCGAAGCGACCAATCTGCGTCCGATCTGATAGCTCTGATATGCTGCGCCATTTGCTGGCTGCGTGCTCGGCGGGCGTCGTCCTTAATTGCGACTTTGCATTGATATTCTGTTGTTGTGTGTAGGTGGTACCTGAAATAATATAAAACAGAGATTAAGGATTAAACTTATTGCTCCCAAATTCTCATAACTTTTTAGCTTAATCAATTTTAAAGTTTTGTCATCGAGTTTAATATTAAAATTTGACCGGATTTTCTAGTTTAAAGTTAAAAATGCAAATCTGACTCGACTATTAATATTAATCTGTCAAAAAGTGCTGATTGGGTGTGATCCCAATTTCACATTGACTTATCTTTGTCAAAATTCGACCATGTTTGTCCGCTAGATTGACATGCAAATGTCCGATTCGGAGTCCCCAGAAATTACTCGGAATGACTTTTCGCTTCCCATATCTGTGCATTGCACGGAACTTGTTCTGAGCCGAACACATCATTAATCTCACCCAAAAGCCCAATTTTCATTCGAAATCCCCTGGTCACAAACTGACAGGAGTAGCTGGGAAGCATTGACCCAAATGTGGATGCATGAACAATTCAATTTACACGTTGTATTTACCTGTCTGCCTGTGGCAACAAGGCCCCCCCAAAGAGTTGCCCCGTAGCTGATGCAAAAATGACCAGAGGCATCATCAGCATCATCATCATCCACATCGAACAATGTTTGGGGAATGAGAGTATCAATTACATTGCATTGTTACGTGTAAATATCTGCAATGCACATGCGTTCACAAGGCTCATGCATATATTTATGACATTTTACAGTGAGTCTCACAAAAATGTGCACCAAATTGCCGCTCCCCTCGGACATCCGACAGTTCGGTGGTGCAGATCTTCAGTCTGGGATGTGAGATGTGTTTTAGTATGCATGCAAAAGCCTTTGCTAATCCTTTGCCATGCAAAGCAATTTCAAGCCTAACTTTTGTTTGCCTGCTTGCCACTCGGCCCCTCTACCCCTCTACCCTCTTCAACCCAGCTATGTAGCTGTAGTCTAGTTTGGCAACTCTGGTTATTGTGTGGCTGCCTGTTGTTGTTGATAAATTTACACAAGTGTATGACAAGCTTTCAAATGGTAATTAATATTCATCTGAGACGGGGGGGAGGGAGGGTTGCCATCAAAAGACAACGCGCTGAATCTTTTAGTCTTAGTCGCAGTCATTGTCTCGCTCTACCTTTCTCCCTCTCTCTCTCTCTCTCTCTCTCTCTCTGACTTCCTCTGCCCCTTTCACCTACTCCTTCTAGCTGCGACTGTGGAGTCAACTATAGCTGGAAGCTAGTCGCATTCTGGCATTCTGTGTGGTTAGCTGACAAAAGCAGTGGCACAAAACTCCTCTGCTGGTTGCAACCCTGCCACAAATGCTTTCCATTGTCATTTTGTCTGTTTGGCGCTTTTGTCTCAGCCCTTTTCTGGTTCGGTTAGACATATTCGAGGTTGTTGGGGTGCTGCGGTGGTGCGGTGGTGCAGCGGGCGGGTTCTGGTTACTGTCGTTGCTTGTAGCTAAATTAAAGTTGTCATTTTTCAAGTGAACGCACAAAAGTATGCACTGTGCCTAATAAATTTGCACTGGGGCAACCCTGGCTAAGGGCACTTATAGGCATAACTTCAGAGCTACAGGCAAAGTCATTTGCACAGCAGGAGATTGTAGAGCATGTGTGTGTGTGTGTGTGTGTGTGTGTGTGTGAGTGTGTGTGTACATACTTACAGATACTCTACTACTTGGTGTGGAGGCAGCTCTAAAATGTTTTCACAACAGCTTAAAAGTCTGCTACACTTTTTGCATAGGCAGCCAGCAAAGTGGGTGTGTTTATATGTGTGTGTGTGTATATGTATGTTTGTATATCTGTATGTTTGTTTGTTTGCTTGTGATTGTGTGTGTGTGTGTGTTTGTCTTGTTTGTTTACATGCAGTTGTAGTTGTTTGTGCTGTAACTTAAGTTGTAAATGAAGATTGCGCCGGAAATTGCACAAAACTGACAGCGTCTTCGCTGAGCCACCCGCACCCGTCTCCGTCCCCCTCCCCATACCCACTGCCAATCTCCAGTAGGAACACCACTCAACCCACTCAAGTTCTTCATGTGCGTGTAAATTTAATGAAGCTGCCACCAAGGACAAGCGTTGGGGCAAGCGAAATGAGGGCGAGGAGCGCACATGCTCGTGCATTTTCCGAGGCGTTGCAAATATCTGTGGCATACACCGAAATGTGTTGCATACGCTGCGGCGCATAAATTGCTTGTGCCGCTCCACACGAGAGTCCTCCACTCAGTCGGAGTGAGCTTTTGCCGAGTTCTCTGATGTTGTTTGGCAGTTAATAAAATTGTTAGTTTTGAGGCTAAACTTATTTGGCTGCGTGTTGCTCATTAGGCGGCTTAACTTGTGGCAGCCACAAGCATCTGTTGCCAGTTGATTGGTTAAACTGGCAATCCGTACACCAGCAAAAGCAATCAGCACAACTTTGGACATTTGCTGCCACAAGTTTAGTGCAAAGTTGCACTGCAAATCGCAAAAGGTGAAAAATGATTTCGAAATATGAAAACTTGTCCCACAAATGGAGAAAACTCAATAATATTTGCTTGAAATTTAAAAGAGAATTTTCCATAAAAGTACAAACTTTTTTTTAAACGTATCTATTTAATTTAATATTTATTTTTTTAAATGCAAAAATATTTCAGGTCAAATCGTACTTTATTTGCTTTTAGTAAAAATGTCAATTTGGTAATGAATAAAAAACGGAAATTTATTATTGCTGCTATTCCCACTGAAATATTTGTGCATATTTGAAGGCAGTTTTTTATGGCGCTTAAATCAATGCACTTTTGCAATTATTGCACAACGTTCCGGCAGTAAATGACAATTATGACTGCTCGACATATATATATGGCTATATGTATGTGTGTATATATCTCTCTATATATATTTACTGTGTTAATATATGCATTGTTTTTTTCTTTTTTTTTTGTGTGTGTTTGTTGTGCAGCGCTCTATCAATATGCAAAATGGCGATTGCATTTTCATAAACTGACAAAGGGCGCGTGCCTAGGGGCGTGTCGGGCAATCAAGCCCTGACATAATTACATGCTCGTATTCGAACATGTCAGCCTGATTACAGGCTCGCCAATCAATTGGCCAAGGGTATGGCTGTGGGTGTAGTCATGGGTGTGCGTGTGGCTGTGTGGGTGTGGTTGTGGAACTGGTTGGCCTTTGGCACATTTAACAAGCAAATTTCATTGATTTCTTTTTTTCGCCCGTTCTACCTTTTTTTTCCAAGCCAAACATGCAGGCGACAAGCTGTTGAGTTGCATTCCCATGTTTTTTTTTTTTTTTTTTTTGTTCGTTTCCTTTTTTTACTACTTTTGCATGTGGAATGGCAGGCTGTCAGCGCTGCCTACACACTTCAACTCTTTTTAATTATGTCAACAATAATTTAATGCACTCGTCGGCTATTTGCGTGTGTGTGTGTGTGTGTGTGTGTGTCTGCTTGTATCTGCTCGTTTCTGTATAGCCAATAATAATATTATTTTATGCAAATTTGCTGCACTCTAACAAAAAAAGGTTGATTGCACTGCAAAAAGCTCAAACAGAAAGGAAATTAACACTGTCAATTTATTCAAATTTAAAAGTGTAAATTTTACAGTATTTGTTTTTTAAACTCAGTTGATAAAGTGTCTTTTATGAAGTAAAGTTTTCGCTTGATTTTGTTACTTATTAACTTAATTTCCTTTTCTAAGCAGCCTCAAAATAGGCACACAGACGGAGGATTGACTTAAGTATTCGAAATCAGCTTAAACTGCAAATAATAATTCACAAGTTAGTCGATATTCCGACTAATCCCTTGCCGTAGAATTCCCGATCGTATTGTCAACACGTTGCAACTGCCACGACCCCCACACCCAACGGTATGCAACATGCACAGTATTGCCTCTGCAACCAACTTCTGTGCGGAGCGTTGATTAGGTTAATGTCCTTGAGGCATAAATGCCAGCTGGCTTTCCACTTTGCCTCTGCTTTTCGAAAACGACAGTCAAAGGCAGCACTTTAAATTGCCCCCACACCCCGCTACACCCCTTTCGCAACGCTAATAGCTTGCTGCTGCTGTTGCTGCTCTTGTGGCCTCTTCCTTGACGGTGCCTCGCATGTGGTATGCACCTGCTGCAGTTACAACTGCTGCACCTGGACGGAGCCATCTTCTGGTATGCATTGTTTAAGTTTCATGACGTCGACAACTTTGGCAACCGCCACTTAATGCAAGCGAATCCAGCCTGGGCGTGGTCTGTGTCTGTCTTTCTGTGTGTGTGTGTGTGTGTGTTTTGTGTATATTTGTGTTTCTGTTTCTGTTGCTGTTGCTGTTGCTGTGCCGTGCACTTTGCCTCAACTCCGCATGCCATGCGGCTTTTGTGGCAATGGCTGCGTGGCAAACCAGCAAATACTTAACAAACAACAACAACAACAACAACTGCCAGCTGTGTGTGTGTGTAACTGCCAGTTGTGCGCATTTTGGCATTTTTACTCAGCTTCAGTTGCAGTTCAGTTTATACTACCCGCTGCTGTTGCTCATTTGCTATTTAAACTAAAAGCCTTTTAATCGATTCTAAATGGGCTGCAAAATTATTGTGTTAATTTGCATGTGAGCAATTTGAAGTAAACATTTTACATATACCAATTTTGCAATTTGTGTGTGTGTGTGTGTGTGTGGCTCAGACGTGTTTGTGGCTGCAGTTGCACTAACTACTAAATAATTAATCAATTTATTTCAAGTGCAACCTTTGTTGCTTATCCCTTCGCATTTATATATATAATATTTGTGTAATCTAATTCTGAGGCAAAATACCTTCGGGTTATGTTAAAACACATCAATTTGCTTATGATCAAAAGCCACATGTCGATTATTAATAAATTTATTCGGATGAAGATTATTTTACATTTATGTGTGTAATTGTGTAAGTGTGAGTATTTTAATATGTAAATTAATTGAAAATTTTGCAAATGCAACAAAACAACAGATTTTCCACTAAATCAAAGAGTAATATAATAATAATTATTTAATTGAAATATATATATATAAAAATATATACACTTGAGTCATTATTACATATATATGAAATTAATATCAAATTGCACACTCAGCCAAGCAATATAATATTTAGGAGCATTAAATGCACTTTAAAATAATTAATTAATTAATTATTAAAATTGTCGAAAGTCTTTAATTATGTTTTCTATTTGAGAATTTCTTATTTAAAAAGTTTCATTTGGAATTTAATATCAGAATTAGCTTTAGACATGGGTTAATTAATCAACTACAATTGGAACTTTAATTATTAAATTAAATTAAAGCAGAAACTTTAGATTTGGCTCAATTAACCCACTTCAAAGCACAAGCTTTACAAAATACCTTCAAGGTCGTCTAAATATGTCAAAAAAGCAGCTAGTTTTTGATTTAGTTTTTTATTTATTTGTTTATTATTTTTGCGTGACATTTTTGTGCCATTTTGCGTAGTGCAAATGTTAGCTTGACTCTTGGTTATGAAAGTTTTTGTGTCGCTTGGCCAAAAACATTTCTTTATTGTTGTTATGCATGTGAGAAGAGCATTTTATGTTGGCCAACTGCTTTACTGCTTTTGCTGTTGCCGCTTTCCTGCTTTCCTGCTTGCCTCGTTTCCTGATTTTCCTTTGTGGCACATTAGATGTTGGCCACGGCCAGTCGCTTAATGGGCACGGCAATTACTGGGACACCAGTCAGACTCGCCCTCTACCCCCTTTCTCACTCTCCCCCCCCCCCCCCTCTCTTTGTAGTTATTGCACATGTCGCATGCTGCTTCATTACACACAAATACAAACAAGCTGAGCGTCGACAATGTCAGCGACATTTACACAATGTCAACTATAAAGTTGCCAAGGGATGTACAACAGCAACAACAGCTGAGGGGTGCAGGAGGAGGAAGAGGAGGAGGAGATGGAGGTCAGTGAGTTGAGGGCAGGTGCAACTGGGCCACATTTGAACATATATGCGTTGCTGGCGCTGTTCTGCTTTGCAATTGTGTCAAATTAATTGTCAACTGTTGTCCCCGCTTTTAAACCCAACTCACTCGCTCTAGGTGTGTGTGTGTGTGTGCTTATGTGTGTGTGTGTGTGCTGTGCCTGTCGTCTGTTTGATAAATTGCATTTAATGGCTGACGCCAATTAAGAACATTTTTGCTGCTGCTTCACATTTTGTAGTTGTCAGTTGGCAGTTGCCCATTGCCAGTTTCGAGTTACCAATTTTTGTCTGTTTCCTTCTCTTCTTGCTCTCTTGTGCATCATTGCTCTCTTTCTAGCTTTGTTGTTGTTTTTTTTTGGTTGGTTTTTGTCATCGTTGTCGGGCAGTTGCTTTCAATTTGGGCATCTGGGCAGCGTTCTTAAAGTGGAATGAAGTAGCTTGCAAGGCAGCGGGCCTAATAGAAATTGATAGCTACACTTTCCAGTGCAACCACATGCTATTCATCTCCCCTCCCTCTATGACTACCCCTCTCTCTCTCTATCTCTCTCTTTCTCACTCTCCCTCACACTCTTATTTGGCCACGTGCTTCGCTCATATTTCTCACTTCAGCACGCGCAAAATACAACAAAAAATTAGATAAAATATCGCATTTTATGCTGAAAGTTACTTGGGTCGTTTGCTCTATATAATAAGTAGATATATTGCATTATGCTTCCGTATCTCAAGGTAACTCGCGTCTCTCCCACATTATTTATGTGACCTTATGAAATGTCGCGCCACAAAAAAATTTAGCCATTTGTTTCTATCAACATTTGAACTCAACTTCTTTCCGCTTCACCAAAATGCAATTAAATTCGCAAATGCTAGAGTACTAAATAATCATATGAAAGTATTTAGTAGACTTGCAACATTATTAATAGTTGCTCAACTCTTTTAAAAATTGAAAGCTTGCTCAGTTGAAATTAGTAATTTATTTCTTTAAAATAATTCTTTATTAATGTTAAGCTGAAAGTACTTGAAATTTCTGGCAAATTGGAAAGAGTATTGCAGTCTGTTTTGTATTTTCGAGTTTGCTGCCGTTTTTATAAGATGTTTTTGTGTTTTGTGTGGCTGTGTGGCGCATGGGGTCATTAGGCGTGGCAGCACTTAGCGGTTCTACGTGCTGTGCCCAGTGCCAACCACAAATTAAGTGAACGCCATGTAGCGCTGACTCCTAAAAGTATGCTGCAGTTTTACTGCCTGCACAAACAAATGCTGAGACAACAAACAGACTGGCAGCGTGGCAGGCAGCGTGGCAGGCAGCGTGGCAGGCAGTCAGACAGGATAGCACCAAAATGCCCGCAGTGTCCAATGTTTCATTTTGTTTGTTGTGTCTTTGTGTGTGTACTGGTGTGTGTGTGTGTGTATGTCTGCAACTTTTGCTCCAGCATGAATTAAGCGCCAAAAATGTGCGAGGCACGTAAATAACTGGAGACCAACGTTCGAGCAGCACGTGACCAAATTTCGATGGCAACTTTGTTGCCGTCGCTTCCTATTACATTTTTTTCTCTTTGTTTTTTGTATTTTTTGTTTTTTACTTTGCTTTTTTCAAGTAGACTTTTAGACGCTTGCACTCGACTTTATCATGTTTTCATTTTGGGTGGCATTGCCTTTTTAATTTGTTCACATTTAGCGGGCGATTGGGGCGACTGCCACTTGCTTTACAATTTTTTATAAAATTCTTTTTTTATTTATTTCCATGCAGTTTTTTTTTGTTTCTGCGTTCGTTTGCCTTGCCGCAGCGCTAAAGTGAATGCAAATAAAACGAAGCGTAAGGCAATAAAAGTTGTTGTTGTAACGATTTGTTGTTCTTATTGTTACTGTTGTTGTTGTTGTATTTTCAGTCTGCAGCATAATTTATATACTTTCGAGTTGACTTTGCAGCGATAGACATGCCCTGTACTACAAAAAGCACAAGGGGGTTGCTCATATAAATGTATAGATAATTTTTAAACTATTTTACATATTTTTAGATTGATTTTAAATAAAGTTGATGGCAAACATATATGAATAAATCTGTATTATAATTTCAATATTCATTTAATGATTTTTTATTGCCTTGAAATAAACACACTATTTTCATTTATTCAATTTTAAATATATTATTTTAATTTTTATAGGGTATTTGGCAATTAGTTTGTGTGCTCAGCATTAACATTGGCGCGTCGCGGGAAAAGCGCAATTAAAATGATAATTTCACAGTGTAGTGCCACGCCCCTCGGCCCCTCGCTCCGTTAAATACTCGACAGCAATGCAGCAGCAGCAGCAGCAGTGGGACCATTGCATTTGCACGTACTGTGAATTATAACCGTGCCGCATAAAAGTGTGCTATAATTTTGCGCTTAAATGATGCGTGCTCAGTGCCTGCGGCCAGTCAGCCCCTACCCCCTGCCACCAAACCGGCAACCTCAACAACACCTCCCCCACACTCCCTTTCCACTCATACAGTTAACAGTTTGTTGGCCATTTGGCTGGAATAGTTTTTTCATTCATTTCTTGTGCGGTGCCGCATCGTCGCCTCTGTTTGAGCAGCCCTCGACTCTTTACAACGCGGCACCCACCTTCCCCCCCCCCCCACTCCCCCACCCAACAATATCCCATTAGTTACTCCCGCTCTTCGGTAAATTTTATTGCATTCCTAGCACTCGACCATTTTTTATGCGCTTTAATTAATTCGCTTGCCCGAAAACAAGAACAAGAAAGAAAACAAAATAAAAACAAAACCAAAGAGAAAAAAACAAAATCAAAAGCAAAAAAAAAAACAAAGCAAATCTTATTAACTTTGGCATCGCCTTATCTGAATGCACACAAATCCAATAAGACAGGCGCTTCCATAAAAATCAATAATCAATGTGGGGAATGGCAGCTCCAGCATAAATGAAGAAATAGCCGTAATGCTTTGCTTATTACCTTCCAATTCATTAAACGTGCCATCAAACCGGCCAAAGCCACCCTCAACTGCCCCCCTCCCCCCCCCCCCCCAAAAACATATCAATGGGCAGCCCTTTTCACTTAGCGTTGATGGAGGCTCTTTTTACATTGTGTGCGTGCGTGTGTGTGCGTGCGTGTGTGTGCGTGCGTGTGTGTATGCGTGTGTGCGTGTGTGTGTGTGTGTATCGGTGTGTTGATTGTCTCTACGGTTCAGTAAGTATTTCCTTTATTTTCTTTTTTTGGGTGCAGGCGGCTCTTTCTTTTTTTTGTATTTCTAGCTGCTGAACGTTGACGCACTTTGTGGTTCAGTGGGTAAGGTAAATTCTGGACACAGTTGGGCTTGTCGGGAGTTAGCTGTAAAAGCTGCTAACCATTTTAAAGTGCTTTTTATTTATTGTTCTGTTTCAAGTAAGTTAAAACATTATTGTGCAATATGCAAAGTAAGCTGTTTCCAGCCGAAGCCCGATAAAAATAAGTAATCAAAGAACGAATAAATGAATCCCTTCAAGATGCCAATATGTTTCTTTGGCAAACACAAATATATGGCTAAGAAAATTCCGCAGTGAATATTTAATGTTGTATCGATAAAATTTAATTGAATGAATTTTCCATTTTAATCCTTTTATTGCACACGATTTATATGCTTTCTATTGTGTGACTTGAAATTCAACTGAACTCTATAAATTCCGTCTACTCAATCGATGCTTGATATGTATTTATATTTTAACGATTTTCATCTTATTTCAATTTAATTCAATAAATCACACGAGTGGCTCGTTGTCTAAGCAAAAATAACCAGACACTTGCTTACACACAACACAAGCACACACCCAGGCACACACACAATACTGTTATCGGTGCCTTGAACTACGTCCAGTCTGGGGATACTCAATCATTTTTACACGCAGACTGGCGCGACTGACGGCCCGGGCTTGGGCTTTGCTCCCGTCTCCCCTTCTTATCAGGCGTAAATAATCACAAACGTTGGCTAAATAATAAATACACATATATGGGATGTACTCGGCCATAAGAGTATATATATTGGCACGCCCCCTCTTCAGCCCAATCAACTGGCATTAATAGCCCGGCGCAGAGAAGCACTTAGTCTGGGACTGAACTGGAGGCGGTTTTTTTTTGGGCGGCATGAAAAATGATGCAACAGCCGCAGCCGCTGCAGGACCAGCAGTCTCATTTCTCAGCAATACGAGAATAAATATTAAATAATCATTTATTTTCGCAAAAGTTTCGTGTGTTTTTCTTCTTTTCTTTTCTGATTATATGTTTGTTTGACTGTTCGATTGCTCCACGTACCACGGGGCGTATGCGCGTTGTGGCGTAAGAGGCGACAATTTCTTTTGCTTAATGCCTCAATGCTCAGCTCTCAGTGTGGGCTGTAAAAGCATACAGAAATCAGGCCATTTCTGATTGCCAGCAGCTCATTTATGGCTTTATTTTTTTTTTGCTTTTAATTTGGCAAAAATAACTAACTGCTTAAAAATTGTGAAATTAAACAAAAATAATGGCATATTCGAAATTGATTTAATAACAATAAAATAAGCTTAATTGAGTGCCATTATTAATTGGCATTCAGCGGATTTAAAACAACTCAAAGTAGATTTAAAAAAATTTAATTGCTGAATAATATTTGGGTAAAACATACATTTTTGGTGACAAAATAAATAAAAATAAAATCAAACTATTATTTAAAAACTAATTAAATTAAATACAAATTTTACACATATCAACTTTGTACTTTAAAAAAGTAATTTGCAATAGTTTTCATATATGTTTTTAGCAATATTTCCAAAGAGAAACAAATGCAAATTTATAATAAACGTAAAAATGGCATAACAAACCGCAAAACTTGGCAGGACTGCACCGCAAAGACCACCATGGAAATGTGTGTTAAATATTATGCAAAAGTTACAAATTACGAGTAAAATGGTAAAGGTAAAGTTGCAAAACATTTTAATAAACTGCACACATACATCAAAGACTGGTGGCACACACACACACACACACACACATCTGCACTTGCATGCCGACACACACTCTTGTGCACGTAATTGGTGGCAAAACAATTAGTAACATTTTACAGTTCGGTGTTTACAGGTTGTCTATGTGTGTGTGTGTGTGTGTGAGCGTGTGTGAGCGTGTGTGTGAAGCTTAAAATATTTGCGCACAAAAGTATGAAGCAAAAAATGAAACCCAACTGACGAGCTAAGTTTCAATTTGAGCTGTGGCTGAAGGCAGCCAGTCAACAGATGTCAACTCCACAGACTATACACAACTCTGTGTGTGTGTGTGTGTGTGCGAGTGTGTTTGTGTGGATGTGGGTGAATGTGGCAATCTCTCAAGTGGGAAAAACCGAAAGCGTTGCAACTGTTGACACACTTTGGCAATTGCAGCAAATGCTCTGCTATTTTGTGTTTGTGTGTGCAAAAAACATTTTAACTCGCTGCTGGACCCGTAATAAATTACGGTAATTTCAAAAACACTTAGTGCATGTGGCTGAGCGATTGCAGTAGCATGTGTGTGTGTGTGTGTGTGTGTGCGTGTGTGTGGGTGTGTACATGTAAGGTATTAGCATACGTGCACATTTTTGTAAGTAGCTGCAAAATAGCGTGGCAAAAGCAAAAGGAATGTTGCAATTTCCGTTTGAAGCGAAGGAGCTGTCAAGTTGCAAGTATCATGCAAATACACACACACACACACATATACATACACACACAGGCAGGCAGGCAGGTGACAGTCATGGTTTGGATCGTTGATTGGCTGCATAAGCTGCGATGAGCATATGAATGTAGAATCGGAGCAGCAAGATCCACCGCCTTAATGGAAAAGCCTTGCTGCATGTCAACAGCTGCCAGTTGCCAGTTGCCTGTTGCCACTTGCCACTTGCCTGCCAACCAGCCGGCAGTGGATGAGAGAGCGAGCGAGTGAGCTGTGGCATGTGGCCTACTTAGGGGCTCCATATATATTAAATAAGCACGCCTCAATAAATATAACTATCTAAAATTATAAATTGAATCTAAAAAAAAATGTTTTTATATAAATTGAAGTTAAGCGAAAAATGTATTTAAATTTGCAGAAATTAAGCGAGATTTATCTGAAAAAATATATGCCCAAGCAGAGTAAATCTACTTCTTGAGTTAAAGTTAGGTTTTCGTATTTGTTTTCAATCAATAAAATAGTCTCAATATTTAAGCCATAAATTCAGCTAAATGAAAGCAATGAAAACAGATGATTCAAGCCGCTGGCAACTGCAACGATTCAAAGTTGACGACATCCAATTGAATCAAGTGGCAAAGGTTGAGTTGCACACATCATGATGCATGCTTGATATTTGCGGATGGCTCTTGTTGCACGTTGACAACCGCAGTGCTTGAAATGTCTGCCTTACTGCCTGCCTGCAACTGTTGCTCTTGTGGCAGGGGCAACACCGAGTGCAAACAAGACGCGACTTAGTTTGCCGCGCCCAGCAAAGAAGACATCAAGTGGACTGCATTTTCAAGAAACCGATTGAATGAATGAATCAATGAAGTTGCCAACTTGTTTGAACAGCTGAAAAAGGTTAGCAAAGGCGTCCATCTCCACCTCCACCTTCAACAACAGAGAGCTCGATAACTGTTTTTGCCACTGCGAATGTTGCAGCTGATGTATCTGCTGCTGCTGTTGCTCTTGCTGCTGCTTTGTGTGGACACTCGAAAACAAGCTCATCAACTGTGACAACAACAAACGTCGGCATGGCGATGATGTAGTCCTCATCGTTCCCATTCAGTTGCTGTCAACGTTGACATTCCCATTGCGACCAGTCGGCGCACTTGCAGTTCATATCCGTTTGTGCCCCTGCTGCTCCTTGGTCTGCTTGCTCTTGCTGCCCCACATCCAACTCTGTGCCAGTCGCCTGCCCAATGTCCCTGTCATTTCAAATTGAAGACGTTTCGATGTCACACTCTGACTTGCTTTCCACTCAAAGCGGCCAGCGCCAGCAAATAGTAAACTGAATTGAACTCCTGACAAAGTTTAAAGCTCTCAATTTAAGCACAGACAGAAAGATTCTAAATTCGTTCCAATTGACATTTGCAAAGTCTATAAAATATACATATTGACTGAAGTTTGGCTAAGTGAGCCTAGAAATCTCTCATTTTCGACTCTTTTGACTAGGCTGAAAAGGAGCCTTTTGGCAATAAATATTTAAAATTGATTAGTTATTTTCACGTTCTCACGTTTATTAGGCACAAAATTTCAAAAGCTGCTCTCAGCAAAGCTTTAAACAAACTTTTTGGCTTTTTGCTTAAAGTGTTTTACCAAACTCATTTTCTTTAAGTAGCCACGTTGCCACAAAATTGTCGTTTTGCTTCGTGTGTTGGCCAAAAGAAATGAAAATGAAAACAATTTGCCAGGCAAAAGTAATAAAGAAGCCGCCTTTAAGGGGCTGCAGGCGTGTCATCATCTATATATATATATATGTGTATGTTTATATGCCCTGTGTCTGCTTCTCTTGGCCTCGTTTGTATGTTTAGCCTGGCATTTTATTTTTACTGTTGATAAGCTGACAAAATTGTTTTGCTACTCTTTATTTTTGCAGCCATCGTTGTCGTTAAATGATTTTCTTGTTTGTCTTATGTTAACGGTCACATTGCGGCTACGTAATAAAAAGGCCACAGCAAATAATTGGCACAAATTTTGTTGCGTTGCGTTGCGCATACGCCATGTGAGCTGCCCACTAAACTGAGCTTCTGCTATGTTGATTTCAATTCAATTTTTTTCGTTGGCTGCTTCAAAGCGGAAATCACACACACACACACACCCACAACACACACACATAGGAAAAACGAAAATTCGGTTTCGGCTTTGCATTGATAAGCACTGGGAGCGTTTTTCAATTTCATGCACTCGACTGCGGCCGCTGAGCACTTGGAAAAAAAAAAAAATAGGGCAAAGAATCCAAATCCCTACCGCCAAAAGCTTTCGCCAATGGACATTTCCTCATCGCTGCCCGAATTGCGTAAGCAAATGCGAATCTCCCACAGCATTTGCCGGCCCTTATGAAATTGGAAGTTATGCATGGGCATTTTCTGGCTTTCGTTTTGCGCTTCGATGATTTTTGTGAAAATAGCCTCGTAAGAGTGAAATTTCTTTTTATTTTCTCTTTTTTGTGCACATTTTTTTATATGTTTTTTTTTTATTATTTTTCTGTTAAACTGTGTCAAATGCATTTGTTTTGTAACGCCCCTTGGCATGTGCTGTCATTTCGCAATAGTTTTTATTTTAATATTGCATAGAATTTTGTTAAAAATTTATTTTACTCAGAAAGGAATTGAAATTTTAAACACCGCCCGGAGAATGAGGACTTGGAGCTGCAGCTCCTGATGCAGAAGCTAGTTGACTTCTACAGCCAGCGGATGAACAGCTTAGCAGACATTGATCAGTGCAATTAAATCCCAAAATGGAACGCTCCAGTTTCGATCTGATCGGCAGCTCGAAGATGAGGCAACTTTAAGCAACAAAAAATTAATTGAATTTGAACTTTCACAAAAATTCATTACAAATATATTGATAAAATGCCATAATGGCTGCTTGACTAAATTGCTATAATTGAAGGCGGGTCAAATGAGCACAGCAGACAAGGATTTTAGTCTTTAGTCTAGTCGAAAGATGGGCGACATCAATTCTGCAAAACTCATCCGAGCTTAATTAACATGCTGGCGCATCGAGTAGACGTAAGGTGAGCCTATGGTTCAGACATTTTTATGGTGCATTGTTAACACACAGGCACACACACACACACACACATACTCAGCACACACACACACAGCACACATAGACAGAGAAGAAGGACATCAGCTAGGAGCCATCGTCTACTGGCAATACAATTTGCCGTGACAAATGCGGCCATAAACAAAAATGGCGACGCCGCCATTTTCTAGTGCAGCGACAAAATGGCTGCCAGCTAAAGTGCCAGGGAAAAAGCGCTGGGCGAGAATTTCATTTCGACGACCTTTTATGGAATTTATCACACGCGACCCTCGTCTCTGACAGCGGTGATTTCCAAGTGCAGCTTGCTTGCCGTGTCCCAGCCAGTTTCTGGTAATGAAATTTCGCTTTAGCAATTACGTACACCCCGGGCAATTTAAGCTGTCTACGGGTTAAGGGCACTCCTGGCGCCGTACTATTGCTCACTGAGCATACGTTTGGGTTAGTTAGGGCTCGAGTGGCTGCTGCTGCATAAATTGTGGCCCAAGTAAGTGCTAGATCAGACCCAATCTCTGGCACTGGCCCCAAATCGAATTCATTCAGCGCCAACAAAGCACCACAAATTCATAATAAACTAAATCCACAAACCAGAATAGTTTGCCAAGCCAATGCGGAGTTTATATGCCCTTACTAAGAAGCAATTTGTGGCATGACAAACATTATATTTTCAATATTTTAATGATCTTGAATGAGAGCGTTGTTTTTTTATTCAAGTACAGCGCACGCTAAATAAAAACGCTAAGAAGCTTTACACAGTTCGACAAATAGCTAAAAAAAAAACCCATGGCAAATATATAAATATTTTACAAAAATATTTTCATGGCTCCCAGCTAACTTGTTATCAAAGTCGATAGCATAAGGCAGAGGACAATATATTTTTATAGGTCTGGTAGCTGAGTCCGGGCCAAAGCTACTTTGAACAAGTAAATATAAAAATAGCTAACAAATAAAAGCAAATCGAGGACAAAAGCGAAAATAATATGAATGTTGGCCAATGTAAAAATAATAAAAACCAATAATTTCCATCTAAATATACAAACTATATTTTAATAAAATACCAAGAACAATTTTAGAATTGTTTTTCTGTGGGAACAAGTAGGCGTCGCCAAAAACAGATTTGATTTAAGTCAAGTAAATTGTTCAGTGTTTCATTTGTGCCACAGTCAATTGACATATTCCCTGATAGCACAAACGAAAATTGTAAATTTTTAAGTCAACATAAAACTTTATTATTAAATTTTTATAAAAATTTTGATATAAACTAAAATTTAATTCATATTTAAATATTTATAATTTACTAAATTAAAATTTGATAAATTAATTTTTTTATAAATAAACTTTATTAATCACTAAATCTGATCATTTATAAAAATAACCCCTAATAATATAAAATTCTTTCAAAATTTTAAAAGAAAAATATATATTATTTTAACTGTATTGTTTAATCTTTAAATTTAAATAAATTACAAAAAATTAAAATTTAAAAATATTCATAAAAATAATACTTTTTAATAAAAAATAAAAAAATAATTTGTATTTATTAATAATCAGAAATTTTCAGCAGCTTAAAATTTGAAAAATGAAAACGCTGGTGAATAAAATGTGGCAAAACCCAGGAAATCGATCGAAGAACCCATACAGGAGGTGCAGAAGACTATCTTGCCGCGGATTAATCCTAACCTCGATGTTAAAATGGAGGACAAGAGCGAGGAGGAAGACAAGTGCGAGGAGGAAGACAAGAGCAAGGTGGATGATGATATGGTTGAAGTGGAGACTGAGGAGCAGCTGCTGCCCAGCTGCTTGACTCTCACAAAAGAGCAACTGGAGCACAACAAGGCGGTTGCGATTGTGGCCATGAAGCGCAAGCGTGTTCCTAACCGACCAGAGGAGCAAAACTTTGGAGAGGTGAAGCCCGAGCAGAGCGACATGCCCGTTGTGGCTCCCAAACTGGAGAATGTCAATGTGATTGAACCAGATAAGCAGCAACAGGAGAAGATGCCGCAACAGAGTCATCGTCATCATCATCATCATCATCATCATAAGCATCATCATCATTATCATAAGCATCATCATAAGCATTGCTCACATACATTAGCCGCTGACTGCGACACTACATAAAGAAGTAAATCTTTCGGGATCTGCACTCTCGCTCACCCTGGTCAGATATGGATGACTATTTGACCTGGAAGAAATGCATGTGGTGGAAGAGTACTGGGAATTGAGCACACTAAATGCTTATCCTGATAATACATAAGGATATAAAATCAATAAATGAAATTGAATAAACACAGCAAAGGCAAAGACAAAAGAAAGCGATACATATTTATATATATATATATGTGTGTGTGTGTGTAGACATGGGGTGGGTTGGTATCTTGATGTTAACGCCGATAATAAAAAGTGCGCATCAGAAAAATATATCACGTAAGTAGAAAAATCATATAAAAACGTTGCAAAACTGCAAAGTTGGCGAAAAAATTAAGAGCACAAACAAGTCGTTGACGAGGACGTGGATTGGTGGGTGGTGGGTTGTGTATGTGGTGGTCTTGAGGGTGGTGAATTGAGACTGTTAAGCAGTGGTTGTGGAAGGGGGAATAAAATGAAACGTACGCGTGAGACAACAGCTAAATGACACACAAAGGAGCAGTTGTCTGTGTGTGTGTGTGTGCGTGTGTGTGTGCGTGTGTGTGTGCGTGTATGTCCTTACATAACTCATTGTGTGTGTACCAGGGCACGGTGGGCAACTAGAGTAGAGGTTGCTGTGTGTTAGTGTGTGTGTGTGTTGCTAGTTAAGCTTAATGCCTCGCATAGAAATCAGTGGCAAAATTACATATTTCATATTCAAATAAATTGCAGGGCAAGCTAGATGATTGTCTGTGTGTGTGTTGGTGTGTGTGCGACAGTGTGCGAGTGTGTGCGAGTGTGTGCGAGTGTGTGTGCGTGTTCTTGTGTGTGTGTGAAATAAAGCAATTTATAGGTATTTTCGCTGCTCAGCATCTAAGAAAATATTTCAGTCATTGTTGATTAGTCATCGGTTATCGATAACCAGCTATTAATATAACATAAAAAGTACTTTTATTATATAAATATATAAATACAAAATCTATCAGTCTGAATAAAAAAATTCTAATGTGCTTATATTTATTTTGTCAGATTTTAGTAAAACCGCAAAAAAGTAAAAAGTTGTTATGGAAATAATAAAATGAAATAATAATAATAAAAGACCAAATTCAAATGTAAAAATGAAGCACAAATTCAGAATTTTATGCCACTGTGTGGCAGCAGCAGCTAGTTAGTAGCAGCAGCAACATAAGAAGAAGAAAAAGAAGAAGAAGAAGACAAAGCTACTTTCTCGCACTTGCCAATCGACATTTTTGCTAGCAGATAATTCGATGACTTACGCAACGTGTGTGAGACAAAGGCAGGTTTTGCGGGTTGGTTGCGGGGAGTGTGCGGAGTGGGGCAGGCAATGTGTGAGCACAAATCGAGTTTATAGCCAATATTCAATTTTGTAAATTGAAGCAAAGTAGTAATAAAAAGTAAAATGAAATCGAATTCGTGTCAGCTAAGGACACAAATTTACGCACATGTTGGAGACAGAAAAGAGCTGAGCTTCTCCATCATGAATAAAATCTTGGAGCGGACATCTTTGCAGTTTAGTCAAGAGAAGTGAATTTCTTGAAAAAGCGAGGCCAATCAAGATTACTCATCTATCGATTCGAAATGGAGGACCAGCTATCCTTTTTAGCCAACTGTTTGAATTATGTCCCAAGCACATGAAGAAAATAATGCTAAATTCGCCCAAATGGCGAGCACATAAATTTTGTGGCCAAATTTGCATTTACAGCGAAAAACAAAATTGCAGAAATGCTGCACCAAATGAATGAACGAATATGAGGAAAACAAGTGCAAAGTGCGCTTTGCATTACAATTGGCATTGTGGCCGAGGCTAATGCCCCGAAAAAAAACCACCCAACGCCCACCCACAGCGGCCTGCAAGTGCCACATAATTCAAGGCTCAATTCCTGCATTTTTTTTTGTGGCTCCTTTGATTTGCTGCTTTGCACTCTTGGTATACATACACAAATACATACATACAAAAATGAACGTATTTATATACTTATTTTTATGGCTTGAGTAGAGCTCGCTCATTGGTGGGCGTGGCACGTCGTCAATGCGCGTAAATAAAATGGGCACATGAAAATTCGAAAATGCGAAAACGCATTTCCATTAAAACTGCGACTGCAATCGGATTGTGGAGTCATTGAGCACTTCGGGAAAAATTGACTATTTATTGCCAAGTTGAGTATATATATATATATCGTCTATATGTAAATGTAGGTTGATTAAATAATTGTAAAGTGCTTAAAAGATTAAGTTGCTGACTTAAATCTGACTCAGAATCTTTAGAGCTGTTTTAAGTTTTTTCTAATAAAAAATGCTTACTTTTATTTTGCAGAATTTGTAAAATCAAAACTTAAACTTTAACTTAAACTTTATGGCATTTCCACTTTGCTAAGAGAGGAGTGTAACTTAAATTGAATTGATATCATTTGCTGGTATTATTTGTGACTTAACACTGATTACACACGCTTCAAGACATTTTCGCACTTACTTATACGATAACGCATACAGATACATCTTGGGTGTGTGTGTGTGTGTGTGTGCACACACTTACTTATGCCAGGCGAAACTTTTACTTTATACCCAAGCGAGCGCTGAGAACCGGCAACCGAGAAGCGAGAAGCACTTTCAGCTACCATAAATCCCCATGCTTCGAAAACTTTAAAAAACTGTGGCCAAAGTTTGTAGCCCGTATCAAAAAGGAAAAAGTCAAAATGATCCAAAACAAAATAAAATAAAATAAAATAAAAATCAAATGCTCGAAAGCAGAGCTCAGACAACTTACACGAAGCTGGCTGCCTCATTTTAAAATATATTTTACTCAATGTTGTTGAAATCAATTCAATTCACAAAACTACGTCGAGTTACATAAAACTAGGCAACCAAATAAATCAAAAGCTCTGCTTTTTGGTATTTTGAAAAGTCCTGTTTGAATTCGTAATACAAATTTGAAAGGTTTAAACTTTGTGCAAAATTCGAGTTGAGAGAGGCAGCTAAAAGATTTGTTAGTCATTATATTATTTCAGTTGTCGAGCAGTATTTCCATTTATTTCAACACTCAAATCATGCAATGTTTCCTTACCCTTTCCCCTCACTATACGGGGCATTAAAATCAACACACACACAACACACACTTTTGCTTGTCTGGAGTTAAAAGCATTGCCTGTTACAGCGACAATTTCGACGACACTTTGTTGGCTGCAACGGCACAGAGAGGGGCAAGGGGAAGCAAAACACGAACCACACGTACAACCACAATGAGCAGTATTTTGGTGGTGCAGTGTAATGCTTTGTTTGGCATTGGTTTTGGCTTGTTTTGGCCAATGCCAGCCAATTGTTGGCCATTGATTGCAATTGCACTTCACACGCGCAGGCATACAGAGTGGGTTGGTGACTGAATAAATGAATGAATGAATGAATGAATGAATGAGTAAATTATGAATGCAGTCTGAGCGAAAGGCACTCGACATATGACCAGATTTGTGTTTGTATTTTTTTTTTTTTTTATGTATGCTTTCAATTGCAGTTGGGTGTCTCTGCGGAGTTTAATACAATTATCGGCAGATGTAAACAAGTAAATTGATGGAGAAAAATAGAGAAGGCCTTGTGTAAAAGCAGTGCAAATAGCAAAAAACAATAACAACAACAACAACAAATCGAATGCTTAATTGCAGTTCTGCAATGGCTTTTTATTTATAAACAGGCTGACAGGCAGCGGGGCAGAGGGGCTGCCTGGAATCTATCGTTAACGAGTTGCCAAACGGACATGGATTCTATTTACTTTTGCAAATGCAACCTGAGCGCTGCAAAGCAACCTGTGGCACTCACTTGAAGCACTCACACACACACACACACACACACACTTACAGCGACGGTCAGCTCGGCAACTTTTCAACTTGCGCCAATCAAACAAGTTCAATAACGGTAATTAACAGTGCAACGGCAGCTCGTTGATGCCACAAACGCAACTCGAACTGAAACTCGCCCTGCGTAATTTGTGAAAAGTTCAAAGCTATTAGCATGTCCCTAAAGTCCCCTCTGGCACCCGCTGTATCGTAAGGGTCCCCCCCCCCACCACTCCTCGCCACACTCTCGATTCGTGTCGTCGTTTGCCAGCGGCGGCGGCATCAACGGAAGTACTCGAATCCTTGCACCACCATTCTGCCTAATGATGCCTCCTAAACCCCCCCAAGCCACCACCATCAGTTATAGACCATTAGTAAAGCGAGCCAACGGACAGTGCAAGGTGGTGGAGGGGTGGGGGGTGACTGTGCTGGGTTAGTTTTGAAGCGAGGCATTTTTGTACTCGATGACTGGTTGCCCCGTGTAGGCCATTTGGGCACTTGGCAGTCAGTTGGCATGTCAGTTTTGATTGAACCTGATGGACGCGCCTAATGTGGTTTAATTGTGAATGATGTGAAGCGGCCACAGCGGATGCCACTAATGGTTATTAATGTGCCCTAATAACTAAACCGACCCGACCCCATCAGGCAATCGGACAGACAGACAAGAGTGCAACAAAATGACACTAAAATTCAGTTCATTAATGTCTCGTTCGGTGCAACGCAAAATGAACTCAGTTAAGATGATAATAATCAAGTTCATAGGTACTCCATAAATAGTTAGAGAAGTATATTGAGTATAACCTAAAACTGAAAAATAGAGTTTATTTTTTGACATACAAACGGAAATAAGAATTTCAAATAAACATATTTTAGTCACGGTTTTATTTTTTTTTATTTTCCTATTGTTCACACTCAAATACGTTAAGAAGATAATCAGCTTTTGTTTAGCTAAGAGCCAGATTAAAATAATTGTGAGTGCAATCCGAGTGTCTGTTGAGAGTTGAGTTGGTTTATTCATATTTGCGGCTTGTGCTCTAATAAACAGAGCAATCCCCAAATGCAGTTTGTTTGCAGTTGTTGCAATGTGTTAGCGGATCTATCAATTTGTAGCATTTTCAAGCACACATAAGCCAAACACACACACACACACTCACAGTCATATGAGCACTCACATGAGCAGCCAGGAATCGAGAACACGCAACCTGACGTGCCGGAAGTGTGGCAACCAACCAAGGGCAGAGACGGGTCAGAAAAGAGCTTGCCCTTGTTGCATAGGCGTGGGGGGGGGGGGGGAGGCGCGGAAGTGGAAATAAAGGGGCGTTGCATGGTCTTGCATCCGATTCATTTTATTCTTTCTTCGGCGAGGCAGCCACTTTGGTAACAGAACTTGAACATGAGTGCAATCAAATGTATTACATTTTGTGCAACTTAACCGGCAAGTAAAGTGCCGAAGACAGCTCAAAGAGAGCGAGACAGATTGTCCGACAGAGAGAGAGAGAGAGAGTGAGAGAGAGAAAGAGAGAGAGGTGGGTAGAGCTCTCGCTGGCCATGGATATATCCGACATTGGGTGCAATGATTTCCTGGAAAAGCTCAAGTCAAGGCTGCGGCTACAAAAACTAAGCAGATAACGTGCCACGCCCCACTCACCAACTTTGCCCCCCGTAAAGTATGCAGCATGTGGCATAAAAATGGGCCAACGGCAAACAACTTGGATAAAGGAAATTGCTAGAAATGCATTTTGCGGCTTATGAGCCATGAAGCAGCAACGCCCAAAATTCAAAAACTGCAAATGGTGTTGCATGCACCTTCAGCTATATATATATATAAATGCATGAGTGTGTGTGTGTAGACAGCATCGTGTTGCAAATGTCTGGCAAATCAATTGAGTTTGCTCGACAAATATCCGCTGGAATGACAGCTGACAGGCAAATGAATGCTTTGCCAGGCTTAGTCGCACTCGAATCGATATGCCTCATGTTGCAAGCATGCTCATCTACTACGTATCTTGCATCTCGGCCACAGCGGCAATTAAATGTGACTGCATCAACATTAACCAAAGGACAAAAGGATTTTTAACTATGACAAATTTGCAGTGTTTGCTCAATTGGCTATAATGCCTTGATTGATGACGGCCAAAAAGATAAAACACAATTGGAGCAGAAAGTCAAGGGAGTGGGAAGGACGCCAAGATGACACGCCATGATATGATTATCCAACAATTTAAACAGTGCTCCAGTGTTTGGCAACTAGTTAATCAATGGCGCAATGGAGGACACTAGCAAACGTACACTCAAAAAATCGAAAAGCAATTATAGAAAATTGTTCTGAATAGTTACTGATGTAAAAATTACGTTTTGTCAAAATTTCTAATTAAATATAAATCTAATAAAATCTACACAAATATTTTCAGTGCTGAAAAGTATCAAATTTTTTTTCTTCGTGTACATTTGCTTGTCATTGTCCTTGGCGTTTGTCAAACAAAGCAAAAACTTGCTCAAATCCCTGGCCAAACAAGTGAAGCATGACGAAAAAAAATATGTGAATGAAGGAAAGGGACAGAAGGTCCAAAGAGAGAGAGATAGAGATATGAAGGGTGGGAGGGGGGTTAGGTGACAAGCAAAAAGGAGTAAGTAAAGAACTTTATACCTAAAAGGGATTTATTTGATGACTTGTCTAACTCGTGCCATTGGCTCAAACGATGACACAGAAGGCATGCAACCCCCCTGCACCCGTCCATTCCACCTTGCTCTCTTGCCCTTGCCGGTCCACACTATTGAGTGTCCCGCCATGACGCAGCACTTTTGCAAATGAAGTTTTATAACTTTGCCTGTCGATTTCGAAAGTCAGCGGCAAAGGCAGACGCCGTGTGGCAAATGGAAGCAAATTCAATGCATTTTTGAAAAATGAGGGAATCGATGCCGACAGGGCGCCAGGATTCTAAATTAACAGAATCACAAAAAAAAAAAATAATAATGTGTTCCCAGAAGGATTCATAAGTGGCGTCCTGTGAAAGATTTATTCTATACTTACAATCATTGATGAGAAATTGAACTTACCTGAAAAGATAAAGAGGTAAAATAGAGAATTAATGATTAGAATGAAAACAAATGTGATACTTAATTTACATTTAATTTAATATAAATTTAATTGGCTCTTAATTGAGGGCGAAATATTTTAAAACCAGGTTTCTCTCTGCTCTGCGAATCCCTCTTTGAAATGCTATTAAAGTCAACCAGCTGTCGGAGGAATAATGACAGTTCTGTGGCCAACTATCGTTATAATTATCTTGGCTGTCAGTGTTCGCATTTATGCAAGCGAATTAAATTAACTGAAATTTGTGATTTTTAATTAAAAATGCAATTTAATACATTTTAGCAGCGAAAAAGCAAATATGTAAAAAGACAATGCGACAGCAAATATATGTATATAAAACAAGACAGCGACAACACACAGCAACAACACACAGCAACAACACACACAACACACAACAACAACAACTATAGCAATTAGCAAAATTCGAGCACACACACACTTACACACACTCGCACACACGTGTTAATAAGTGTTGTGTCGTGTCATTGTTTTTGTTGTTATTGTTATTATTGTTGGTGCCGCCACTTTAGCCAGTGTCTTGTCCAATTACTAAAGCAACAACAACAGCAACAGCAGCAAGCGGCATTCAAATGGTATGCCACAGGCAACTCACACACACACATACACGCACACCAGCATGCAGTCTGTTGCTCTGTGGCAGGTTGCTCTGGTAGCAAAGGAAGCGTCAACTATAAAGTTTTTTCATATCCTGTGAAAATTATTATACGCTTTTCACAAAATAGTTGCAGCCAGCGGCAAACGCACACACACACGCACACACACTTACACATATTTATTTATATAAATTTATATGTATATGTGTGCAGCTGATGCTGCTACTGCTGCTGACCAGCACATGTGCAACACCACAAAAATGGCAGCCAGGCGACAAAAAGGACTCGAACTCGGAGCTCCGTTCGACAGATGAGCTTACTCTTCTGCACTTCCTTGACTCGGACACCGGCACCGACTCCAACTCCAACTCCGACTCTGATTCTGGATCGAGCTGGAGTTCGAAGCTGCCGTTTTTGTTGTTGGGCAAAAGTTTTGTCAAATTGTTTTTTGGTGCTGCAACAGCTTGGGGGGCAATAGCGACGGCATCAGTTTTAATCATTTTTGCCAGCACTCCTGGCCAGCATCCAGCATCCAACCAGGTCCTGGACACAAGTGTTTGTCAAATTTGCGTTAATAAAATAAATATCTCAAAACATGAACTTCCACTTTGTAGCTCGTAAGACTGAACAAGTTTTTCAAATGGTTGCCTTGCCTAAACTTCCATAGTTACCCAAGATTTGTGTTTTCTCAGATCAAATATATATATAAAAATTCTTCAGGTCAAGTAAAGCTTAAAGTGTTGCCTGTAATCAACTTTTTTGATTTATTTTGAGTTTAAACATTTGTTGAGGAATTTTTAAATCAAGTAAATAAGTTGTTGTTTAATTAAAGCGCAATTTGGGTTTTATTAAAAGCTTCTCAGTTCTTTTAAAATAGTCCAAAAACATTTTCCAGGCATAAACAATTGGGAATTTGTAGTAAGCAAGTTTTTAGTTTTAAACTCCAAAGCAGAAGCAGCTCAAAAATAATTACGCTCTTATATCGTAAAATAAACTTTTAGTGGAATAAGATACAAACGTGGAACGGAGTTCTCCTTAATGGTTTGGCTTTCAGCATAAGTCAGGGCTTAAGTGAAGCAGTTGTATCAGTTGTGGAATGCCACGCCTTTATTTTTTATATGATATTTAACATGAATGCCACATGGCGTATACTCAATATATGTTAGCAGCAGCTTTAACTCTCAGGCTTTGTGTCTTATCTCTCTGGCTAAAGCATAACTTGCAACCAACTTGCAACAACAGCACAAAATGCATGAGCAGCAACTGCAACAATTTACTGATACATTTTGCACTTTTCAACACGGGAAATGAAAGGAGCAGCAAAGTGAAAATATCTCGGTCGATAGTAGAAGATTAAATACCCTTGCCAAGCCAAATGCTGACATCTGAACTATGTATTAGAAAACTATTTTCATTCGATTACTTCAATTTAATATAGATATTCCTAGGGTAAAAATATATATAATTGTAAAGATCTAAGAAATGTTATGTTAAGTTAACTTTCTAAGTAAGCCATGGCTAAGCCGATCATTTATATAAATAATTATCCTTCTGTGCGCTACACACCAGAGGACAACAATATAATACCCACTGGAAGTCTATAACTACCCGGCTGTGGGTCCTTTGGGACCAGTGAATATGGCCCAGACACGTAGTCGCCGAGAGAGCTCAGTGCGTTTTACTCTTTGAGTCCGGAGTCTTTAGTCTATTGGGTGCTTTAGCTGCTTTTGAGGCGTCTTTCGACTCTGCCTTTCACAACGTTTTTTTTCGCCTTTGGCTCGTCTTGCGTCTCAGCTCTCATATAACTCACGGCTTTCAGCGTCGAAAGTGCACTCAGCGCAGAGCGAAAGAGAGAGAGAGAGAGAGAGAGAGAGCACCTGCCTCACCCACATTGAGTATGCCACGACGCTTAAGCCAATAATAAATTTGTGCAACAATTTTGTGCCAAAGCTGCAGTTTGTCAGCATTAGTTAAGGCAATTGCAACTGCAACAGCAGCATCAGTTGCCACAGCCAAGCAGCACTGGCAATTTCTATATCGATCGGGGGAGTTACTCAACTCTTAAGATCTAAGAGCCAAAACATAAAGTAAAATATATTTATAATTAACTGAAACTTATTGTTTATTCAATTTTGACAAGACATGAAAGCGAATAAAAAGATAAAAGACATTCTCAGCGCACTTTAACTTTCAACTTACATAGTTACATATATAGGCGGGGGGGTTGAGGGGTGGATTTAAGGGTTGTGTCTTTGTCTGTCACGACGAAAAGTTGGAGCAGTCAAAACGTGGAATGTTAAGTTGTAACAACTTTTGATAACTTTAACTAAAAGCGAAATGTTACAAATCTTTGCCAGAGCAAGAGGAAGCGAGTGATATAGAGAGAGAGAGAGAGATACTCAGCTACAGGGGTTATTAGAGTGAGATAGCAGCTATGCCATCTGAGAGATAAAACCCTTTCTCATTTGCCATGGAGCACTTAATTAATGCAATCACTGCAAAATGCTTGACAAAAATAAGTTTGACATCAACAAGGAAGCAAAAGCGAAGAAAACACACTTTGCAACATGGCGCCGCGTGGCAGACGCATGTTGGTTGCGGAATGTGAGCTTCTTAGATCTGCATTATAATTAAGTTGAATTTCATTACGGGACAGAGAATAACTTTAAGTTAGTACATAGAAAATATGAATAGTATGTGAATAATTTATAATTAAATCTGCTTGGAATTAATATTCATATTTAATTTAAGTATTTTAATTTAAGTTGGACATTTTTATTCAACTTCAAATATGCTTAGAAATAATTTTCACATTTATTTAAATTATTTAAATCGCGTTGGCTTAAAGCCAGCGTTTGCACATGTTAATTAGTGAAAGAAAAGTAAAAACCAGTTGAAGGTTAAGCAAATAAGCACCCAATGCTGCTGCTGCTGGTGTTGCTGCCACTGCTGCTACTGCCACTGCTGCAGCTTTTGCTTTTGCTGTCGAGTTCTAAAACTGATTTCATTAGCATGTAAACCATTCCCCTACCGAGCGACAACGTGTCTCTTGGCAATTTCATTTGAACTTTGCGCAGCCAACATCACTTTTACCATTTTACCCACACACAAACACAAACACACAAACACACACACACACACACACACTGGCACACACACACACTTGCACACACAAGTTGCCATGCCCACGCAATATGCCTTAATTTTACAAAGGCTGCTTAAAATTATTATGAAATCGAGTCAGGTTCTACTTTAACTCGTATATATATATATATATTTATTTATCTATATATATATATATATATCTGTCAGAAGTTTTAAGGTCACACGTTTGCTTAATTATCAACGGCGAATAATTACAGAGGTTTTTGTTGACTGTCTCTAGTGTCAAATCTAATCCTGACAACACAAATATCAGATATTAATTACTGGCACACACTCAAACTCACACACACACACACACACACACACACACACGTGTTATTTGTCTTGACGCTGGTTAAATACAATTTTGACATTGCCTGCCAAAGACAAATTATCATAACGATGACTGCTCCCCTTACCCCCTCCCTCCCTCTCTGTTAGTCCTTGTCGCTCCTTGTACAACTGTTTGCCCCTGACAAGTGTCACATTAATTGACAGTTGCGTGGCTTTCCATTGTCCGCCCATGCGCCACTAAATGGGCATGGATCAACTTGGCTCGCTTTAGAGGTGACGTTCTGCCATGTTATGGAGCTGTGAAGCATGAGGCATGCGGCATGGGGCATGAGGCAGCTGGTGTTTTGCAGTCGAAGGATTTGCCCATAAACATAAACACAGCAATAGGCACGTTTCCATATTTGTGCAGAAGGATGAGTTGTTGTAGCACGCACTAGTATGCGAAAGGACATAATATTTGCTGCATTAATTAATGCACACACACACACGCACACACACGCACACACTCAGATTGAAGTACACACAGATAGCAAGAGGAGCGTAGGCGAGCCAAAGGACCTTGTCGCCTGTAAATATGCGATTTAATGAGCTGAAATGTGTTGAGTGACTTGATTTTTGTGCTGTCTGTCAGCCAGTCAGTCATTTCAGAAGCAGCTCAAGAGCTCTATTAAATATTAATTATGGCCAAAATTACGATTGTGATCGAAATCTATACGACTTTTAGCATTGTGTTTAGTCTCTGCAGAAGGAGACAGTCCCAAACCCATTTAGAATATAGTATTGAAAAGATCAGAATGATTCAGTTTCATTTGAATTTGGATACTCACTTCCATTTCTTAGCTAGAGAGGAAAACATATTTTTAAATGTAGAAATATATATATATGTGAAGCAAAAAAAAAAGCGAAAAACATCAATATCTCCATTATTACCAAAGATATGACAGTTTTAAAAATTAAAAAAAAAAGCGAAAAACATCAATATTTCCATGCTTTTATTAAATTTGAACATGAAAATCGAGCCAAATCAATCTATGATTAGAAAGACAAGATTTGTTTTTCAAATTGGCCACAACACATTTTTTGAATGACAATCGAATTAAAGCATTCATATTCCAAAAATATCCAAATATTAACTGTAGAATCAGTTTGAAGTTTTTTGTTTTAATATTTGCTGGCAAGTTCAAGTGCTGAGAGCGCAGTTGAAGCTTTGCATTTGGGCAATCAACAAAATTGATTAGAGCCGAAATGGATAGCCTTTGCCAGGGACAGAGCACAGCAGGCGCACGCTGGGATTTCCTAGACGGCCAAGTGGATGCGAGTGCAGCCAATTGGTGAAATTACCCGTTCCCCATTTTGGTGCACCAGTCGTTTACTTCCTTGCTCACACAGCAGCAAAAAGATAAAAAAAAAAACATCCAAAACTGCAGCCAACAAAACAAACTCAGCCAAATCCAAAAACCAAAGCCAAAAATAAAACTATGCAACTCACTTGCAATTGGCGAAGGGGGGCAAAGGGACGGACGCAGAGACGCAGGCTTGCAGAGGTCCAAAGCCTGGTTCGAAAACTATTTTTTGGTTTATTTTCTAGACAACGCCCACTGGGCGCATTCACATCATCAATACGACACAGGAGACATGCATAATCGGGCGGATGGCTGGCAATGCGATGCATTTATGCGTTCGCTGCTTGTTTTGTAGGAAATCCCGTCCAGACAGGAATTTCCAAAAATGCTGGCATGCGAGTGCATCGCTTGCTGATCTGTGTGTGTGTGACCAGTGGGCAAGGTGCGGTGGTGGTACTTCACTTGGACCAGTCCATTGCCAGGCGTTGCTTTGGTTAGTTAGCGCGGCTGGCTGGCAAAATAATAAAATGCGACTGGCTGGCAACGCTTGCTGCGCACAGATAATAAAAAACAGATTAGATATTGGACGTAATTCTGAAGTGGGGAATTGAGCCGCTAAACAAAGCCAGAAACTCGTTGAAAACGGCATTGAAACGCAGTTCAAAGTTCACGAATTAAATTGAGTCTGTTAGACAAAACTCAACAAGCTCTAAATATTTAAATCATGCTTTAATTTAATTTTCTATAAAACAAAAAATAATTTTAAATAATTCAGTTAAACGTTTATAAGTAGAAACAGTCTAAAAGCATTGCTGACTTCATAATTGTTTTTGTTTTAATCGCATTAAAACTATTTTATAATTTTTTTGCTACAAATACTTACGTTATTCATTGTGTATAATTTAATTATATGCTTCAAAGTGTTTGATTATTTTATTATTTATAGTCTTAATTCGCAACAAATTTGTACTAATTTCCATTGTTTGTATTTATCAGCATTTTCTCGTATTTATTTAATTTCTTTTTTATTTTTATAGAATTATATTTGTTATTTTTTTTTTATTGCACGCTATTTATGCGTGCTTAATTGCAACTCATTAAGCATATTAATTAAATCACCACATTTATGCAATAAAGTTTGCCAGCGGAGTGCAGGAGGGAGTAAGGTGGGAGAGGGGTGAAAGGATTGCATGTGATGTGAAAATATTCACACAAATAGTGAAAATTAACATGATAAAAAAAGGAGAGAAAAAAACCAAACTCGTTGAAAAAAATGAAAATTGCATTTTTTTTTTTTTTTTTTGGTTTTTATACGTGTATAAATTTGCATAGAGAACGGAAAATGGAAATTGTGCATAAAATAAAAGGAGTAACGGTGAAATCATACAATTTAAATAGCTGCGAAAAATATCATTTATGTTGGCAATGGTTGCACATACGTAACAGGATTTTCTTTTGATCCTTGCTGCATGTAGTCGCAATGCGGGGATTATGTGACATTTGCCCAGTTGGCATAATATACATTAAATATTACACCAAAAATTACAAGCTGATTAAAAAATGCATAAATATGATTAACACAAAACTGCCAGCGTGCAAATTAATAAGCTGAATTAAATACAAAAAAAACCGCACACACACAAAAAACATTAAATAAAACAACAACAAAATAAATATGTGGAAGCGGAAAGCCAACGGACTGCAATCGAAATTAATTTGCATATCATTGAAAAATATTTGCAGAGCAAATAATAATTTACAAATTTCCAAATGCTAATTGATTTAAAATTGCGTTGAAAAAAAAAACTGTTTTTTCATTTCGTCTGCATTTGCCATTATTTGATGAAATTGACATTGATTTTGATGAAAATCAATGCACTTTAAAAAATTAAATGAAAATAGAATTGTTATTGATTTAGCGAAATGCTAATAAATAAGCGAATGAATAAAATAGAAATTATTTAAGCGCTGCATTATAATTCGTTTTTTTTAGAAATATTTTATTAACAAACCACAAAAATTGGAATTCTTGAATAAATTACCTGCTTCCTTCTAAATATAATTTCTGTCTTTTTCTGCATGCATGCACAGGATAATAAGGAGTGAGAGCTTTTGGGTTGATAGACAACTCACTTTTAATGAAGCGACACGTGTGCTCCGGGGTCACGTGTACATAGATGAGAGTGCCTTAGTGGTATGTGTGTGTGTGTGTAGGTGTCTGTGTGTGCATGCAATTAGAAAAATGTCAAAGCCAACAAAAGCACAGAGCATGTGCCACGCCTAATTCGCTATGCACAAATCACGCCCACCAACTTGTCAGCCAAGTGACATTGAAATGTTGCAGCCAGGCGAGAGAAAAAGTAGACTGAGCAAGAGAGAGAGAGAGAAGTGAGAGAAGGGTAGAGAATTGTGTAAAATTACCTTTATTAGCGGGTTTTGCCACGGCTGTAACCCAAGCAGTCAGCAAGAACGAGTTGGGTGCCATCAGCTGCCACGTGTTGCTCGGGCCATGCACGAGTTAAGCTTCGGGCAGGAGCAAAAGGCAGGCGGAGTGGTCTGGAGCAAGGGGCAAGACTATGGCTTACACAACATGAGGCATGTATAGCTTTATACAAAAGGCTGCTTTATGCAGCACAGTTGCACCACCCACTGGACAGAGTTATTCTCTATCTATCCGTTGTTGTTGTTTAAATTTGGGATTAGTCTACAATAGAGTGAAGGGGTTCGAAAGGGGGGGTTGGGGGGGGGGGGATATGGAGCAGCAGTCTGCTCTTTGCCATTAAGCATAAAATTGAGTTGCGTCTCGCGTATAAAGTACACAGTGGCAAGCATTTAATATGTGGGATTTACCAGCTTAGTTGGCAGAGTTGTGACTGTTGCTGTTGCTCTTCTTATTGCTGTTGGCTGTTGCTGTTGCTGCTGATGTTGTTGTTGTTGATGTTGCTGTTAAGAGTTTAGAGAGAGGAGCGGTCAGCGCGGCTTTTGAGGCTGCGAAGCGTAACACACACGCAACTAATGCATAAACTAGCTAATTTGATTTATGCATGTGTGTGTGTGTGTGTGTGGCAGGGGCTTACCATGCTCTGGGCCAGAGCTCGTTAAGCAGTGTTAACTCTAACGCAAGTTGATATCGTTAGAAGAAGACGCATGGCTACAATATTTGTGCAATTTTAGACCAAAAGTTGAGTAACAGAATCGGCATGCAAAATATCCTCTTTGACTCTTCCACATAAATATTCAAATAATTCGCATGGAAAAATGAAAGAGCACTTTTACAAAAGCTTGAAGGGGAAAGGGGGGAGGCATTTGTTTTCTAGCTCTTATGTCCAAAAATGCTTTAGTTATATTATCAAACAGTGGCTCAAGTCAACTGGGCACTCGATGTGCCACACGATGTAGCACACTCGTAACACTTGTGTGTGTCTGCAACAATGCTCCAGCTGACATAACTCCTTTGGTATATCATCACAACAAAACATAAAAATGTCTGACAATTTCATTCAATTTGCCTTGGCCAGGGACAAACGGGCAAACAAGCCAGCAATAAGCGTCTGCAGTTGTCACTGCGCCCACTGACCATAAAAATATTTAAGTTAAGTTTTCTACAAAAATACGCAGAAATGTTTATATTGTTATTTATATGTGTTATTGTGGATAGGTTTGTGTTTGTATTATTGTATTTTATGCATTTGCTGTTGCTTTCACAGCGAAATTTATAGCTTATTTATATAACAATAAAAGCTACGAACAGCGAACAGAGAACTGCAACAGCAACAACAACAATAATCAACAACTACAACAAGAACAATCACAGAAATAACAACACGCAGACACAACACGAAAATGTCGCCTCTGCTTTTTTTTGTTGGGTGTTGCACGATACGCAATTCCAACGACTGCCACACAAAATGAAAGCAGAGCAGAAAACATTTTTAATTAAATTCGACTCAGAGATGCCCTCGAACTATATTTAAAATATTTATATACTATTGAACAAAAATTGTTTTTTTTATGACCTACATTTTTGGTTAGTAAAAACCATAACAAGAAAAAAACAATATATATGAAAGTTTGTGTATGGCTTATAGCGACCAAAAGTATTTATTAAAAGCTAGTAATTTTTAGTTAAATGTTTAAAGTAAATAAATAATTTCCTATTATATTAAAATATTACATTTTTAAGTTGAAAAATATAAATAAATATATATTAATGCCTTTTATAGATTTCGCTGGTGCATGCAGAAATATTCAAGCCCTTTAAGGACTTGTGGCCAACAACACTTGTGGTCCTTGAGTGCAATGAGGATGAAGTATAGATTGCGTGTGACAAAATTGTATCGCTTGTTAATGCACACGTGTATTTTATCGACACGGAAGTGGCTGCTGCTGCTTGTTACACACATTTCCATAAAAAAAATTTGGTTTTTTATTATTTTGTGAATACGCCCTTCATTTTTTGTGCGGCTCTTTTATGGCTACAGGGTATAAAAAGCATGCGAGTATGAAATATTATGCAAGTGCGTCTGTCTGGCAGGTTGTGCGTAAGTGTATGTGTGTGTGTGTGAGTGAGTATACAAATTAAACAAGATGCAACACTCAGTCGGCTAACTGCCTGCTTCCCAGCCTGCCTACTTGCCTTTCACAGCTGCCAGTCGGCTTCTGCTCCTGCTGCTGCTGCTCCCACAGCGCTATCCTTGCGGCCATACTCTGTCTGCCCATTTGTATCCCCTCCTTCCTGCTTCCTCACTGCCTTCATCTGTCTGGCCGGCATTACGCGCCGTTGTTGCGGTCGTCGCGGCCTCGCTGACGGCATCGTTTTTGTGTTTCAGCCGCCATTAAAAATTGCCAACAGCTTGCAAAAAGACACCAAAAACAATGCAAACAGCAACGAGCTACATGCAACGACAGCAACAACAACAACAACAGCAACAACAATTACAACAAATGTCCAAAATCAACATGAGTATACAGAGAAATGCTAAAAATTACGTGCATTTTTATAGTTGCAAAATATCAGTTCCCGTTCAATGACTTTATTGGACATTCACCGTAGTATCGAAACGAAGAAATATAATTTTAAAATTGAACTTATTGCGAATGGAAATATATATATTCAAAATATAACAATTCTTATTATATCGTAATCACAGTTCCAGTAGACTGAACATATTTAATATCTACATTAATAATGCATTTTGGGAATAATAAAAAAACGTATATCAAAATCATTTTTACTCCCAAAAACTGCTCCTTGTCGGAGTCGTTTCAGTTTCAGTTGGTGGCTTAACATATTGCTGCATTTTTTTCGGTTTGCTCATTTTTATGGATGACAGCAAAAATAATTTAACGAGCGATTGTTGTTTCCGCACTTTAATTGCCAACTACCTGTCGGTGGTAATTTTTTGCATTTTTCCAGGCGCAACACAAATTTGAATTGATTTAAATTTATGTGATTTTGCAATCAATGATTTATGTGAGCTCAAATGCAGCACAGCAACACTTACATTTGCTGTCCCCAATCGAAATGAAAACTGTTGATGACACCTCGTGGCATCAATGATATTTTCCTTTTGTTTTTTTATGTAATCAAAATGAGTACGAAAATTGTGCAGAGCATGATTTATATTTAGTCAGCTTAATACGAACATTTTTGTGTATACTTAATGAGTGAATTTGATCGATTTGATGCTCTAAATAATTGCCTAGGGTATATACGAATCGAATACTCAAAAAATTAGATCACTTCCTGTTTTTATTCTTTTTGTTTTTTAAATTTTGTACTCTGCTTTTTGTCACATTTATTGCTAGTGCATTGTTGGCATTTTCCAAATTAAACGGATTTCCGCCAAAGGCCATTTCCGTTGCCCACTTACCGCCCACAATCAAGTCCACAGCATGAAAAGCTATTGAAAGCCGCTGCGCTTTTTATCAATGGTCCCCGACACGATTTGCATTTCTTTTTTTTATATGTTTTTAACTGTAGTATTGACAAATGTTTTCTATTGTTTTTTACGCTCAACTCTGTGCTGTATTTTGATTTTGGCATCTCTCTATAAAGGGAAGGCGGGGCAACCAACAGACGAGGGGATGAGCGAACTGCTATGTTTTTTTCCAGAGCAGTTTATGACAGTTGGCTGCCCGCGGTTGTGCTTTGAATTTTGTTGCCACAAAAGAAACTTTAATAGAATTTTGCTGGCTATTTGCATTGGTCGCAGCAATTGTCAATTGCTTTCGTTATTTGTTTATTTAATCCTTTTTTTTTCTTTTCATTTCATGTACTCCTTTTATACCAAAAAAAAAAAAAAAATTGATTACTTTATCATGTGCCGCACAAGCGCAGTTTTTGTTTGTGGCAACTACTGCTGGTCACGTTGCAAGTTAGGTAGACTGTTAATTAAGCACATTAGGCTTCAATGAACTGGAAATGTATGCCAATTATTCAAAATACAATTGTGCAAGCGCAAAAAGTAATACAAAATAATATTACTTAATAATGCAATTAAAATCTGGAAATTACGGAATAAATTATATCAAAATAGCCAGACAAAAAACAAATAATAATAATTCAATTAAAATGCTAAGAATTCTATTTGAATTTTAGCAATTATAATTTGATGTAGCAGCGAAAAGTTCTAAGCAGTATTTATTTTTTAATAATGAATTTATATGATATAATTAAGGTACAAATTTAGCATAATTCGTCTAGACTTGATTATTTAAGAATTCTTTGACTCTCTCAGGAATTTTAATCCCTTGAAAAAGTGGAATAAAATTGGGCTTATGCTTTTTGGCTTTGAAAACATTTCAAACCTTGACAAAAAAAAGGGAAATAATATTTACCAAGGTTCGCAGTGGTTCAGCATGGTAATCTTTCCAAGAAAATAAGTGGGAAAGGCTGACATCCCCAACGAGATGAATTGAGAATTTTTTAGCTGACCTTGTGGCTGTCCTTCAGCTGGCGCCGACAAAAGTTATACAACACCTGGCGACCAACACGATCCGCTAGCTTGTCTCATTAACATATTGAATTTAAATGTCATGTCGACCCAGACGGCGTTCGACTCCTGTCCTCGGGCAGCAGCAGCAGGAGCAGCAGCAGCACAAAGGAAACGAAACCGCAAGGCACAAATTCGAACATCCCTCAAACGAGCCGCAAGGAATGCCAAACTACTTTTGTTTGTCATTTGCATATCACAAAAATAAAAAGAATGTTGATGAAGCAACTCATCTACATATTTTTTGCTGTCGAATTGGAGGCATGATAAAATCCCGTGAATGAGGTCAAAGAACATTCTATTCTTTCCAACATAATTTCGTATTTTGAAATGATTTTTTAATTTGAAGCGCGTTTTTAATGCATTTTATAAACAAAAATATTAAATTGTTATTCTTTAAAAAACCGCAGATGAAATTTAAAAAGTCGCCAGCTTTTGACTTAGTTGCAGCTAGTTAGTCGCACTGCTTTGGGGCGCCGCAAGCAAATCCCAGAACCGAAAAGCTGTCATACACCCTGCACTCCCCTCACCACTAAGCACAAAACCCACTTGGTGGGTTGAGCATCATTTGTGATATTAAGCAAAAAGGGCTGCAGGCCACGTGCGCTTTGTGTTGGTGCAAAAATGTGGGCAAAAGTCCCGCAGGATATGCACACAAGCACAAACACATATACACACACACAGAGAGGGCACACAAAATGGCGGCGACAGTGTTGCCAGACCCCAACAATATTGTAGAAGCGCACAACGCGCAATTGTTTTAAATTTGCACCGGCGCCAAGGGAAACTCCTCCAACCCTTCACAGCCCTTCAGCACTGCAGCCCTCCATGCCCCAAAATCCAAATTAGCTAACAAGGACAAGGACACAATGAGCAAGTAATTTAAAGGTGCCTTTTTAAACTGCTGCCTCGCAGTTTATTAAGCATAAATGAAAATTTCACAGCTCTTAAAATTATGCAACTAAGCTGCTCGTTTCGCAAGTATTGTATTAATAATTTATCGATGCTGGAGCGCCATTTGTTGCCACGCCCACACAGAGGGCGCTGTGCAACACGCATAAATCAGACCCAGTCCAAACATAAATTCAACGCGACAAGTGTCCAGTTAAACAGGCCACAGGCCACAGGGTTACAGCGTGCGAAACTCGAGAATACTTCAAGTAATATATATACATATATGTATGTATATATATATATATATATCTGTATATATATTCTCTTATTCTTTCTATTATAACATAACATTTTCCATAGAAGTAAGTGACACACAATTTGGCCAGCGGCGCGCAAACAAAGAGAGCGCCCAAAACTTGGCTACACAATTTGTCACTGGGTCATTTCGCACATTAGACAGCAGGGGGGGGAGGCAGAAGATTAGGGGCACCAGCAAGAGGTCTTTAAGAGACAAGAGATTAAGAGAGAGGGGGTGGCAGTGGAAAAGAAACACAAAGAACCACTAGCCAACGTTCAGGGCCAACAATGTGTATATGAGTAGCGAGCAAAAACATAAATTTTTGAATCACTTCAAATGATCAACGAGCAGATACCACTTAAAGCAGAATATCATTTTAGAAATAAATAAAAATATTATTCAAAGATCGATTTATTAAAGTTAATAAGTTAAAAACGCGTTAAGCGTAGTTTTAATTTTTTATATATTTAAACTAAGCAAAAAATTTACTCAACTTTAATTTCTGATTTTCTTGCGACGACCCAAATTTTCATTAAATTATTCTACTAGATAAACACTTTTCGTAAAATTAAAAATGCATGCCATATATTTTATATGCCATATCCATGTCCTTTCACACATATCCTTTTACACTTGACGTGCTGAGTATGAAAGGACACTTAAAAAAGAAATAAAACAATAAATCATGTGCACTGCAAGCCAGAAGAACATAACAGGCAGCCACTCGACGAACACGAGCTTCACTCGCTCCACTCGCTCCACTTGCTCCACTGCACCACCCAGTGGATCAGACAGTGGCTCTGCTCCTTTTGGCTGACTGCCTGTCGACGCCGCAACGGCGCCACCAAAGTTCGCCCCGTTTTGGCCGCTGTCTTTGACACAGTTTCCACTTGCAGTGTTAAATATATATTTTTACAGTTTACAGTTTACAGTTTGAATAATTGCTGGAAAATAGCATAAATCAAGTGGGGATTTAAGTCGCAGTGAAATGCAATACTAATTAGGTATTTGAATTAGGCAGTCTGGCGTCAATAAGCAACCAAATTACGGTCATAAATGATAAATGAAAGGCAAGTTTCAAAGCATTGCAAATGCCGTCGATGTGCATTGTGCAGTGTTAATGATTTAATAATCATTTCAAAATTGCAACCACTACCTGGAGCAGGGATATTATGTTGGTCAAGCAGCTGGCACAACTGGCCACAAGCACACACACACACACAGTCACACACACAGCTACAGCACTCACATGAACTTAATTATGAGCACAATTAAATTGCTATTAAATGAGCAGCTCGAAGGCAGTTCCTTCAATTCCCTTCCTGAAGCCCTTCCCCCCCCTGCAGCAGCTCGTCAGCATAATTATGTTATTTTGGGCTTTTGTATGCAAGCAAAAGACTATTGCTGTGTCTCCAGGATTTGCCAACTCGACCTGCACTTGCTGTGTTTGTGTGTATTTGTGTGTGTGTGTGTGTGTGCTGAAATTGAATTTTAGGTAATTTCGTTGCATGTCATTAGGCGCAATTATGTAATAGAAGTTGGCCAGTAGCAAAGTGTTGAACAGTTCCCAAATTTCAACACTAGCTGACTTACTGTGCTTCCCTCTCTCCCTCTCGTTATGTATTCCCTTCTCTTTCTTGCTCGACATTTGTAATTGAAAGCTACTTGGCATTAAATGCTAATTGCTCTCTTTCCATATTTTCTTATTAATTATCTACTGTTTTTCTCTCTGTGTGTGTGTTGGAGTGAGATAATAATATACGTTTAATTGCCTGTTGTTCTTATCTAGTGGCGTAAATAATTTGCTTGACTTATTTTAATCACAAATTTACTGCAAAATTGTGCATTCTTCTTTTGTGTGTTTGCACAACGCTTAACAATAATTACATTTTGGTTTTTTATTTGATAAAGTCATCAACATGAATTGAAATCGGTTGAGCGTTTCTTAAAAACCGCACAAAAATTTCTATTATATATATGCATTAAGCATATGAAAACTTAATGTAAGATTTATCATTTAATCTTTTCACATTAAATAATTATTTCAAGTCAATAAACATTTCGACAATCGCCATCTTATTGCCGAAGCATGGCAAATAAATTTTCCATTTCCTGTCACATTAATCGCATTGGAAGGACGCCGTCAACACAAAAAACCCAACTCACACAGTTTTTGGGGTTTTTAGAACATTGCTTTGCAAATTGCTGCAACTTCCGCCGCACATTTTTCAACTTATTAATTTTCCATTAAATCTTACAAGCAATTAAACTCGAAAGCTCGACAAAATTTTACACAGAATGTTGCAAAAGCAAAGACCAAGCAAAAGAACAACAACAACCATAGCAATAGCTATAGCAAACAACAACAATTACAATAATATGAAAATTATCAACACGTTCCGCTTATTAACTAGGTCGGGCAGTTTGAACAATTCAATAAATAAATAAAATGTCACAGACACAAATCGGGTTCGGCCGACCCCTTACAGAATCTGTCACAATTGCTTGAATTGTGAGTGTGCGAGCGAGAGGTGAGACAGTGAATAGGCAAAATATTGCTGAAAATTTCCGGAGTTAGGATTTGAGATGAAGCATTTTCGGTGTGCAAATATTTTCGGTTGTGAATTGTGTGTTGCCAAAATTTTATGCTTGCCTGAATTTTGCACAACTGCCGACGAAAGTCGAAAAGCAAATGGGTTGTCAAGCAAAATACAAATGTAATTCTCATTATGCAACAGGATAATGATTATCATCATGATGATGATAATGATGATGATGAAAGTGACTTTGATTTTCGTTTGAATTTCTTCATTTGATTCTCTGATTTAGATTTATGCCTGCTGATATGCTTTAAAACGGATGCCTCAACACATAACAAACACACACACTCACACACAGAAAGAAGTACAGCCATATCCTTGGTTATCCTTAGGGTCCTGGGCCAACATTTGCTAACGCATAATGCTTTCAAAGCTGCTGTCAGCCAGCTGCGCCACTTGAAGCAATTTATGAAGCATTTTACTTACTTAGCTGCTGATTTACTCCAACCCCAAGCCAAACGAGTTGTGCGTCGGTGTGTGTGTGTGTGTGCTTGTGTGTGTATAACAGCTGGCGTGGACCTTCACGGCACATGTGTCTGCGATTTTTCTATGAATATGAAATAAGTTTTTGCCTCGCATGTGCGTAAATAAACAAACAGCAGAAAACAGCACACGGCCAGCGGCATTGCGAGGCGGACAGTGTGTGTGTGTGTGTGTGCGTGTGTGTGTGTGTGTGTGTGTGTTCTATGTGGGCATGGCAACAGAAAATACTCGCTTCTTAGTCGCTCGAAATCGTGTCCTGACTAGCGATCGAGTGCGTTTGAGCAAACAATGTGTAGAGCATACTTTCAGACAGCTGCCTGCTTTCAATATTTGCCAAAGGCGTTGGCAAGCATTAAAAATTGGTAAATTCAACTTTTAAGTACACTGTACAAAATTTAAAAAAAATAAAAAAAAAAAAAAACATGCATAACTTTGATAAGAGATTACTTTTTGCAGACCGTCAGCAATTGCTTTTTTTTTTTAGTGTTACACACAATATTTAAGCAGCCCATTCACATAACTATTTTACAGGGTATAAAAAAAATACCCAAGTAGCTGCAAATTAAATACACGTAGCCTACTTTACGGCGGCAACTAAAGAAACTTAACGCAGATTTTATGCAGGTCACAGAAAAAAAAGGAGAAAGGCACAAAGGAAAAAGAAAGGATTGGAAAGAAATCCTCGCACAACCCTCAACAAAAAAAAAGAAGGCTTTCAGCATGAACATTATTTAAACTATAGCATCATATATATGAGTCGATATAGCCAAGAGAAAAGGCAGGAAAAGGCAAGGTGAAATTGGCGTTTTCACGCTTGGACTTAAACGGAGCACAGCCATAAGCCGGATAAAGAACAGCCGACAGAAGCCGCTGACCCAAGGTCAACGTTGTCCCAAAGGGGAGCAAGTTGCAATTTGATTTTATCGATGGACCAGACAACAGTGACGCGACAATTTCTCGCTGGAGATCTTCTCCAATTTCAAATCCGAAACGGGTTGCAAGTGTTGGATGGATAGAAAAAAGGGCGCTGGGCAGATTGCTATGATTGCACAAAGCGAATGGAAGAGGCGAGGAGGCACTGCCTCGTTATGGCGCCCGTCTGCAGTGTATTTTTGATGATTTGCCAGTTTTTTGCTACAGAGCTACAGAAAGCTTGTCAGTTTGCCATTTTGTCTGTTTGCTGTGTTGTTTACATAAAAATATTGCCAAAAGAAAAACATAATGAGCCAGACAGCACAGCCCACATCCAGACACAGCGTGACAGGGCAGACTCCGAGGAGACAGAACAAACCAACTGCAAGTAACACAAAAAGCAGCACAAATGAAAAAAAATTGAGAGAAAAAAAAAGCGCCCAGACAAAGTGGCAAATAGACGGAAAACGCGTGACTTTCACTTTGATGTCGCGGATTGTCGATTTGACCGGCGTATAAAAGCCAGGCCAAGAGATAGTTTTCACTAGAGAAAAATACGGGCAACAGCGACTATTTGTGCCTTGTTCTTGTTGCCTGGCCATGTTTGCATAGACGTGGCACGTGCAACCGGCTACAAAGTTTTCTGTATTTTTCTTTCGCCATCTTTTGCAGTAAGCCAGGAGCTGAGCAGCAGCTGCAGCCCAGTCAATAGACATTGTTTTTAGCCAGGCTTATGACGGCGCTTTGAATTGCCACTGACTGACACTTGACTTTAACAACAAAATATGCAATTCTGTGAATACTAACAGAAATAATAAATTTAATTTCACGGCATAAAGGAGAAATTGCATTGCATTATTGGTGCCTTTGTAGAGGTTATTATATTTATTTGATTGATTGAAACGTCAACAATCGCATTAGGGTGATATATTATCGATCATTCCTAGTCCTTTAGGATTTTAGATATCTCAATGGAACTTGGCATGTAGTCGCCTAATTATGTAGTCATTTAGCTGTCACAGTTGCCATAATATGTCTCAGCAAAAAGGTACAAACAAATATTATTGTATTTCCTCATTTCGGACGACTTACTGATTTATTTCGACAAATTTATTAGAGTTCTCAGAATCAAATTGAAGTTCAGCTTCTTGTTTGAGTTGCACCACAAAGTGTAGAACAGATATTGCTTTTTGCTTGCAGTCAACTAATATTGCTGTTGCTGCCTCTGTGTTTTACACCTGAAACCCAAAAACACAGCTCAACTCTCTTTTGGGAAGAGCTATTACCACTGACCGAAGCAAACACAAATTTCCAGCTAGGCTGTCACAAAAGCCACTGAGACAGGGGCGGGGGGCGAGCAGCACAGGCCAAAGTTACACTATTAAAACATAAAAAAAAAACAAGAAAAATAAAAAATGAGGAAAACTGAAAGACAAAAAGTAGAGCTGAATATAGCAGTCAAGTTTGCATGTGACACCTTGGGGCATGTTGCAAGTGGAGCTGGCAAATGTTTGCGTTGAGCGGCGTCAGATGAAACACATAAGAGTGGCGGCTTATCAGCAGGTGCCACAGTGCCACTCACAAATACATATACACATATCCATATATATATGTAGTTATTCTAAAACTGAATCAGACTGTGCAGAATGAGCGCCTCAGGTAAGTTGCATGCAAAAGTGCTGCTTATCAAAACTTCAAGTTGCACTTTCGAAATGACAAACAAAACTTAAAAGAGTGAAAAAGCTGAAAAGACTGAGAAAACTGGGCAAACTGGGCAAAGTGTAAGATAATGAAGCGTAAACTTTAGCCACAAAAACAACCACAAGAAATGCAAAAAAAAAAATTAAAAAGAAAAGGGGCAAAGAAAAATTAGCCAGTCGTCTTTGGAGCTGCCTGCTGCCTGCTGCCTTTGAGCAATTGTGTCAGCAGAGACGCCACAACTTGCGGCAAATGGAATATAAAAAATACAGCATTTGCGGCTGTCTGCGATAAAAAGTTTTCGCAGCGCGTCCGCCAAATTGTGTGTAAATACTTAAAAAGTCGTTAGTGCGGCCACGAAATGAACGCTTCTAAAACAGCGGACAAGGTCCAAAAAAAAAATGAGCAGATGAGAGAAGATACGACCAGAACGTGATGCTGGAAGATCAATTCAAAAAATAGTTAGTAAAAGATGAGATATGCAAAATATTACGACAAGTTTTAGATACTAAATATTATGCAAAATAGATAGTAAAAAATGAGATATGCAAAATATTACGACAAGTTTTAAATACTGAATAATAATATTTGTGTCTCGTGAGTGCAATTTGCATTTCGTGTCACGGCACGGTCTCAACTCTATTATGAGCATTCAATATTCAAGTTTCGCAAGCGCCGCATAAATGATGATTTTTAATGAGCAGACGTCTACTAAAGTCGTCGCTGTCATCATTAAAAAAATGTGCAAGCCTCGACTTTGATGATTGATTGAGTTCAAGTTACAGTTGGCTGCATATCGTATGCAATTTGGGGGGGGAAAGTGAGGGGGTACTGGTGCTGGTGCCATTAATTGCGCCTGAAAGCGTATTGCAATAAATTTGCTTAATCAAACTATTTAGGAGCTGTGTGTCTGTCACGCAGCGGAAGTCAAGCTGCCGTCATGGCCATTAGAGACGATGACGTAAACGAGTGCAATGACGATGGGGATAGAGAGAAGAGCAACGGGGAGGTAAGCACATGTGTTGCATACTCTTAGGCGCTGGCCAGACTACGACTACGACTAGGACGACAACGACAACGACGGCGACGACACACATAATCCTAATTAATTGCCAGCATTGAGCTGCAGCAGCAGCGTTGCCAAGCTGTACTCACTTGTGCTGTAATTCGAATGCATCACATTTGCCGGCATCCTGGCCGACTCGTATTCTGCCGCCTGGCAGGTGCACGTGAGCACTTCGTGCGCACCATTTAGTCGCCCAATGTGTGGCACGAAAGAAGAAGCAGCAGCAGCAGCAGGGCGCAATGGGAGTGTAGGGACAAGCCGCCTGCCACCGTTCATTGCGTTTCATGCCACTGCACCATTATTTCCTTTTGATTTGCTTTTGGCTGCAAAAGTTGGTGGCGTGTTGAATGGCGCCCAACGTGGGCGCATTTCATGCACTTGGCTGAGCTTTCAAGTTGCTTAACACGTTTGATGTTTGCAGCAGCAGTCGCTGCTCACTGCGTTTTGTCGGCTCTATGTGTGTGTGTGTGTGTGTGTGTGTGTGTGTGTGTGTGTGTTGTTGTTGTGTATGTGCCATAAACTTTAATGCCTGCTGCGAGTGTGACACATGGTCGACTACTACGAATAGGATGCAGTAAGTACAAAAGCAAAAAGACGCACGAAATGCGGTCTTAGCAATCCTTGTACTGAATGAGCCTACGAGCTTGGTTGCAAGATGCTTCTATTGCTGGTAAGAAATGAGCTAAAGGTCTTAAAGAAAATGCAATTGCAGTAAAAATTGCAAGTATCAAATCAACTTTTAAACTTAAGTAATAATTCGCAATTCCATAATTTAATAGCAAGGCCAAAATCAACTCGTTTTGGTTCTGTTTAAAAAATGATTAAATAAAATTAAAATTAAAAATTTCACATAATTTGCTGCGATTTTTCTTTGCTTTTCACTAACTGAACGAACTATTATCTATAAATTTTAATTGTCACTCAATTCAACTTCGATTTGCATTTCAATATATATATATATATATAATAAAATTTATATACTTTTTAATTTGTAACTTCTTCCATTATATTTCTGGTTACGAAAAGCGCAAGACCAAACAGTTCAACTTTCGAGGCAGATGGCTGGATGCTGGCAAGCCCCAAAGACCAAAAGCAAAGCACAGGAGAAAAATGGCAAAACTTTGGCCACTTGAAAGACAGCAAAGGCGACGCTCAAGAGCCAAAAAGGGATGGACAATTAAGTGCGAGTGAGTGCGAGTGAGAGAGAGATGGGAACAAAGAGTTCGTTTAAAATATGCCGCAATAATCGAAGTTAAAGTCGAACATCAATGAGGGAGCAGCATTTTCTGATGTTGCCCGGGGGGGCCCAGTCGGAGCAGACCCCAAAAAGTATGCAACACGATTTTAATTAGTTTTGAAAAGTATTTTAATTTTTGCAATTTGTGTGTGCCACACGGCGTCAGCCGGAGCAGCCGCAGAAATCTTTTGCCTATTGCCAAAGCAATTGTCTTAGCCCCCATCCATACCCTCCCCAGCAGTCTCCTCCCCCCACTAGTCTCCTCCTCAACAACTTAAAGGAACATGCGGAGAGCTCGTTTAATGCGGCACTTTAATGATTATTAACATTATTAGTTATAATGAGCGTCGTCAGCGCGTTTTAAAGTTTGCCAAGCGAAATTTCGACAGCTATTCAAAGAATGAATACGCTCAACAAAAGCGAGCCAAACGCAAAAGCCAACCAACAATATATAAGAGAAATGCAAAAACTGTAAAAAAAAAAAAGGAAGGAGGAAAAACAAAAAAAGAACTGTTATACTGGGCCGAAGATTATATACCCCTTGTAGAATGGAGCTAATCTGCAGCCTTCAAACTTGCAACTTGTTTACGCCTATAAATCGAAAAAAAAAAATCGATTGTTCCCTTGGCAGCTGATTAATATAGTTGTCAGAGGAACACATAAAGAAACAGTCGAACTTGCCTCTAAATAAATTCAATTCATGATGCTGATTAGGAATATATATATATATTATGGTTTTATAACAAAAATGAAACTACCCTCTACAAAAGCATAAATATATATATAACCCAAGCGAAAGTTGAAAAAGTTGGTAAAAATTTTCGCAATTATTTTTCTGTTTTAATGTAATAGTGGGGATACTTTTCCATACTTTTTTTTTTTTTTTCTTTGTTTTCTGCTTTGAAACAAAAAGTTTGTTTAAACTATGCGGCTGGGGTTGCGTTGAACGGCTCGCAATTCGTTCGTCTGTCTATTCGAACGGATCTACACTGCCGACCCGTCAGCCCGTCAGTCCGTCAGACTGTCAGCTCGTCTGTCCTGGCCAGTTTAGCGGTTGCGTTAAGCATGCTCCAAAAGTATGCTTTGATTTTGGGTCCAGCGTTTGACGCTTTGCCTTATTGCGTGAAATTCAGTGTTCGAATTGTTTGCGCTTTGGTTTGCTGGCCAGTTTCTAACAGATTTTTGTATTTTTTATGCTTTGATTTTGTTTTTTGGGGTATTTTGTTTTTATTTTTCTTTTTTTTGTGCACTTTTAAAAGTTTTCAAATTAAAGCCACGAAATTTGAACAAAAGTTTAGCAGGCATCGAGAAATAGTTTTAAGACTAGCTCATTTTATGGAAGGTCGGCTTATTGAATTGAATAATGGCTAAAACTTACGATTGAGTAAAAGGCAGGCCACTTACCTAAAATGAGAAAGAGAAGAAAATTATTAAATTAAATTAGAATATATATTTATTACAAAGGTTCTTAGGGTAATAAAAAAGGTCTGCTTATAAATTTAATGTGTTTCAAAAGATGCTACATCAAAAAACTAAATTTATCCCTAGAGCAAACAGGACTAATCAATATTTGTCAATGTGATGCCAGCTTGAAAGATCCCCAATTTGCGGCTCGAATTGCGCTGATGCCGTTGGCAACTATCATGGATGCTGTCGCGTCAGAAAAGCACACACACACATACACACAGGAGTTATCCTGCGCTAGGACTTAATTACACACAACTCATTTGCCGCATACAAAAACAAACTCTCTCCGGACGCAAAAGCCAACATGGTCTGGCCCCACATGGGAACTGACAGACTGACAGACAGTGTTCAGTGTCGTCGTTGAAATAGAAAACCCCCAAAAAAGGACAGAAGCGACGAGGTCAGAGCAGTAGCAGTAGCAGAAACAGAATCAGAGGCTACAACTGAGTTTGAGGCCGCAATCAGTGAAGCGTACAACTAACACAGACTTTTGTTTATATGTCATACAAATTACTCATACGTTAATAATTTAAACGGATGGCTGTTGATGATGGCCGAGTCGAGGCGAGGCGAGTCCTGTCAAGGCGTCGGCAAATTTACTTTGCCAATAAATTCCCTACCCGCCGCCCACCCTGTGTGAAATCAATACGAAATGAAAACCAAATAAGCATTGACTGACTGTCCCTGGCTGTCTGCCTCAGATGTCCTGTCCAAACATGATGGCAAGCACCTCAAGCTTGTTTACTTTGTGCCCGATAACTTTCATTATCATGCCGTAAAATTCATAACCCAAAGCAAAGATAGACATAAACACACGACGACAATGCAACGCACACACACACGCACACACACACTCACGTCTCAGTCAATGTTTATATATATAAACATATGTATATATATTTGTGAGCTAACAAATTCATTATTTCATCAATAAAACAATGCGGCAATCAATATTTTGACATGAGTTTCTGTTTGTATTCCACATATCTATTTATTTGCTTGGAGTTTCATAGCTAGAAATAAAGAACTTCAAAGTGCTTCGAATGTGCTTACATTTGTATAGCCAAAGGCAGGGATTTTTTTGAAATAGATACTTGAATAAACTTTTGCTTTTTGGAAATGGGTTCAGTGTTAATATATTAATTTCATTTAATTATGAACGAATTTCGACACAGTAATATGTGAAGGTAAAAATGATTAAACGATTAAATTTTGGCAATCTCAAAAAACCAATTTTTGAGGATGGATTTTTAACATACATTGAGCCAAAAACTTGATACCAACTTTAAATAGAGTTTTAAAGTAAAGATCAAACCATTAAAATTGCTTTTCATAATTGTTTTAGTTTTTACAAAGTTATTGAAATGATTCGTGTGAATCTTAAATATATGAAATATTTTATCTTGAATCTCATCTAATAAAAAGAAAGGCAGAGTATTATTTGCGACGCATAGACAAATTTAATGATATTTTAAAGAATTCAAAATCAATACAATCTTATTACTCCTACATCTGTCAATATCTGCAACGCTTTTTTATATATACACATATGAAATTTCGATCGAATTTATTGATCAGCTTAAAAATCGAAATCATCATCTTGATCCATTGTAAAGTGGAGCCACTTTGCTGCAGAATGCGTTTGACATTCGTCAATAAAGTAGCCCCCCTCAGAGTGGGCCAAGGGTACCAATATTCTAGATCCCGGTCTCAACTGTAAGGGTAGCTCAGCGATTTCTCTGTCCCTCTGAATAATTGAGGACTCGTTTTGGGTTTCTTCAACATACTCCATATCAGAATCATTTTCGACGCTAGGTGCAGAAGACCTTTGCTTTTGGTTATTGTTGGCGATAGCTAACCGATTTTGTAGATCATTTAAATAGAATTTGCTATCCAGACGTTTAACGAAGGGTACATCCAGAGCATCTCGAAATCCACCAATTTCGACTCTGCCTCTGGTGCTGTGCGGACCCAATCGAGTGACTTTTGGGACGATGGAAGGAGTTACCGAAATCTCATGGTTGTGCCTATGCCGGGGAGATGCAGCATATTTATTTAATCCTTTATCATCTGAATCAGAATTTGTGTTCTTGCCTTTTTGTTGGCACTGCGACTGTGATGCATTTTTCGTCAGCTTCTTTTTAAGTTCGTTTTCGATTTTTCTTTTCTTGGCCTCCTTTGACATCTGTTCAATTTCTGCTGCCTCTCGTTTTATATGCATTTCTTGGGTTTTCTTAAGGTTCAGTTCTTGGCGATTTCTTTCTGCTTCCTTTTCCTTAATCTTGCTCGGAGACTCCTTGCAACGTTCCCATACAACCGCCTCTTGGTGATTTTTCGCCATTTTTGTTTTTTTGTTATTTGTTATTTCTGTTTCTTTGCATTTCTCATTCTTCCAGTCGTCTGTTGTTTTAGCTGCTTTGAATAATTTTTTAAATGCATCCTCATATTGCGATTTATTTTTCATTTTTTCATTGACATTTATTTGGCTTTTATTATGCGGCATTTTCAATTTATCCTGTTTGATTAACAACTGCTCCTCTTTGAAAGATTCCTTCTGCTTTTCGATGGCTTCCCTGCACTTTCTCTGAAGCAACGCACTGGCTGTGTGGATTTTAATATTATTCCTTTTAAATTTCTGCTGTAAAAGTTGCTCACATTTTGTTTGTAGACGCACTGAATATCTTTTTTTTAACATCTCACACTGCTTGATAATGTTATCGATCTCCGATAGTTCTGATTTGATGTAATCGACATCGGTTTCAACGTTATTCGCTTTACATGTCTTCTTAAACGCTTTTAATTTAAGCTGTTGTTTTAGTAATTCATTTGCTTCTCTACTCATATTATCATCATTCATTCGCTGCAATAAATTCTTCTTCACATTTTGTTTTGCATTTATTATTTGATTGTTCCTCGGTTGACGGCCATCAAATAGTTCTTCTTTATAAAATTCATATCTTTTCTTTTCTTTTTTCAGTTCGCAGTTAGAGTTGTGAGATTTAAATTCAGTTTCTTTTTTAGTATGAGGTAAATCTCTGCTTTTTTTCGACTTCTCAGCGGTATTTTGTAGACCCACATTTTTTTGCTGATTGCGTAAATCGTTTTGCCTCTGCACTTCGTTGGTGTATTCAGTTAATTTCTCCAAAACCTCCTCTTTGCGTGGCATTAACTGTGTGTACCTTGGAGTACTGTAGCCGATATATTTTTCCCAACGACGCAAATCCTGAAGAGCCTCTTCCAACTTTTTGCTAGGTGGCTTCAGGCCCCACAATTCCGACCTGTTCTTTTTAACCCTCTTAGGCAGCTCGTCAGTGTCATCTATAAAATCTTCACCGTTCACTTGAATTTTTGGAGGAGCCGTGTCTTGGAAATGCTGTGCTTCCGTGGATTTTTGCCCACAGCTCTTTGGTTGTGGAACTTCATGGTCTGCATTGGGCTTTTCAGACGATTTGGATAAGGTGCTGTCATAGAATTTAGTTGCCTTCAAATTATCTTTCGTGCAACTATTTTTGGCGGCAATATAAGTTTCTATGACGGACTTTTCCAAATGTGTGCTGCAGTCAAAAGGAGGCAGTTTTGGAGTAGTTCGATGATACGTTGGACGTTTCTGAACGAATGACATATCAGACTGTGTTGCACTTTTTCGTGGAGCTTGGTTGATATGCGAAGGTGACTTGGATTTTGATCTAATCTTAAGACACTTAGTATCAGAATTAGTCTCAGGTTCTTGCAAGCAACTCGTTGTTGGAGAGATCTTAAGACACTTTATGGTATATTTTGCGGAGGCATCTTCTCTTACTGCCACTGCATCTTTGTCTTTGCCTGAAAACCGATCTGGTTTGGTTATATAATCAGCGCAGCGGTTGCTTTCAGGAAAGGGATCTGTGCAATGTCTGGGCTCAAAATCTATGAGTCGTCTTGTAAAGCTGGAGCGTTGTCCAATTTGGGTGTCCTTTAACGGATCTATTATTATTTTTGGAGGATGCTTTAAACCAGACGAACTAAAAGTATATAGAGGTGCACACTCCACATTTTCAAAGTTATCTTTGCTAGATTTCCATTTGTCTTTTAGTTCTATGACTTTTTTAGCGTTGTTGTCGGAAATCTCAAAGTGGCCACTGTCTGATACTGACGTGTCCTGGCATTCGTAGAATTCCTGACTCTGCTTATCACTTGTCGCACTTTTAAGATCACTCATCATGTGCTTCAAGTGATCTATAAACGTCCTTGAGCCACCATACCAGGTTGACTTTATGGGCATTCGTTTGCGCTGAAAATTTCTTTTGGTGTAGATTTCAGTTTTCTTCGCAAATGAACAATTTTTGAATTTAGTTTCGCTTCCTGTCGGAAAATGATTGCTGGCATAAGTTGACCATCTTCGCTCGTCTAATTCATTACTGACATTTCTCCTATTTAGTTGATAATTTAGTCGGGACTGATCAATGCTACTTTGGAAAACTGGTAGTGATTTCATCTGCTTCTGTCCAGCAGAACTGTTGCTGGCAGAGTCAACAAGGCTTGGACAACCGTTGCTCCGTAAACTGGAATTGAACTCTGTCGGCAATTGGCAGCGCTTGCAACCGCCTAGAATTTGCTGCAGTTGAGTGCTGTTGCAAATGCGCCACATTATCGAAAGAGTCCGAATTATTTGTAATTTGAGAATTTTGTTCTAAATATTTACGCACTTTTATTTAATTTTAAAAATCGATTTTTTTCTTATTTTCTTAAATATGAGATTTGTGTATATAATGATTAAAAAGCCAAAAGACATATAATTTTTCAAAATGGTAGAGAAATTTGAGAAATTCGAAATAAAACTTTGACTAGCCAACAAACTGAGGATATTGTCAATATTCATATATTAAAGTATGGTTTATATATTTATCGAAATCCCCGATTAACGATAATAAATGTTTTTTTTTTTAAGGACAAAACATAAAGTCTCTAAATTTTGATTTCACACTGAGCCTCCAGCAATTTATCAGCCGATTTCTTTAAAGAAGTTTTCTCCCAATCCGATAGAATTGGACGAACGATGCCCCGAAGTCCACACTCATTCACAATGCACGGTAGTGAGAGGAATACCTCCTCCTTAATCCCACAAAATCCAGCAGCATTTGTAGATAACGGCATGATGTGATTGCTATTCTCAAATATGGCAGACACAACGTGGGCGACACAGACTGCAATTGCCCAGTTCGTGTAGCCCTTACCCTCGAGCACCTCGTAAGCCGACCGGATCACATGCTTGTGCACCGTGGACCACTGCATCGGATCCTTATCTGTGCCGATGGTCGGCACCAGCTGCTGCAGGCACACACCCCCAACGGTTACCGAGGACCACAGTGGCACTGAACTATCCCCATGCTCGCCCAGGATATAGCCATACACCGAACTCGTCGCCACGCCCAAAATCTGGCCAATAAACAGACGAAATCGAGCGGTATCCAGCAGGCAGCCAGTGCTAAAGCAGCGCTCATAGGGAAGATTGGTCACCTTGCGTGCCAGCCAGGTCATCACGTCCGCTGGATTGCACACAATAATATAAACTGCTTCTGGGCTCTGTTTTACTAGATCGGGCATAATGCTCCTGATGATGGCCGCTGTTTCTTGGGCCATATCTAGACGAGTCTGACCCGGTTTTTGTCTAGGTCCACAAGTGAAGACAACCACTCGGGAGTCCCTAGTGGCCTCAATGTTGCCCCCGCATTGCTCAATGTGCGCATCGTTGAGGAACCACGAGCCGTGCAGCAGATCTTTGTGCTCTGAATAGGACAGCTTCTTGTTGATGTCATAGAGAGCTATGTTGTTGGTTATCCGTTTAGCAAGTAGGGTTATGGCACAGCCCATCCCAACGGAGCCAGTGCCGACAATGGACACCTTGTTACCCGGTTGAAACTTCTGCTTCTTCAACGTTTTATACAGACAAGTGCGGAATGCATCCCAGAGCTCCCTTTTCTTATTGCAGCTTGTATTTGAGTGTCTGCTGTGCATCCAAGATGCCCTAAACGGAGTAATCACCTGAAATCCGTTGGTGAAGTATTTCACAATCATAACGCAATTTTCACATTAAATTTTGAGTGAATTTATAAAGCCAACAATTCAAAATAAATCTGATCTCAAATAAAAACATATAATTGAGGTTTACACTCTGGTCTACTTAGTATGACATTCATTTTAATCCATTATTAACAAATTTTGGGTAGAAATTGTAAAATGTAAGCATTGAATTGACTTTAAACATATTTCTGATATATCTGATTTCGGCTGCAGTCAAGTTTATCTGTTCTATTTCGAGAAAAAAAAAGGAAAACAAATACTCCTTCATATTGAGATCCGTTCACATATTACTAGAAAATTTCGCTTATAACAATTTTCTAGATCTTAATACGGTTTTGCAAATCGAGTAAATTTGCAGCGGACTTTTTGAGCATCATCTCTTCCCAGTCTGACAGATGTGGATGCATTACGCCATGTAAGCCACACTGATTGACGATACATGGTAGGGATAAAAATATCTCATCCTTGATGCCACACATGTTTCCGACATTAGTTGACAATGACATGATGCGATGGCTGTTCTCAAAAATGGCAGACACAACATCCGAGACACTGTGGCCAATAGCCCAGTTGGAATAGGATTTGTCGGCCATCAATTGGTAGGCAGCTTTTACAGCTTTCTTGTGCACATCCGACCAGCCCATTGGATCTTCGGCAGTGCCAATGTTCGACATCATTTGATGCAGTCGTATGCCTCCAATGGTAACCGATGACCACAGGGGCACTGAGTTATCGCCTTGCTCGCCCAAAACGAACCCATACACCGAAGACTCTGATACCCTCACCATCTGTGCTATAAGCATGCGAAAACGAGTCGAATCCAAATGGCAGCCGATGCTAAAGCAGCGCTCATAGGGCAGATTGGACACCCTGCGTGCCACCCAGGCCATGGCGTCCACAGGATTGGCAGCAATGATGAAGACAGCCCTGGGACTCTGCTGAACGAGTTGCGGCATAATTTGTTTGATAATCTCCGCCGACTTTTGGGACATATGCAGACGTGACTCGTTTGGCTTTTCTGCTACTCCAGTTGTGACCACAACAACTCTCGAGTTTTTAGTACATTCAACAAAGGTGCTTTTGTCAATTGAACAATTATTAAGGAAAACCGATCCGCATAGGAGTTCATCGTGCTCTGCATCATGCATGTCTGCTCTAGTATTGTAGAGTGCTATGTTGTTGGTAACGCCCTTGGTGAGCAAGGCAATCGCACAGGCCATTCCCACGGTTCCTGCGCCAACGACAGACACCTTGTTCCCTGGCTGGAAGTCTTGTTTTCGAAGTGTTTTGTATAGAGTCGAGCGAAGTGAATCTTTGGAACAATTTAAGTTGGACGCCTCTTCTTGATTTTTCTTCTCCTTCTTGTAACCAAAAGCACCCTTTTCCTTTTCTTCCCCACGCATTTTCTTCAGTGCCTCATTTTCTTTAATTTTCTTCAGAGCTTTCTTTTCATATTTCTTCTTCAAAGCTTCCTTTTCACATTTCTTTTTCAGAGCTTCCTTCTTCAGAGCTTTTTCTTCACATTTCTTCTTCAGAGCCTTATCCTTACACATTTTCATAAGTTTCTTGATTTTACTTCTTATAAATTCTTCTTCTTCGCACAAACATAAATTTTCATCAAAACTTTTATTCGGTTTCTTTACTTTTGCCTCTTCAGACTGCGTTTTGCTAATATTTTTCCTCTCAGCTTCATTCGCCAGGCAAAAATTTAAAATTCGCCGAATCTTTTCTATGTTTTTCATTAACTCGCATTTTTTCACTAGCTGTTTTTGATTGAGAATCTTCTTTTGGGCTGGCTGCTCACACTTTCCATTCAGAGCCTTATCTTCTCTACTTTTCCGATCAGCCTTCGCAACACATTTCCTCATCAGTGCCTCAAATTTTCTATATTTCTTTGCAGCTTCCTTTTCACACTTTTTCTTTAGTTTCTCATTTTCTTTATTTTTCTTTAGAACTTCCTCTTTATATTTTTTCTTTAAAGCTTTCTGCTTTTTTATCTTTCCAACAGGTATCTGATGAGTGATTTTTGCAGATTTCCAGCTAGCATTCTTCGAAATATTGTGAATTCTCTTTTTGGGTTTGATAATTTTAAGGGCGTTCCGCATTTCATTTCTCACTTTTTTATCGCAAGTTTTTCTAATTTTTTCGTATTGGCATTTAAAATACCCTGATTGTTCCTTCTTCTCATTTTTGTCATATATCGAACAAATATCTTCCCCAAAACTTTTATTAGGTTTTTTTGCATCTTTCTGTTTCGTCTGACAGTAATTTAAAATCCGCCGAATCTTCTCTCTACTTTCCATTATTTCGCATTTTTTCTCCAGTTGTTTCTCGTTGAAAATCATCTTCTGGGCTAGCTGATTGCAACCGCATTTCAGTTTTTTTCGCAAAAAATCCATTTTACTATCATATAATTTGTTTTCCTCCTTATCAAAGCGATGCATTTTAGAGTACTGAATTTTCTCTTGATTTTCAAAATATTTCTTAATTTTTTTTTGTCGTTGATATTTTTTCTGCTTTTTAATTCTCCTCTGTTGTTCGGTTTCAAAACCAGATGTCGAATCCTTACCGTACCACACTCGATGCGAATGGTTTATTGAAATGAGACTTCTCAACATCGACTTACGCATACAAATAAATGGGAATCGAGCAATTGACATGGTGGTTTACTTTAAATTTTGATATATAATTTTGCCAAGATATTTAAAAATATTTGAGATTTAAAATCACATCATTGGTTTGACTGCATATCTTCCCAATTTGAAACAGTAAATTTCTACAAAATACATGAATATTAGATTTATTTACAAATATAATCGCAAATGAATTTCAATTTTAATCTGACAATAAAACCAAAACGACAACTTTTTCCATGCAAGGCATATTTTGGGGAATAGTTGTATAGGTTGAACTATTCATCAAATATTTAGTTAGGATGAATACATACATAAATAACCTTATTTTCTTAATTCAATACAATGCAACTCAATTGTGCTTTGTCTACATTTTTATACATAATATTGTTTTTTTTGTTTTAATATATATTTTATTATTTGTATATTTTATTTTTTATTGATATTGTGCAATGTCGGATTTGTTTATTATATGACTCTATCGCTATGATGTAATCTGATGAATTAAAACACGAGTTGCTTTAATCTGGTATTCTTGTTATATGTCTTACACTTTATTATATAATATAATTCTGTCTGCGCTTTGATCTGGCATTCTTAATTGTTATTTATCTTACACGTTACTTTTTAAATAGTATAAATTACTCTACTCATAGCGTTAAAACCATTCGTATTTAATTTAAACTGTAATAAAGACTGGAAGGGCAACCTATTCTTTTCTTCATTTTTTCTTAGCAGCACCACACTTTTTCGTCTTAGCCAACTTGGCGCACCGTTTCTTCAACGCCATTTTGGAGCGCCTTTTCTTTGGAGCTTGTTTGTTCCGATTTTTAGACAAACTTGCGCACTGCTTTTTCATTGCCAACTTTGCACATTTCTTCTTTAGTGCTTTCGCCTTCTTATTTTGATCCATCTTTGTGCATTTGTTTATCAGAGCTTTCGTTTTAGCAAGCTGTGCGCATTGGTTCTTTAGAGCTTGTTTCTTCTGATTCTTAGCCATCTTTGCGCATCGCTTCTTTAGTGATTTCGCCTTTTGATATTTAGGCTTCTTTGCGCATTTCTTGTTTTGTGATTTTGCCTTCTTATTTCTAGCCATCTTTGCGCATCGCTTCTTTAGTGATTTCGCCTTTTGATATTTAGGCTTCTTTGCGCATTTCTTGTTTTGTGATTTTGCCTTCTTATTTCTAGCCATCTTTGCGCATTTTTTCTTTAAAGCTTTCTTCTTCTGATTTTTACCCTTCTTTGCGGATTTCTTCTTCTGAATTTTACCCTTCTTTGTGGATTTCTTCTTCTGAATTTTACCCTTCTTTGCAGATTTCTTCTTCGGACTTTTACACATCTTTCTGCCATTTTTCTTCTGTTTTTTAGCCATCTTTCTGCATTTCTTTTTTAGAGCGTGCTTCTTTGTTTTACCAAACTTGGCGCATTGTTTCTTTAAAGATGGCTTCTTCTTTTTGTTACACCCTTTTCTTTTGGAAATCTTCTTACACATATCTTTTAACACTTTCCTTTTGCAGGATTTCTTTAACTGTTGACCAATGCATTTGTAAGACCGTGATAGTTTTTTCCGATCGTCCTTCGACATGTCCTTTCGAAATTTACAGACATTGGCCCACTCCTTTCGCATGCACTTCTCCAATTTCATCGAGTACTGATTTTTGGGTTGACCCTTAGCTAAGAAAAGTGGTTGATTCTTCTTTTTCGCCAACGAGGCACATATTTTGTCCACCGGGTCTGCCTTCTTCTTTCTAGAGACGCCCTTCGACGTCTTTGCTAAATTCGCTGATTTTATTAAGTCCATGAAACAAACTACCAAGCATTGCAATGCCTTCTTTTGATTTGAACTTAATTTCACACCAAGGAACACTGGTTTCTTTGGACATGGCTTCATCACATCCTTCACCTCCGACAGCTTTACTTTTTCCTTTTTAGCAGAAGTTGCAGAAATGACACACTTACTCAACGATTGTTTTTGCATGCAATTGAAATATGCCGGTAATTGCCATGTTCGATCTAAACGGTTCGCCAAAACATTTGACAGATTTTTGATTGAAGTGGTACCCAATCGAAATAACGACATATTGAATTACTAAAAATTTATTTTATGTGTCTTCGAATAAAAAATTTAAAATAATTTTGATGTTTTCCAAAAAAAAAAAGGAAAAATTTACATTATTTTTTAATTTTGATTTCAGAACTGAACTGTACTGAAGGCGAAAATTGTCTGAAAAGCTGTAACAAAACACAGCATCAATGTGAATGTTGGATTCAGAAAAGACTACTTGATTTTTAAAAACAGTTTGAAAATATCGTTAATATTTAAAAAATAGTTTTAAACTGAATATATTTTGAATAATTTCTTTGGTCTTTTTGAATCACAAACACGCGAAAATTATCCTTGTGAGGAAGCATCTTAAAGATACAAATTAAAAACACTTCAGCGCAAAGCATTAAAACAATTAAAGTTTACTGCGCCAGAAACATTAAAGAAAACGCATAGGCGGAAAATGCCACATGGCGGAATAAAAACCCAATTTACACACACACGCACACACACTCATACATTCCCACACACGCAGAGAATAACATTAAACTGAGCATTTTACAAATGTGAACAATTAAAATATAAACGTGTCGCATACACGTAAAAATTAGGGCACCGCCACCAACTCAGGCTCCAGCTCCGATTCGGATTCGAATTCGTATTCGGATTCAGAGATAGTGCAGAGAGTGATCGACTAGGCAATATTCTGTATTCAGTATATATTATTCTTAAGCTGAGGCTTATATGGCTATCAAATTTATACCTCTTAATTCGACTTTAGTTCATATATTTCCGAGGAATAATTTAAGCATATTCTGAAATCAATTTCAAAACTGGTTCTTGAAGAAAGGTTGTTCTAAGCTGTAGAGATCGACTTACTCTCCCCCTCGCACTCTTTCTTCTCTAACTCGCTCTATTCTCTGCCAGCTTCATAGCACACTCTTAACCCATTTTAATGAGTGCAGGGTAGCAAAGCAAGTTGTGCAAAATTAATGGAAACATAAAGAAATTTAAGCATAAAATGTTGCCAACGCACACACGTAATTGCGGCGTAAGTTTCGAGTGTGTTAGTGAGTTTGTGTGTTGTGTGTTGTGTGTGTGTGTGTGTGTGTGTGTGTGTGTGTTGTGTGTTGTGTGTGTGTGTGGTTTGGTGTACTTATGTGAGCCACTGTCAGCCAGTCAGCCAGTCTGCGAGGCAGCCTGGTAGTCATCAGCCAGGTTGCCTCGACGTTGTCTGCCGTTGTCTGCTTGACGGCGCATGAAGTGAAAATTAATTTCTAAATGCGGGAAATTAACAAATTACAAACAACGCGTCGAATGGGCGGTTAAGGGGCAGCAGTTGCTTCAAGCAGGCAGGAAGTAGACATGCCATAATTTACACACACACACACATAAGCAAACACGCACACAGGCACAACCCACCGCACACACATAGTGGGCGCATTCATGCGCAGCTCCAAAGTTAAAGGGAGTGGGAGGGGGGGGGGGAGGAGAGCAAGTGCCAAGGTGTTGAAGCGCAGGTGAGATACGTTGTCTTACTTTGCCTGTCAGCCATTAAGTTGTAGTCATATTTCTACACACATTCTTCCCCCCCCCCCATTCCCCCTTTCCCACTCTCTCCATCGCTGCCTCTGTCTCTCTGTCTCAACCCGCTGACAGTTGACAGCTTTGCTAATTTTCCAGCAGCCACCCACCAAAAATGAAGTTGGGCGTTTGTCTTGTGCTGTCAACGTTTCTCTGGCGCTACGCCCTTGCTGCCCCCCTCCCGTTACACCTGGCAGTCACCCCAACCACCAACAACCACAATCAAGCTGCGGTCGCACTCTCAACATTTAATTAAGTTGTGCTCGATTTTATGTTCGACAAAATTGTTTGTCTGCCGCCTGCACTTGCTGATGCCTACTTTAAGCCTGTAGAGTCAACGTTGCGGTACGTGTGTGTGTGTGTGTGTGGGGGCGTGGCACATGCTTGTCAACTCGCGTTTGTAATGTTACTGGCGCCTTTCGCGTCATTTGTTGACATTTTTTGTGGCCAACGCAAATATTTTAAAATTGTTGTCAACAAGTTGAGAAATTAAGTGCTGAGAGTTGAAAATATTTGGAAAATGCCTGCACAACAAATTAGTCAAAAATATAAGTAATGCTTAAGAGCAATCTGAAGCATTAAAGAGGAGAAACATTCGAAAATATTTATTAAATTATTATTAATTATTTATAAAATTTATGGCGCTTAAATTTCAGCAAGTCAAATAACTTTGTTTAATATTTAGTCTCGTCGCTGACTAAATTGAAAACAATTCTGCTCGTCTGGCATAAGGATAAAAAAGGAAAAACAAAACCTATTTTTAATGTCGGGTCTATTGTAATTTCTCCTGGCAACCGCCGTCTGAGAATTGTGTTCGTCTTAAAGCCTTCACTTGCGTCATTGTCATTGTCACCTAGACAAAGACATACACACATCACTGTATTTATGTGTGTGTGTGTGTGTACTAGTTGTGTAGTAGTGGTGAATATTTTGCTCATTCATCAGTCGGCACTCAGTCCAATGGCGGCATTCATTCGTGCACTCATTTAGACATTTACTGCGCATTTGGCATTGTTAACTACTCGTCTGCAGTTCCCCCCTAGTTCCCCCCCCCCTCCCTTTCTGTATTTAGCTTGTTTTTCTTTTAGCTTGGGCTTTTTTTTGTCATTTTCTGCTGTTGATTGTTGCACAAGGATTTGTCAAGGATAAAACACTCGAGGGCAGTCGTCGCCATGATTATGTCTATGTCTATGATTTTTTTTCGCATTGTTGTTGTTGCTGTTTTAGGTTGCACATTCAGCAGCTGCAACAGCAGCAGCAGCAGCGTTGCCAGCTGCTTGAGTTTAAGGTTAGATTGAGTCTGTGGCGCCATCGAATGACATTGTTGTTGCTGCTGCCACCTCTTCCGCTTCGCTGTGGCACATTATAAAACAGTTATTGATTTTACGATATGAAATTGCAACACTGGCGCCCAAATTGACGACAGACGGACGGCCTTGAGTTATCTGGCATAACTGCCATTGGCATTGGTGCTTCAAGTATTAAGCTGCCACTCTTGTCGGAATAACGATGATGATATTGCAACTTCAGCAGCGTTCGAACATGTTGCGCAATATGCTTAATATAAAATAGAAGCATTCATAATGAAAATGTAATGAGAAATCTTAAAAAAAAAATTATTTCTGTACTCTTTATCTTTGTTACAAGTAGACCGATTTTGGAAAGGGATTTAGGTTACATTTATAGTTGAAAATTGATTGCACTCTCGATTTTTATCCTCAGATTAAACCTCAACAAATGCTCAACTTTGGCAACCTTGATAAGATTTTCAATAACCAAATATTTCTAGTTCTGGATGCGCATCTAGATTAATATAACATTTTTAGTTGAAATTGCGATTCTGGTTTAATTTGTATGTTAAAATTATTACTTCAAATATTGCAAAATTTACTCGATACTCAAAATGCAAATTCAAATTTATAATATTAACATTGAATACAGAATATTGCGTCAAATGTTTTAAAAACCGTAACCATTGCCAAAAAGTGATCAGAAATTCCAATTTCGAAAATAATCAGAAAAAATGATTATTTTATGGCCGAATCTTTAATCGACTGAATTCTGCTGCCCCATTTATTTTTTTTTTTATTTTCTGTTGGCAAATAATTTGCGACAAATTGAGAAAATCAGCTGCTGCAAATAGATATATATATATATATATATATATACATATATATAGACTGTGTCTGTGACTGAGACCGCAGTCAGGACAGAGAGAAACACAGACACAGTTGCGGTTGCCAAATTATTTGCGACTGCTTTGTGTCTGTGTGTGTGTTTGTCTGCATGTGTGTGTGTATGTGTGGGCGTGGCATGTGGTTAGTTAAACAAAAATGCTGCGGCTGGGATACAGACACACCCAGATCGAGTCAGAAAACTAGGTCAATTGAGCGAAATTTGTCTCTCGTCGACCAGACAGCATTAAAGCCAACAAAATGTAGCTAACATATTTTTACGGTTGCCACGAACACGACATGAACATAACCAGCAACAACAACAGCAGCAACAACAGCCACGACAAGAACAATGGCAAATAACCAAAACTCAAGCAGCAAGTCAAAAGTTCAAATTTAACGATACGAAGCAAAAAGTGAGAAGCAAGTTTTTCGCTGAACCGTCGAGCTTTCAACTTCCTGTTTGCGCCAGGACCTTCAAATGGGAATCTCTCTCCCACAAGGCTTGCCTGCCACCCGGCCTGGCTGCCACCTGTTCCGCTTGATTGTGCCCCGGTTGGCTCCCTCATCATGAAAGGTTAATGACGGCTGCTGTCAGCAGCGAAGGTCAACCCACCCCCCCGCCGCAGCAGCAGACCAACCACCTAACCCACACCACCCACTCATCAAACCCAGAAATCCCCTGTATGCCTTGTTCCCTGTTCCACAGCGTTGCCATCGTCGCTGGTGTTCTGCTCCTTGTTGGGTCAAGCATGCAGCAGGTAAAAGTTTCATGGGCCCAAAGTGTAACAAAAATACCAGCAGTGAGCGGTGCGGTGCGGTGCGGTGTGCTGCTGCTGTTTGGCAACTCCACTCCACGCCTGTGCTAAATAGCAGCGCTGCTCCTTCGGGGTATGGCTGGGGACACCATCGAGCGTAAAAGTTAAATGAAACGAAACACGTTAATGGCCTCTGAGCTCGATGTAAACAGGGAAGACATGGCGGCGTGCTGGGGAGGGGGGTGTGTGGCAAGTGGCAAGTGGCAAATGGCATACTGGCAAACTGGCTAAAGTTAAAGCTCAGCCTCGCAGCGAGAAAAGTGAAATTTTTGAACTAGTTAGCAGCAGCAGCTTTCGCCCACCTCTAAATTTGTTAGCCCACATTTTGGGGGGGCGTGGTCGCTGTCATTGAGCTGCTATAATAAAATGATATCGTTGGCTTAGTTAAGTAGCAAAAGGTTGGCTGTTTTGCGGGGTAAGACGACCCGTGCAAAACTCATTGCTGCTGAATCTCAATCAGAGCCGACGCCTCCTTGCCTCCTTGCCACTGATATTAAGTTATTTGGGCTATTTAAGAGCTGAAATGAGTGGGCCGCCTTTGTTACTCACTGACCCCACTGACTACGCCCACTCCCCGCCTGGCTTAATTTCTCTTTATCTATCTCTCTCTCTCTTCCCCTTGCTCCTTAGGTTTGGCGCTACCAGTCTCTGCCTGGTCATTAAAGCCAAATTACGGTATATTAGGTTGCCGTTATCCGGCACATCCGCATATTCCATTGTCCTGGAGGAAAAAGTTTACTTTAAATACTCTATTCGGGCTTTATAACATTTTACGGCTTAAGGTATTTAATATAGATTCAGAAATTTTATATATATATTTTTTTTACATTTTTTTAATTTTTATGTATAAAATAATATAGAATAATAACAATACTAATAATTTAACAAAATACAAAATTTAATTAGCTTATAAAAGTTTACTTAAGTTTAATTAACTAAATCGCATATTTTTTTCAATTCCCTTTAAAGTGTATTAAATCTTCCACATGCGCTAAATAAAATTTTTCCCTTGACTGAAAGTCCGATTAAAGTCTTGTTTGATTTATGTATATTTAGACCAAAAAAGAAAAACAATGATTTTAACGAAAAGAATACCATTTTCGTATCAACTAATGTGCCAACATTAAAGAGCAGCTGTAAGTGTGAATTCCTTTTGAATGCTTTGTGCCACAAACTTGCACTCAATTGTTCGCCACAATAAACTCCAAAGAAATGCAGTAAAAAAAAATGCACAGAGGGGGAGTTGGCAGACAAGGTGGCTACAGAGGGGAAGTGGAATGTAAAAGAGAGCCACACAAAATACAAAGAATTATGTATCACTTCGTTACGACTTTACTTCCACTTAATTTATTTTCAGTTGCTTTTACTCACTGAACACAGCGGCGACTCTATCTGTGTGTGTGAATTTGCCATTGTGGGTGTGTGTGTGACTGAGTGTGTGTATGTGTGTGACTGTGTGTTGGTGTTTGTGAGTATCTTTGGCAGTCAGAGTCGAACTGAAATGAGCCCAAAAGGCGCAGAGGTTGAGTGCCAAAAAAAGGAACCGCCAAGATAAAATACATTTCTACAGTGCCTGCATAAAGTTGACATTCACTAAACAAATTGAAGATTTGGTTGTCCAAGGACTTTATAAAAATTAAAAATTCAACATAAAATTTCTTGCAGATGTCTCATTAAGACAAATTTCTTTAAGAAGTTTTAATTAAGATTGTGCTTAGTTTGAGCTGTTTGTGTATCTTGGCTACATCAAATTACGGCAACAACTTGGAAAGTTGCTCGCAATTTTGTAGCTCAATTCGAAATATATTGCTTCCTGCAATTTGTACACAAACTAAACTTAGCCACTGTTTATCCGCACAAAAGTTCAGTTGCCTTCACTTAGCGCTTTTGCTTAACAAAGGCCCAAAGGCGTCAGCCAACAGCGACTGAAAAAAAAGAAACAGACAACAACAACAACAACAACAAGAAGAACCACAACTACAAATTACGCTTGGAAAAAAGAATTGAGAAGAAAAGCTGGCTGAAAAGCGTTTGACTTTGGCAACGCCGAACGTCGCATTTAACAAATGCAGCATTGCAACTGCTTTTGGCCTTCACACCTCTCGTTTTGGCCAATTCGGCAGGCGGCACGGGGAGACGCCTCTAAACGCCCTTCAAGTGCCCAGCGCATTAATCTCAGGTGTGCAATTTAGTGTGCGGCCAATTTTTGTCGGTCTAGCCAAGCCGGAAGCCGACAGCTAACCGGGCCAAAAACGGAGAGAGAGCGGAAAAAAAGGGCGGGGAAGATTAAAGGGAAGAGTGTACTGACCACACGGTGTTGCACGTTGTGTGCAGCAACTGCCCTCCTATCTTCTTGCTGCCCTTCACCAAAGACCACCAGAAAACGTTGGGAAATTTAAAACGGAAGTGCGCGTTTTATGCCCTTTTTGGCTTTTATTGTTAGCTGCGTTTCCGCTCCTGGCATTATTCGGTACAACATGCACCAACTGCACTTCCATTCTACCACTCCTTGCACCTTACTGTTGCCAAAAATCTTTAAAAACCATAAACTGCAGTTACTTTAAAAAAACTACTCAAAATGTTTTTAGTCTTTTTGTTTTGAAGTTTTGGTACTGTTTTTGGTCTACATTTGCTGTGCCATGTTTAACACCAATGACTAAAGTTAACAAAAGCAGGCTAAAAATGGCGCTACTGCAATAATTTCCAGTATACGACAAAAGCGAAAAACGCGAGAAACGCGAGAAACTTTTGATAATTGCATTTTGCAGGCAGCAACAGCAAAAGTAGCCTTCGACTTTAAGCGGCCAACATAATAAACTCCACGACGAGAAGCAGACGTTTGTGGCAGGGGAACATAATGAAGAAGAAAGTAAAATACCAAAAAAAAAAAAAATAAAAAAAAAAATACTCACTAAAATGTTGGTTTGTGGTGGCGCTGCATCAACACCAGACAACAAGACAATCAGCGGCGTCTGTGGGCCACATAAAATAACCGAAAAGTAATTCGCCACCCAAAAGTAAACTTGAGCCACACACAAAAGTCGAGTTTTAAAATAAACTTGCTGCAAACTGTATTTTTCTTATGAATTTGGGTGTGTGCAGCCTGGGCTAAGGAGTTGAGCTGAGTTGAGTGCGACCACTCGAGGCACAAAAGGCGCATTTTATATAAAAGAAAAGTGGCTAACTAAGTCGGCGACGACGAAGACGACGACAATGGCAATGGCAATGGCGATTGCAACTCTGCGTTCCCAGTTCCTTGTTGCAGTTGCAGCTTGCAGTCAATTCGGGATCTGCTCTGCGGCTGCTGAGTGCCCCCGACTCGAGAGTTATCTATGAGCGGCGGCAACTACACTTAGCGAAAAATATATGGCTTAGCCACCAATTTCCTATAGTTGATTTTCTTGCAGGTAACACATTTTTTTTATATTTTTTTTTTGGTGTAGTTGCAGGCGTTGCATGCCCCAGCACTGGCCACGACCAACCGAATGCCGAGACACGCGCTGCGGTCTTGTCTTGTTGATTGTAGCCGACCAAGAGGCAGCCAGCCACTGAGTGAGCACAAAATTGAGTGGAGCCGAGTCGAGTCCACTTGAAAGCTGAAATTTAAGCTGATTTCGGTTGGAATTTTGTTTCTGATGCTGTTCGCTCTGCTTATTGCAAGCGGCAACTGCAAGTTGCAAAGTGTTGCCTACTTTTGTGGCACGACGACATTGTTTGGAAAGAGTTTCGAGAACTGTGGCATAGTGGGGCAACTTGCAATACTGTTGAGTTCAAATTTTTGAATGTGGTTGAAAGCACAGCGCAAAAATGCACAAATCTTAAAGAGAACTCAAAAGCTGTGCAAATATTTAAAGCAATGTTTTTAAATTGGACAGTAAAATATGAAATAGACAGAAACATTTTGGCTTGCAATAAAAATATAAAAAGTTGAGAAAGTAAGAAGCAATAAATGTTAAAGCAACCAATTATATATATAAATATTTAATCTCTAAACCTATAAGTATATATATAGAAGACAGATATCCATATAAGAAATAAAGATGTAACATCAGCAATGAATAAATTTAAGCTCGATTGATTTGACACAGAGAAATGCAATATATAAAAATATGGAAGGATAAATGTTTTACAAAAATGTTTATCCGTAGCATTTGCAGCTTGTTTTTTTCATTCAGGTCAATGAGAATGCGAATGACACCGGATGATGTCAGTCCAGTGATATGTCTAAGCACACCCATCGCGCCACTTTATTATAGTTGAAATATGCTTGATAGTCCCGTTAGCTGGTGTTGCTGCCTCTGCTGTTGTTGCTGTTGTTGTTGCTGTGTCGCATTTAAGTATGCAACACATTTCGCTTAGCCAGCCATCAAGTTGGCATCGAGAGTCTTTAGCATGGCGAACACGTAGCAAACGCACATTCAGCTTAAATACATGGATAAAATGTTGGACATTAAACCCATGGGATGGGAGGGGAGGGAGTGGGATTGACAAGAAGAAGACGTTAAAGAAGAAGAAGATGAAGACCAAGTCATGACATGATACTAAGGTAAAACGTAATAAAAAATAAACCTCAAAGCTCAAATTGAAAATTTCACCAAGAATTTTGCTGACAAATTTCACGCTTAACTTGATGTGTAAAAAAATAAAAAAAAAATAAAAACAGAAAAAAAAAATATATTTACCTCTAATAAAAATAAAATTCAAATTGAAATTTAAAATTCTTTAAAGTTGGCGACTTTGCATTTATGAAATGGAATAGGCTAAAGCCAAAGCGGAACTGCTGGCTGCAGCTGCCAGGACTTTAGTCGTTGTGTGTGTGCCATGTGTGTGTGTGAGTGTGTGTTGGTGAGCAAACATTTTTATGCAAAAATATTTTGCATGTCACTAACAAAACGGGGGTGGGGTGGGGTGTTGCCTGCGATGCGGCATGTGTTCCCGTGCTGTGTATTTGCCACAGACTTTTGCATGCATAACAAGTCAGCGAGACGCCGGTGCGAATGGACGGACGGAAGGACACCCAAGCAAACAGTGCAACAAAAAAAAAAAAAAAAAGAACGCGTGGCAGACAAAGCGAATGCAAAGGAGAGTGAGTAAATAGGGGAGTGCGGGGGGTACGCCATGACTGCACAGGAAACGCATACAAAACTTTAGCGGGCACATTTCGTAATCTTTGCAAATAAACGCGTGAAATTCCAAGGCGCACCGCACTGAAACATGTGGCTGCATCAAAAGAGGTGGGTGGAGGAGGGGAGGGTGCCACGGACTGTGTGTGTGTGCGTGTGGTGGGTGTGGCCGTCGGTAGTCGCCATGGGACGTGGCTTGGTTTGCGTTTTTGCCGTCAGTTGGCCGACATGTGCCGCGCGCCATTTTGGCACACAGCTCAGACGCGAAATTGCGCATTCAGATTAAAATTCTTCAACGCGCATTTCCGTTTCCGTTTTTCAGCGCTGAGTAGTCGGATATGTTGGGCATTTTCCTTAGCAATGTCGCTCGTTACACGCGTGTGACTTTTACAGTAGCCACTGTTTGGCCACTTTTTTTATTGTCGGTTTTCCTGCAACCCCAAAATACAACAAATTGCTGCAAGCATTGATTTATTTGCTGCACTCTGAAAATGATGCAATTTCTTTGCCACTGATTAAATTCAAAAATTAATTGACTCGTATCGAAATATTAAATAATAATGTGTACTAAATTGTGCCTAAATTGTTCAGCTTATTTGTCAGCAAAGCATAAATCTCTCAACAAAGACAGTAAATATTATAAATAATTAAACATAAAACCTGCTCCTGTCACAAATACGTTTCTTAAGTATGTCAAATGTCAATCAAGTTCAGATCTTTAATAATTTTTAATATTTAAGCAAAGTTTATTCGCGATTTTAATGCTCGTATGATTAATTTGGGTTGCCTTATGGCTCACATTGCTCATACGCCCCATTGCTTTAAAGCGAACCTTGCTTGCCATGCAGAACCAGTTTTTTGTGGTAACCCCTAAATCTACAATGCCTTGAGGCCAGCACGAGAACATATTATTTGGCCAGGGTCAGCTACGATTTGGTCCCCAATTGTATTGCGATTCTGGCTCTGTTTTTTTTGGGTGCACGGAACTTGAAGCTCGAAGCTCGGATGCCCCAAAACGCACATCAAATAAAAGAAATGGCTTTGTTTGCTGCTTGTGGCATAGAATATCAAGCCATGATAAGAGCCAAAAGCAGAGAGCACAGTTGGGGTCAGGGACAGGGACAGGGACAGGACTAGGGTGACTGCATGGGGGGTCGGAACGGGGGTGCTGTGTGTGCTGGCGCATAAATAATGTGACCTGCCTGACTGCGATTATCTGTGAACTATTTTTCACACGTTGCCAGCATACAAAGTGCCGCATTCGTTGTTCAACAAAAGGCAGCAGCCACATGCGGCAAATATATGAGCTGCCCGGCTTAGTGAGGCCACTTGGCGCATTAATTTGGCCATGTTTGCTCCTATTTATGTATGTTATATATGTATTTGTATATATATATATGTATATTAAGGATGGCAACTTCTCACTTACATTGTACTAAAATAATGAACAATAATATCCAGAGGCGTCGATCGAATGTCGGTCTCATGACTTCATCACTTCTCCAAATGATTTTGTGTGTAGTTTCCCTGCTGATTTCCCGCAAGCACCTCAAAGCCGCATGTGTGGAAAACTGCAAAAAAAAAATGGAAATAATGAGAAGATTATTAAGATTATAATATTTTCTTTCATTTATCTATATATTTTTTTTTTGTGCCAATTAAAATGTAGCAAAGTTAAGTCTCGCTGCCCGAGTAAAATATCTCGTTAAGGGTCAACACGCCAAGAAAATAAGCAGCAAAAAAAAAAAAAAACGGGTAGATAAAATTAACAACTGTTTGCACATCAAATTAATTAATTTTGAACAAAAAAGTGTTCGTGGCAAAACGTTAGGCGGATTAACTGGAGACGCAACAGGGCCAGGAATATATATATATATATATATATATATGTATCTGTGTATATATATAGAGACATTAGACATCACTGGATTTTTGACAGCATTTTGTCTGCAGTGTTTGAAGTGTAACGCAAACAAAACGACGAACGAGCGAACGAAAACGTGCGCATACTTTTCGTAAACACTGTGCACATGTATGCTACCTTGTGTGTAAAGGGTGTGTGTGTGTGTGTGTGTGTGTGTGAGTGTGCTACAAAATGCAAACAAAATTAGCAGCAAAGCTGACGTAGATTTTAACGAATTGACGTTGTCTCGTTGCCTGGTTGCCTGGCTGACCGTATCCTGGGTCTGGTCTGGATTCCAACTACAATGTTGGCTGCCTCATAACCGACAACGCCCACAATAAAGTTGACTGCTTCTGTCAACGGTTTAATTATGCATGTGTCTCAATATCGCACAATGTGTGTGTATTTGCGAGAGAGAGAGAGGGAGAGATAGATAGAGATAGAGCAAGAGAATGAGCAGTGGCGCATTGATTTAACTAGCAGTGTCAAAGTCGTCTGCAAAGTTGTCCAACTTGTTTTTGGTCAACAAATTCCATTGTCCAACAGCAGGCATAACAACAGCTAAGCTTGTCCAGCTTTTGTGGCATGTGTGTGTCTCTCAAAACCATTAACTGCTCAATTAAATGCCGATGTTGTTTTCATATAACACAATTCCATTTAATTAGGCATCCCAAAGCCTTTCTCGAACTTAAATTAAGCTATTTTTGCCAGCTCAAAATTTAAATTTAATTTTCAAATACTCTATCAAAATAATTTCATTATTAACACCTTAATTATCCAGCTAATCTCATATTCCATCTCAATATCTGTCAGCTCAAGCTAAATGCTTAATTAGGATCCATTTTGCATCGATTTCAATTAGCAACTAGCCAAAAATGAGCTCGAAATTAGTTTTGGGTAACAAGTAGCACAAATGTGGGTGAGTTTGCAACCAAATCATTGGTGCAACGTGCAACACATTTAGTTGGCTACTGATGCAGAAATAATGCAGCTGCTGCTCTAGCGAATTTGACATGGCAACACAGTCAAATTGGCCATGTTCGGCATGTTGGGCAAACATATCACGCGATCAATTTGTCAAAAACGCAACAGCAACAATGAAATAAGCAATGCATTGAGCAACTGAACAAATGACGGATGAACAAATGGACAATGGCTAACAGCGTTCACAACAAAACACACAACAGCAACAACAACAATTGTGGCTAACAAAATTGACAGAAACAGCGACAGCATATGACGAACATCATCAATATGTGAGTATGCTGTGTGTTGTGTGTGTGTGTGTGTGCTGTGTGTGTATTCTAATGCTATAACATATCACACAGCTGTCATTATATAAAGAAGAGGAACACCCCCTTAGCAAACTGGGTCAGATAGAGTGACTATTTTATGGCAACTGTTTGTCAGTTCGCATCGAATTGGGCCCAGTTGGTAAACACACACAAATCTGGCTCAGAAAAGGCCATGTTCAAAGTTTAGAAAAGACATATAAATCAAACATATGACTAAAATGTTTGGCTGCCAACGTCGAGTTGGCCATTAGCGGCAGGTGTTGGCCGGGTCAGCAGGCAAACACATAAAAACCTGGCCACATTTTTCTCACGTTTTGCGTTGCCAAGATGCTTGGGCCAAATACTACACACAATCTGGCTTTTATTTATGGCCTAAATGTGAAGTTGGTTTGTTTATTGGCTTGGCGGCCTTTAAAAATGGCAAACCAAATTTATTTATTTAAAAGAAAAACTTCAAAAAGTTAATATTTAACGAAAAGCCAAGTGTTATTTTTGTTCTTTAACATAACTAAAACTAAAATCCCATCAACTTTGGCCTATTTGCAACATAAGCCATGTCACACACAGATATATATATGTATATATTTGATATATTCATAAATTATAGAAAACAAACCAATTATGGCAGATTACGAGCCTTGCTATCCATTTCGAAATTAACCGTAAAGCGCACAATTCATAACTAAAACCTCAATTAAAATAAAAGCTTCAAAAAGTGCTGGAAAGATTTTTGGAAAGAATTTGCTTTATTCATATAATACACATGTATTTATAATATAAACAACACACACACACACACACAGATTTACACACATACAGACTATAAAGCTGCAAAATTTATTTGCCACAATTTTAAAGCCACAAGCGGCCAAACAACAACAACAACAACAGCAATAACAAAGCCAAAAGAGGCAACAACAACATGTTCATAATGACAATCATGATGATGATGATGTGGCAAATGCAACCAATGCATAAACAATAAATGCCAATGGTATGTAAATTTTTGCCAATTTACCGCAACAATGCAAAACTATCTCAGCTAGTCAAGTGGGCTGATAAAGTGGGTCTGGCATGCCATGCATTTTTCTCTCTCTCTCTCTCTCTCTCTGTCTGTGTGTGCGTGTGTGTGTGTGTTGTGTATCGTTGTAAAGTTGCGAATGTGTTGCACACGAGAGTTTTTCCGGTAAACCGCAAAACAGCAAAAGCTGCGAAAGCAGCAGATGAATAACAAGGTGGCAAGGGAAAGTGGCGTCGATTACGGGGAATTGCGCAAACAGTTGGCAGCCAAATTAAATTTACATAAAACTCGAAAAATTCGCTTACATTTGCGAAAACAATCAAAACACTTGAAATGAAGTATGCCAAATTCGAAGATACCCTTTTGTTATAGTTACTCAAAATGTTTACTTTTAAATACTTCAATAAATCAATAATTGCGATATTTCAATATAAAAGATTTACCTTTATAAAATTTACAAATTTTTTTTAAATAAATTTTTTATGCTATATTTTATTTTTCTTCATTTAATTAAATTGATTATTCTTTGTTTAAAAATCTCGAAATTGAGTGCTTTAAATTACAGTTGAATGCAACTGCATCGACTCGGCTTTTATTTTATTAACTGTAGAGTAGAAGTATTGAATTGGGTTTTAAATATGTTCTTCGATGAGTTTCGAAAGTGCTTCAAATATACAGAGCCAGTCTGGTTAAATTTCCATGTGAGTTAATCTGTCGCTTTAATTTGCATTGCCTGCTTATTGGCGCCTGTCAATTGCTTTATTTCGAGTCTGGCTGTCGATTGTCCCGCAGCCATGCAAAAATGTTATTCCACTGCGGTCGCCTCATTGATTGTGCAAATGAAATGGAAGAGATACAAAATACAAAATACAAAAATGAAAAAAACGAATATATAAAAAAAATTGCCTTTTTTTTGTAGAGTGCATTAAGGCGCTTTCGGCTGCTGCGCTGCTTGCTGGCATATTTTTAAGCGTAATTAAATTTTGTGTTATTATTTGTTTTTAATTTCTGAATTTTTAAACGATCTTCTCGCTCCCAAACTAATGCAGCGAGCCGACCTAATTTATAAATTGATGACTAACAGTGGATTTTTTTTTTGTTAAATGGCCTGTAGCTAATTCGTAATTGGCAACGTTATTGATTTTCATGCCATCAATATAATTTGGCTATAAGTATTTTTCTCATCAAACTCAATTATGTTTGGCATGCATAAATTCAATTTCGATATGCGGTTTTCACATTCGCTTAAATTGCCGACAACATTTTGTGAAATGCAAAATTATAGATAAAATATTCCCCAAGCAGCTAAATCCCATTCCAGTTAATCCTCGCCGAGTTTAAAAAAAAAATGATAATATTAAAGCCATTTAAATATCAGATTGTGAAATGCTGTCCACCTGCAATACGCTGACTTTAGTTTAATCGCCTTTGAAAATGATGCCAAGAAACTAAACCAAACTAATTGTATTGTTTGCCACAGTTTTGGCAACGCTGACACACCTGCAACGGGTAACCAGCAAAACAGCAAAATAGCAAACCAGCTCGATTTCAATGGCAAGAGCTATGTGAAAACAATGCCCCCAGCTGACACTTGTTTGGGGACCTTAATCAAAGGCTACACTAAGCTGTGGCCGTGGCCTGCCTGCCTCGGAGCAGGAGCCAGTGCCGGAGAGCCAGAGAATCGGAGCAGGAGCATGACTAGAAACCAGAAACTGAACCAGACAAAACAGCCAGGGCAACAAATGTAAAGTTAAACAACTTCGACAGTGTTGCCAGAGTTCATTGTTTTGGCATGCGGGTATGAGGGGCATGAGGCATGGCTAAAATGAAGGGGCATTAATGGGATAAGGGTATGTGGAGAGGCGCCTGGGCATTGCAACCACCATCGTGCCCCAAACATTCAGCACACTATCACAATTTCCACATCGACGCGCTGCGCGTCTGCCGAACAGCAAATTTAAGCAAATTTTTCTTTGTCTTTTGCATGCGCTGCCACCAAGCAATAGAAGGCTCCTGCCCCAACACACACACACACACACACACATGACTTATGTGGCAGGGTGCGAAACAAATGTGAAAGCACAAAAGTCAACATATTGAATAATGATTGGGTAAGCGAAAGACTTTCGCACACTTTCACCCAACCTAAAGAGAATAAAAATAGGAATCGACTAGGCAGACACGCAAGCTGTCATAGATGCCACTTGATCTACTCTTGCAACAAGATGTGTTCCATTTATAGAGCACTTGTTGGGGGCAAGTCATCAATATGTTTTGCTGTAAGGAATATTGTTTAAAATTAATAGCTTTATAGATGCCTTTAAAATTGTATACCCTATATATAAACATCTCACAGAGTATTCCAAAATGCAGCACACCCAATTTGAATTTTTCAAGTTTCTTCAGTGTTTCACTATGTTATTTTGGCCGATAAATTTTGAGCGCCTGCTGAATAAATACTTGCAAAAATTAATGATGCGCCTTTTTTATTGTTTCCGCTAGATCCCCAAAAAAAAAGGCTCTGAACCAAAAGGAACATCAGCAAAAGCAGAAACTTTACTTTGTTGCCTCCTTTATGCGATTTGCGTTTTGTGATAAATTTTAATCGAATTTCAGTCTTTTTGCCTTGCTCCTGCGCAGCACCCTTGAGCCCGGAAAACCCCCCCACTCACCGCTCACCTCTCCCCACTCACATCAGCCATCCTTTGTCATGTGTGTGTCATGTGTTTTTTTGTGCGCCTTTATTGAAGCCGATAAGCATGTCCGATAAATACTTTCGCTGTAATTGATTGATATTTGCTTTCGCCATTTCGCAACTCGATTGTTTCTTATTGGTTTGTGCCCCTGTCTTGTTGCATAGATCGAAATGGGATTTGTGATTAATTGGATTTGTGGATTTCTTTTATTTTCTTTGTATTTTATTTTTCTTGGATAATCTACAACAAATTGAAAATGACGCATTAAAGCGACTCGAAATGCGTTCAGCTCCAATGTCGTCTGACTGCTGCCAAATGGCCAAGTCAAGGCTCCACTTGGCTCTGGCAAGCAAATGTAAGCTGGCAACTGGCACATTGCCATTTGGGTTACCTGGAAGCCACATCATGCGACGCCAGCTGCGGCAAACAGTCGAAGCCAAAGAAGCGCCAAAAACAATCAAGCGACAAAGTCAACACAACTAGTTTTGACGCAAAACCTAACCCAGAATGCATATATGGGAATAGAGAGCAGACCAGGTCAAGACTACACAACTGTTGGTACTAACGTGAAATAACCCAAAGTCCAAATATTGCATCATATATAGAAAATCGAAAATCGAGTCAAACAAACATATTTAACTTTAAATGCAATATTAAAAAAAGCTCAAAACATGTTCAAAACTGCCTGGTTTTTGAAAATTGACTTAGTTTTAGACCATGTTATGTTGGCTTGAACTAAAATCAGTTGTTATTGCCAGCTTATTGATTTAGTAATTGAATATTGATAATAATGATCCACTTAAAAGTTTATCCTGCCTGCTTGCTATATAATCAACTAGAGCTCCTGACACAACTCAGAACTGTAAACACTCATCAAGTTGATGTAGGACAGGCAGTTAGGCGCCTCATTGGCCATCTCTTTCTGGCATTGGCTTACTGCTCTGCCGGCTTATGGTATCTGTTGGCGCTTGCTAAGAACCCATGAAGTTCATCGAAATCAAATTAAAAAATTCATGCTTTAGCATTGTGCTCCAATTACTGTCGCAAACAATTTATGCATCGTTCCGGATTCCAGGCCAGAGCAATTTTTCAACCCAAAAAACTTTGGAGAGTGTGGAGGAGGGGTAGTGCAACGCAAACGGGGTTCGTTGTAATGTCATGAAAAATGCATTTTTCAATACACAATAATAATATATGTAACACAATAAATTGTAAAGAGGCAAAAAAAAAAAAAAAATAGAAGAGGAAAGGAAAGGGAAAGAAGAAACTGTTATAAAATTGTTATCGAGCGCATAATAGCAAATGTTGCAAAATAACTTTTGACAAAGTGCACTCAATATCAGGCAGAGTGTGTGTGAGAGAGAGGGGCAGCCAGAGCGGGGTACTATTGGCGGAATGTGTGTGCGAAGTATTACAATGAAAAATCACAGAGTGCAAGGCAAAAGCAGCGAGCGATAGATAAAAAAAAAAAACTGTACAGTTTTCTGTTAAAATGGTCGTTCAATGGTAGGGGAGTGGGACAGGCGAGGGGGGAGGAGGAGAATTGGCAACCCTGCTCGCATATAAATTGACACAATTCGTTCATTGTTGCGTTGTGTCCATCACATTGAAAAGTCAAGGCAGGCCACGCAACAGCTGCAGCTGCGTAACCAAGAAACGGGGCCACGTCGGGGGCACGTCGGGTGCTCATCTCTCGCTGGATGCATGACAGAGAATATGTCAAAAATGTTTAGCTGGTTAGATTTGTGCGCTGTTATCCTCCTGTCGCTTGTTGCTTCTGTTGCTATGCAGCAAATTAAGCTGCCAAGCAAGCGACAGAAACGCATCAGTTTCGCTTGTGTTTTTTTGGCTTTAAAATTGCAGAAATTGCGTGGCATGTTGCATGTTTGGAAGCTGAACATGTAACCAAATTACGGGCAAAAGGGTGCTCAAAACTGGCAACACATGCGCCACATATTCGCAATGCGTTGCGGGCGCCCAAAAATATGCAACAATTTTCATACACGGCGGCGGCAAACGAGAAAAAAAAAACCACAGAGATGGCACACAATGTGGCAACAATGCCAGACTGTCAGATACCCAGTTGGTGACTTTGTACATTTACCTTTAACATGTTCTACAACACTACACAAAAAGTTAAGAAACACTTAAAAAATATTTCATAAATTTTTATATTTAAAAACATTTAAAACCATTTTCTTAAAATATTTTGTCGCCAATTTTTGCATTCGGCATTGCGGCAAAGAATAATGTTTTCCGAGTAATTTATGGCTTAAGCTTTTATGGCTCACAAATCCTTTCTTACACCTTGCGTAATGCTATTTTTTATTTTGGTTTGTTAAGAGGGTATTAGCCAGAAAGGGCATAACAAGCGCTGGGCAAAAATTTCACTAAAGCATGCGGACAGCAAGTTCAACAAAAAAAATAAATAAATAAAAAATGGGGAAAAATGAGGAAAAAAAGGTGCTGCATAACCATAGGCGCTGGCAGGCATATTCCATGGCTCATGGCTGGCATGCCAACAACTTTAAATGGGCACCGTTTCACCCCTCAACCCACAACCGACACCAGCAGCAGCAGCAGCTTGGAGTCTGCATTTTGTAGTCTGTTGCATGCCTGCTTACAGCCCAAAACAATGGCTGCCACATGTAGCTGCTAAAGTTATGCAATGTAGTTTTTGTTGTTAGTGTGTGTATATATGTGTGTGTGTGTGTGTGTGTGTGTGTGTGTGTGTGGGCGCCAAATTGTAACTATTAGTTGCACATAGTTTGGCAAGGCGACAAATTCTTGGCCCAGCCACGTGTTACGGCTCAACAGAGGGGAAGAGCGGAACGTGACCGCTGCATGTGTTGACAAGCCGAAAATCGGGTCAGTAGTAAATCAACAGCAGCAGCAGCAACAACGACAATAACAACAACAACTCATGCATAGATGGGGTGAGCAAAAAACAATGGCAATCATTGTTATGTTGCATGCGAAAAATTTATGTTGCATAGTTTTAGGCATTGTTCTGAAAACGCTGATTGCCAACATTGCAAATGTATCGGATGAAAAGATGAGCGAGGGGGCAGAGTCTGTATGGGCAGTAGAGGGGCGGGGCGGGGCAGGGCAGCAACACTCTTTTTGCGGTTGCAAATGGCAAGTGATCGATGTACAAGAAATGCAAGTTAATTGTTATAGATTGCAGACCATGCTGCAGACCAAGTTAATAACTGAAAGTTATTAGAACAGGGCTAACAATGAAATGCAAATAGAGTAGAAGAAATTAGGTCGACAACAGCAGTTTAAGCCTTTATTTGTTAGAGTTTATTCAGCTTAGCGAATTTATTACATTTTTATATGCATTTATTAATTTATTTGTAGTTGTTTATGGATTTTATTAAATATCTTTTTTATTTTATCCTAACTATGCTTTTTTAAATACATTCCAAATTATTATTCACTCTCGATTTATATGCATTTTTATTCAGTATTTTAAATTTCAAGTTAAATTTAAATTTAAGTAATTAACTTCATTTGACTACAACTCCAACGAGCAAATAATAAGCTGATTAAAAAAGTCTGATTATTTCAGTGTTGTCTTTTTGCTGTATTTCAGCAATTTCCTCTTTCAATTCACTCGCAATGACTTTCACATCGATTCGCTGAACGAGCGAGTTGCGAGTTCTTCTTGCAACATGACTCCTTGCCGTTCCGGTTAATGGGTTAACTTAAGTGCTTAACGTGACGTCGCCTTAAAGCATGCAACACTTTTGCGTTGCGACTGCTGCACACCAAATTGCCATCAACATGCAGCATCAGTGTGCCTGATATCAGCGCTTCCGTGCACACTCCAATTCACCGTGCAACACAGAGAGGGGGCAGGTTGAGTGGCAGCAGCAGACGATTAATCAATAACCACTCACCAGAAGAAGCAGGTGCAGGAGCAGGAGGAGATGGAGTGCAACGATTTAATGGTCTCAAAATGATGTGAACCCCACCTGCTGCTCCTGCTGCGTGCGCGAGTGCATTAAATTTTGTGAGCGACTGTTAGCTATTTTTAGGCGCGCCGCCAAATATAATGGCAACGAGGCCAAATTCGAGTGCAGTCCAGCGAGTTGCAAGTCGCGAGTCTGTGACAAGAATTTCGCATTTAGCTTTCGATTAGGGGCGAATTTCTGGTATATTGACTGCTTTTAGGCGCTGTGAGTGCAATTTCAGGTCATTTTGCATTCCGTAACACACTCGTTGATTGCGCCGCGAAATTAATGCGATTTGGTGTTATTTTTTATATATGCCTGCTGACAATCAGAGAACAAACTGATCAAATAGCGACACATAATTGTCATAATAAATTTCAGTAACAACACGCGAGCGAAATAAGCAAAAAAGAAAGGCAGAAACCGAAAGCCGAATACTAGATACTCTAGCAGAAGAAAGTACATCTAAATATGATTAAAAACTAAAATAGACAAATTTTATTAAAAAGGAAATTTAAGTATAGGATAGTTAATGTGTTCGAAGACCTATTCTCAACTGCGTTGCATTCTGCATGACAAGATTGTAATACTCTGTGCCAGAGTATAAACGCAAACCAAAGCCGATAAAGTAAACAGCGCAAAGCGCCAAAAACCGTCCGGTTGACCCACCTGAAAGTAGGCAAAGTAAACACACACCACAAACACATGCACACACACAAGCGCACACACACACAAGCGCGCACACACACAAGCACACACACACAGACACACACACACAATGCATAACGGAAACCACAGAAAGTGGCGCCATGAAACATGACCTGCTTCACCTCGACTGTTCCAAAACGACTGTTGGCAAAACTTTGCGTGCCAAATACACAGAAAGACAGAGAAATAGTGCAGAAATTGTAGAAAGGGCAGCAGCAGCAGCAGCAGCAGCGAATGCCAAAAAGTCACTGGCAAAATCAAAAGGTGAACTTGTTGTGTATGTTTTCCTGTGTATTTGTGTGTGTGTGTGTGTGTGCTTGTCTGACATGCCAAAAGCTATAGAAAAACCAGGAAGTGAAAGAAGGCATACACAGACTGAAAGGCATGCAGAGAGCAAGAAAGAGAGAGAGGCAGAGACAAGGGAAAAAGTCAGTCAATTGCATGTCGCGTCGAGCGACAACTAAACGACAAACATTTTAAAAAACATTTCAAACGAATACGCCACAGGAAATTCTATATCATCGCAAATGGTTTATAGCACAACAAGATGAAGAGCAAGCTGAAAATAAACTGAAATAAAACGCTCAACAAATGTTGTTTGACACATAGGGCCAAAAACTAAATGCTCTAGTTGTATTTTCTTAACCTAAGCGACGATTAAGAAATGAAATGTTCAACGAAAATAATTCTACTACAAACTTAAATTGATGATATATTTTATTTTTGATATAAAACATAAGCATTACACAAAATAATGTAAATTTTTCATTATTAAATCTCGAATTTTTATAAGAAATATAAAGTTTCTACTTTTATCGTAAAAATTTTATATTTCTCAAATGATAAAGTGGTTTTAATAAAGCTTTTGCCTTTTCTTAATACATTTAAATACAGGAAAACTCTTTTACTACAGCAGAATATTAAATTAAATAGAATTCGATTTCAGTCAAAAATAAAATAAAAAAAAAAACTCTGTGGCATATTCAAATTGAGTTACTCGCAACAGGTAGAGTATTGGGTTGTTGTTGTTGTTTCTGTAATAGTCATACAATTTTTGAAGCGCAACATGAAACGCAAGCAAAAGGTGGCAGCGTCGAGTTTTTTTGTGTGCGAAACGAGCTTTTTAATAAAGTTAAGTGGATCAGCGCACACACGACACAAGCAAACACGAACCGACTGCCAGGCAACGGCTCCAACTCCCACATGCAACGCCAACACCAACACTAACGCTCCCATGCCACATGTCCACCACATGTGGCTGTCAAGTTTTGTGGCATGCCAAAAACGTATTTACAAAATATAAAACGCTTAAATGATATCAACGAAAGTTGGCAACACGAGAGTCGTGTAGTTTTAGCCAACATTTAACCCCGCCACGTAGGGTAATTAAAATCTGAACTCAAATCTCTGCCCCACTGCTGATAAATGAACATAATTTGGCAAATGAATTATCCACTCGGACAAATATAAAAAGGACTTAAATAAATAAATATAAAAAAAAAACAATAATAAATATAAGCTCATTAAAAGCTTAGCCGCTTGCCATTTCTGTGTGTCTCCCTTGATGTGTGCATGTGTGTGTGTGTGTGTGCAGAAATGCGTGTTCATTTTAATTAAACAAAATTGCATTAGCATAATTTTGGGCGCAACAATAAAATTAATTTATGCGCCTGCTAATTAAACGACCCGCAAAATGTACGCTTTTCAAAATTTAATTTTATATATTTTGCCAAAATGTAAAATGGGAATTAAAAGTCGCAAAACCAATACAATTTATTACGCATATTTTATTGGTTGCCTAAAAGCCCCTTTTAGAGCTCGACTCATTAACACGTTGGTCTTCACACTCACGTGAAAGTTTTGCGAGGCGCCGCATAAAGTTGCAATATACCTGAAGGCGTAACGGCTATAAAACAGGCAGCAATTACAGCCGCAACCAGGAAACAAACAAGCCAAACAACAAAGGAGGGGGAAAACTGAGGAAAAACACGCTGACGTTGATGGTTAAATCTGTCATTTATAGCAGCTCGCTAAAAACTTTGCAAAAATCATGAACGAAGTGCTCAAGACACGCCCACACACACACACACACATACAGTTCTGCGGGCTGTTCCACACACACACACACACATACACACGAAGCTCTAATTAAACAATTACCAAGGTGAGTGCCACTTAATTAAATAATTTGCTACCATGCGGTTGTAAGAGAACAACAAAAAGGCCAACAACAAAAACACCAGCTGTCAACACATATACTTTTATATATATATATATAAATATATATAGACATATATGTATGTAGAGCAGTTCATATGTGAGAAGACCATAATAAAAATACCCTTTCAACTTCCAATTTTGCTATCGCTTATAAGCAAAAAGAGAGAAAATATTTCACTGTTTATGAAGCCTAAAATTTTGCAATGTTTTTCTGAATATTTAGAAAATTTAATTTTAAAATTAAATTTTTACTTCTCGAATAACTGTATAATAATAATGATATATTATTATACTTCGCCTGCTTCTGTTACAAACTTAGACAAAATGTGGCATGCCCCACAGCATTAGACCTAAAAATATTAGCAGAGCGGCAAACAACAGGCGTCGAGGCAATGGCGACAGGTGTTTCAACATTTTCGTGCATGCCATAAAAATGAGCCGCATACAAACACACACATAGACACACACACACATACACACACATACACATGGTGGCACACAATTACATGACTTGTGTGTAGACATAAATGAAATTATGACATATTTAAATGTAACATGCGGCAACAGGCAACGCCATACGCACACACACACGCACACACGCACGCACACTCGCATACATACACCCGGACAGCGACAAGGCAATGCCCAACTGTACATGGCCGCCATGACAGCCGACTTCCGTTTCCGCTTTGTGTGCCATGTTTCGCTAGCGTTTAACCTGAGCGCGTGTTACTGCCTCTGTTGTTGTTGTTGTTGTTGTTGTAACTGTTGTTGCCAGTATAATTTACAATTTAGCTCCATAAATGTTTTGCCGCTTTTGCATGAGAAACTGGCATACTTTTTTGGGCCTGCCTCGAGACCCGTCTGCGTGTTGGGGTCAAGTGTCGCACGGCTCGACACGACTCGACTCAACACGACGCGACACTGAATGTTGCACGGTGGCACGGCTTCGCAACGCCCGCTGTGTTAATTATGTGACAATTTAAGTGCGTGTCGGGCAATCAGCAAAACGGCAAGCAACCAGGTGTCGAATTAAGAATTTTATTGTTGTGATATACATCGAATTAGCACAAAAATTGCAAATTGGCAACGTGTTGGTTTTAAACGACTATTTCGCGTCTAATCTAAAGTTAACAGTTAATAATCCAATGATTATTAACTGCTTGAGCTTAATAATTGGTTTCGAAACAGCAAAAGTTTAAAGAATTTAAATTTGTATTACTTTCTTGACAATTTTGATATATAATTATAATAATTAGATTTGACTAGAAATTAAATATCTCAAATATATTTTTAATAGCTGAAGACTAACATTTATATCCAAGATATAATTAAATAACTTGAGAACACATTTGAAGCAAGAAGAGTAGGAAAATATAGACGACGCTTTGTCGAAATAAGAAGATAAAAATATTTCAGCCTAAACACATAAAAGATATATTTAAAAAAAACTTTATATTATGCCAAACTAATTTGAATATTAAAACATCACAATGAAAACAAATTAAAATTTGTTTGAGCATTTGTTAAAACTACAAACATTTCACCAGTTTTATCGAAATAAAAAGATAAAAATACTTCAGCATAAACACACAAAAAAATATGAAAAAACCTTAATTTTATACTAAAAAAAAAATATGAATATTGAAACAACTCAATGATAATCCCAATGAAATCAAATTAAAATTTGTTTGTACACTTGTTAAAACTACAAACATTTCAAACCAATTACAACCCAAAAAGTGTATTTTGCTGCCATCCAGTTGAGGCATCAACAGACGCCGCTTTCATAGCGATGCTTACCTGCAAATAGAGTGAAAATAATTGAAAATTAGTACATTTTGGCTTAAAGCAGGGCTCAATAACAACTAATCACATAAAACAAAAGGCAATGTGTCCGAAATTCAATGCACGGATGTCATGTTATCAGCAGTGGGCAAACACGCACTCACACACACACACACACACGCACACTAAAAAAACACACACAGGCATACAAAAACCAAATAGCAAACAAGAGGCACAACTAAAATTCATGCAATATTTTAGCTGCCGCATGCTGCTGGGGCGCCTCCTCGTTGGGCTTGCTCGTTGCACGTTGCTCGCTTATGCGTTTTGTTTATTTGTTTTTTGAAGCTTAAATGATTAATTAAGCGCCTCAATGTATGCAAAAACATTTGCCAAGAGCGCTGCTTGCCTCTTGTTGTTGTTGTTGCGCCGTGCGCCGTGCACGGTGTGAAAATCACGTGATGAAAACGGCGCAAAATCAGCATATAAATGGCCACATCTCACACACACTCCGACGCACACACTCTGACACACACAGACACCCACACAGTGACTCAGCGAGATGTGAGCTTGCATATTTTGATGTAGTTTTCAGCGATTAAGCTTTGATTTTAATATTTGAGTAAATTCTGTTGTTGATTGCGCATACGTCACGTTGAATGTGGCTGCGACTTGTTGTTCTTGTTTGATTGCATAAGAAATGTGTGTATTTGCATTTGTTTTTGTGCAGCCATGCAACGCAATTATGAAATAACAGCTGCATTTTCATTTTGGTCTGCATTTGCAGACAATTATTGCACAAATATTGACAACGATTGAAAATGCAGACCGAAAAGCAGCCCAAATGCAAATGCAGTAAGCCATTTGATTGTGGTATTAATCTAAAAGTGTTTAATTAAAGCGCATAAGCCACTGTGATATTTTTGTGTGTATACATATTCTATAATAAAGATATAACACTTATAATTGTGGCATTTTAATATATCAGATCATTTACGCTTAAGTTCAGTAAATACTAATTAGATGAGTTGCTTGGATAAATTGATATATTTATGAGTTGAGCTTGTTATCGTTGTAGGAAAACGTTAAAAAATATTCATATTTATACAAATATCACAAATGTCAATTGACTGTTGACTTCCAATTTGATTTTTATTTTTTTTTTAATTTTGTTTTATATAAATTTGATTTATCAATAAAAGAAATTATTCTAAAAACTAAATAGACCAAAATTTACAATCAAATGAATTATTTATATTTTTTCTGTCAATTAACAGTTGAATTTTAAGTAAATTGCTGGCATAAATAAAATGAATTATTGCCGTTTATACATATTAGTTTGATATGATTTATTATTATTCTACAATTTCCACTTTTTGCCATTAACAAAGGCAATTTAGAACAATGCACTGAAAGCTCTTTCACAACTAACTCAATAAACTAACACTTAAAATCCATCAGCACACTTGGCTCCATTATCAAGCTTTACAATATCATCTAAAGCTCCACCTCCACTCCCCTTCGCTCCACAACCTAACATTCACACTGTGTCACTAATTCATTGCGAACTCATGTGTGTGTGTGTGTGCGTTGATGTGTGTGTGTTTATTTTTGGCCAGTGCCAAAAACAGGCATACATGTTTTAACATATTATTTATGGGATATTTGTTGTTTTTGGCAAACACTTCAAAATTTATATGTATACAGAATAAAAGAGGCAAAAAATATTTTCTATCCTCGAACAACAAAAACAATATCAATTTATTATTGCATACTTTTATGCGCGCACTCCAAAATTAAAATATTGCCAGAGCAATGGGAGCAACACTTTTAATTTATGAAAAATTCTATTGTCAGGACTAGAATAACAATAAGCCACAGACAACTGGGTGTGTGTGTGTGTGTGTGCAATAACAAAAGCGCCACGCATATAAAAAACATATGTGACACACACAGTCACCCCCACCATCCTTCTGACCACATCTATGCATGTATTTTCACACGTTTCTCGTATACTTTCCACACATACACTTACATAATTCTCTATTCACCCAATTTTTGCCGCATGTCGCTGAACTTTTTTAGCTTTTAGAGTTATCATATGCCCCGCACACACTCCGCAATCCCCTTTCAGCCGGTGTCGCTGACAGGCGGCTACTTTGGGGCCGCGTTGCTGCTGCTGATGCTTTTCACATGGTTTTGAATGAATGACACATAAAGTTGGCTGTGTTATTTGTTTTTTTTTTCACTCCCCTTTTTTTTGAGTTTTGTTTTTGCGCTTTGCGTTTGCGACATTTTTATGAATGCTTCAAATTTTTGCTGGCATTCTTCTTTCTTTTTGCGTATTTTGACCGGTCGTCCCCGAGCCTGCGTATCCCGACCAGCCCCGATCCCCGCCCCTTTCTCCGTTCCCGGGGCCAGGGTTTATTCATGCGGAATGCGACGCATAGTTTTTTGCCAGCCCTTTTGGCTTTGTTTGTTATTGTTTCGCCCAGAAGCAGCAGCAGAAGCAGGACCAGAAACAGGCACCAGACTCTGAGCCCTTTTCAACGCAAATATGTTCCATTAGCTGTGGCATTTTAGCTCGACTTTTTCACTTTTTTTTCCACATTTATACATATATATATATATATATGGATTTTTTAACTCTCTGCTGATATATGTAAATACATATATATATTTGTGTATATTTTGACTGCGTTTGGTTTGGCATGTGTTCATGTTTGGGTTGCTGTTTGTTTTGTTGGCATACTTTTGCAAATGGAAATTATAGTCTAGTGCTCATGCATGTCGAAAGCGGCAGCCAAAGCTGACGGAGGATGATGAGGAGGTCCTTTTTAGCCATTAATTTATGTTGCACAGTTTTTGGGGACACACATTTTTGCCAGCTGGCAGGGCAAGCCAGAGTCGCTTTATCACCAAAAAGTTTAGCCATTCTGATTGGGAGACCCTTGTTCCTGTTTGATGATTGCCCCAAGCAACACTTGACTTTAAACTGCAGCCCAGTTTTGAGTAATTTGAGAACTATTTTTAAAGAAAACTTTTCTCATATATGGTGTAAATAATTGAAACCAGCTGCTATTTAAATTAAGCCATGGTTTACTAATCAAAATAAAGACTGTTAAATGATTTTGTAAAGCAATAAAGGTAGTATAAAAATCAGTATATATATTTATATAAACTAATTCTTACTAATGCTAAAAGTTAAAGCAGGGCTTAATTTCTAATACTACAATGCCACAGCTTGCCGCACACACAAGTAAATGCTAGTTGCCAGCTTTTTACGGAGGTCGGCAGAATTCAATTGCCAAAACCAAATACCAAAGCTGCCAGCAACATAATCAACTCGTGTCCGCAACTAATGACTAAGGCAAGCAAACAAACCGAACACACTGCATACCCTACACAAATGAGTCGCATACTTTCCAGTCGGGCCAAATACTGTGCAACCGACCAGTTTTCAACAAATGCGACACACAACGAAAGCAAACAATTAAGCTGTGAGGGGGGTGGGTGTGGCTGGAAAATGGAGAAAATGCGTCACGAAATTGCAATTGATTGCATTGCTAGGGCTACACACAAAACCCCCAACATCCCCCCAACATGTTCCCAGATCCACTTGTGTTTTTGGGCACTCGTCAATGGGGACTTTGTTTGCTTTATTGTGTTTAAATTTAATTGGTTTCCCATTTAAATTGCATTCGCAGTTGCTTTTTCGATTTTTTTTGCGTTTTGCGTTTTGGTGTTTTTTTTTTCATTCAATTCTAGTCGTAGTATTTGTTTGGCTTTAGCATTGCTGTGTGCCACGCCCCCGATAAATAAATACTATGTTGGTCCTACCTATTGGGCCATATAATTTGGCTATGATTGCCATAGCTGCTATGATGCTGGTGCTGCTGCTGCTGCTGCTCGGGGGCCAAACAATAAAATGTAAAAGCGGCCGAAAATAAAATTTGCCATAAATTGGCTATTGCCCAACGGCCTTTATTGTTATATGTGTGTGAGTGTGTGTGAGTGTGTGTGAGTGTGTGTGCGTGTGTGTGGTTCACAATTACAACAGTTTGTGCGGCATACTTTATGGCGCTTGGGCACATTTATTTAGATAACAAATTGTAGTTTTTCCAATTAAAATATTCGTGCGTATTTCAAATATCAAGTTGAATTCTTGCCATTGAAAGTTGCATCTGCGCCACAGATTTTATTTGTATATATGTCTATAAATATATATAGATATGTATGTATATTACGTACATATTTCTGTATAAATAACCATTTAAAATATTTTATTACAGGCACATTTATGACACGCCCGGGGAAGCAGCAGCCAATGCATATTTCACTTAAGCCTAACTATAAAAATTCGAATTACACTTTTAAGTTGCACACATAAATTTTATTGACAATTAATTATATTTTTTTTTTTCATTTAAATTTAAAACTTTCCCAAGCGATAACTTTGACAAAAGTGATCAGATATACCAAGCCATGATTTAATACTACATTTCAGTTTTAAAATGTGATTCTAGCCAATGCAAAAGAACTTCTCGATGCCAAAAACTTTGCTCTAAGAAAAATCAGAATGAAAACATATAGAAATTCCTGAAATATTCAGGCACAATTTGTATTAGAAAATTAACCACTTAATTTGATACATACGCTTAAACACATATTTTTCAAATCACAGCACAATAAACTAACCAAATTCAGCCAATGAAAAAAACAACTTTCGTTATTAACTATAATGTGTGTTGGACAAGTAGCTGAGTGTGTGTGTGCATGTGGAGAGTGTGTGAAAGAGTGTGTGTGCTGCTGACCGGATAATACACAGGCGAAAGCAATTGAAGCGCATGCACTGATTCCATAAGCGATTTCTGCTCAACCCTTTCGACCAATAACCCAACGAGCCGAGAGGGCTAAACATAAGCCCAACTAAGCGTTACAAGTGAGTGTGTGTGGGGGGGTGGGGGGAGGATGGTAGGTAAACCTCACACAAATAGAAAACAAACGCATAAAATATTAATAATAACAAGATTTGTGTAGTTGGCTAAACTGGTAGAAGCCCGTAATCCCATTACTAGGGTCAATGCTCGCACTGAAAAGACGAGAAATCGAATCAAATCGAGAGAGGAGTATTTTTTTGGATTTTTGCTTGAGCCGAGTTTCACTTGTTGTTCAAGTTTGAATTTACCAAAAAAAAAAACCAAAAAAAAAAAAAATGAAATGAAATGAAGAAAACTTTTTGCGCCCCGCAGTTGTACGTGTAATTGAATTCTGTGGTGCTCTCTGCGCTGCCCTCTGCCGCAGCGTCCGCATCGTCCGCCATGCCATCAGCGTCGTCGCTGGCGTCAATTTATTTGACCACGTATTGTGTGCATGTATGTGTGTGTTTGGGTGGATTGTCGACTGTGGTTGAGTGCTGTTGGTGTTGTTGGTGTTGTTGGTGTGGGAACGTGTTGGTCAGCGGCTACGTGCGTATTACACGCCAAAAGGGTTAGAGGGCGTCAACGTAATTGTATTGGCCCGACTAAACATGGCGTTCACTTGTCCAACTCAACGTTCATCTGTCCGTCTCTTTGTCCGTCCGTTTGCTTGTCTGTCTGTTTGCCGGGTTTTCTATGGAGTGCGCCACGCACGTTTCCAATTTTGTGCGTGGCTTGTTAAATTTTTTTTTTTTTGCTTTTGCTTTTCCTGTTGCCAACCAACTAACACAAGCGGCCTTCATTTGCCCAATGCAGAGCGAAAGCGAACACTTTTTTTCTCATTCATTTTGTTTGGCCAAAAGTTCATTTAGCTATGAGCTGTTTATTATCTGCTTCCGGCTTATGGGATTGCGGTTGACTAGAGTAGGGTTTCGGAGGGGGGGTGTGGTACGGGCAACTTAAATGCTCAGCTGGGTTTGGAGCGCTTGTATGTTATTTGAATGAAAACAATTTGGCAGCGTAACGAACCACAAAATGCAATAGGTAAAACCAAAAACCGATAGCCAATAACCTATAACCAACATATAATTATTTTATCTATGAACTTGGAGCTATTTAATTGGCAAACTTGAATGCAAATTTCATAAGATAAATGTTAGTTTTTCCTATTTTTATATGTAATTTAATTTTATTATATTCTTCTTTCGTATATATAAATATTGTTTAATTGACTTAAGAAATGATAAGGATTTAATTCAATTATTTCTTATTAAAAAATAATTATAGTATTTAAGGTAAATGGAGTTAATTTCTTTAATTACAAGCATCTTTTAATTTGTATTTTACATGGAGTTAAATCCCCTCAATTATGAATCATATTTTTTTCACAGAGACCTTAACATTTTTTCAAGGTTTTGCTGCCCAACAGGACAAAGTAATTGCAACCAATCATTTGCCAAGGTAATCGTCAAGTTAAACCAGTTAACAATGCTTGAAAGGCTCAACGAAATCTGAGAATGGGTATAGAAAACTCATGGCTCAACTCGTCACCAATCATCAGACGAAGGTGGCTGTGATAAGGGGCAGGGGCAGGGACAGGGGCAGGAGAGTACGTACATAGCACAAAAGCCGCACAAAGCGTTGTCAGCATTGCAAGCGGTGCTGAAATCAAATACATTTGCTCTTAAGCACAATTGATATTTTCCACATGAGGTGGCTGGCAAAGGAAAAACGGAGTGAAAGCTAAATCTACAGCAAAAAATCAAAAGCAAAACAGTGAAAGGTGAAACGTTGCAGCATTTGCCAGCACTTGTATCCTTGAGTGACCCCAGTAAAATAGAAAGAAGAAGAAGAAGAAAATAGGGAGCTACGACATTATATGCTTGTTATAATCCCTGCCAACATTTTTATTGCAATTGTCAACTTGGGCCATAAAGCAGCGCCCGAATCTGACACCTACAAGTTTCGGAAGCGAAGCGAAGCGACACAAATTGAAAATATGACAAGAAAATTCGTTTTTACTCGACACTCAGCATCCACAAACACACACACACACCCACACACACACACACACACACCAACACACACACATTCAACTGGGTCGGGGCCAGGCAGTTGAGAACCTGATGCACAACTGTGGCAGTTTGCTAACTTGCAAAGAGTTGGTGGCGTCGAAAGCATATTGATTTCAGGGCCGCAGGGAGCTGAAGCGTGTTTTGCCAACGTTGCCAAAAAAAAATACATAAAAAGAACATTGCAACAGTGTATGGAAGTGTACGTGTGTATGTGTGTGTGTGTGTGTGGGAAACGCAATGAAAAGCGCATGCATCAAGGTGAAGTCAGCAGTTTCTTTTGCTACTCCGGCTGCCGCTGCCACTGCCACTGCCACTGCCACTGCTGCTGTTGCTGCCAAATGTGCGCGCTCAAGCAAATAAAAATAATATTTTACCAGGCATGGCCAACCAAAACAATACGTTGAGAGAAATGCATCCAATGGCGTAACCGAATGCCATGCCACATATAGACAGACTATGGACTATGGACTACGGGCTGACTGGGCCATTGATATGCGAACAATAAGCCAGGCTAACTGCCGGGCGCCACCATCAGTAGCTGTAATTTCAGCTGCTTCTGCTTTTGACCCAGTAACGCATTCAGGCAGGCGCATGCAGTCAGAGACCACCACCAGAAGCAGTAATAGCAGCAACAGCAGCAGCAGCAGCAGCAGCATCCTTGCCACATTTGGCGCATCTGCAACTTTACGATCCGATTTTCACTTTGTTCGCCATCAAATCAGTGCCAAAAATTATGGCACTTTGGGGCTTCTTTTTAATAATGTGCGAGACAGCGGTTGAAATATAAACACACACATACAGACAAACACACACACACACACTCACACACACTCACACACACACACAAGCACACATTTTATGATGCTATGAGAAGCTGTTCTGTTTAGTGATTTCTCAGCTGTAAAATATTAAATATCCAAAAGTTATAAGTAGTTAATCATATGTGCATAAGAATTTAAAAAAAAAAAACTTTATTATTTTCATAAGAAAATATTGACTGATGGAATATTATATTGATAACCAACAAGTATGGCATAAAAAAGTTTGCGCTTTTACAGGCAAATTGCATATTATAGCGAGAGAAACTCTGAAACTCTTTTTAAGAAAATAATTATTATAAATGAGCAAAAGGATTATAATATTTTAATTAATTAAGCAAAGAAAGGTTTAAAATAATGATAGATTTTTAAATAAAAATCAAGCTGTGGACCAGGGCAGATAAAAACAGCAAATACAAATAAAATTGTTATGAAAACAGTAAAATTTTGACTTAAACGATTCTGGAATTGGGCAGAATTTAAAAAAAATTCACCAAAATATTTTAAAAATCGACATACTTTTCGGAAAGTCACCTGAATATTAAGATATAATGTTTATTTTTATTTTTCAAATAACTCCAACAGCTCCAAAATTTGAATATTACAATATTTATTTTTTTTAAATTATCTACCATAATAAACATTTTTCTAAAAATTAAAAAAGATGCGTTTCTAAAAATAATCTCTTTCATCTAATATTAAAAAATGTAGGGCGATTTTTTGCTTGAGTTTTCAGTGCCGGAAATTGGATGACAGTAAAAATTCATTACGGCAAACAGAAGAATAACAAAAAACCGTACACAAATCAGAAGTCATAAACGTAACAAAGCACAACTTGAGAAGGCGAAGTCCCAAGTGGACCTGTAACATTAGCGCACTCCACAACATTTATCGGGGGCATGCAGCCAGGCTGGTTGTTTGGCTGGTTGCCTGACTGGCTTTGGCTTACAGTTCTTTACGGTTCGCGTTGCCATTAAAATGCCATAAAATGGTTTAAAGCCATCGAATAGGCGTTAAGCAGCAGGCAAAATGTACTTGTTGAGCCCAGTTTTATTTTTTTTTTATATTATTCCAGCGTTTTATTTTTGTGGGCCTAAAATAACTTTAATTTGTGGCAACGTAACCCGAAACGAAAACAGCAAAAAGTATATATTTTTAAGCCCACTTTATGTTAAGGCAGCAGCAAAGTGTTCCTTAAAATGTTTGGTTAAAATAACTGAATAAATAACTTATTGTGGCCACTGTCTAAGTAGGTTACGAGCCCATTTGATGGACCATGAATCATTTTTGTGGTCACTGAATGGCATTTTGCCAGTTATTGTTTAACGTATTTTAAGGCTTTCTCTTATGGTAAAGTTCACAAAACATTTGCAAAGTGTATTTTGATTGCTTGACCCATTTAAGTTGATTAAAAACAGCAGGCTGTCAAAATATTACAGCAATTGTATACACATTATATTTGTTTACAATGAAAACATCACTACTATAAATGAAATGTGAACGAAATATGAACTGTATCTTAACTGCATTTATATATATAAATATAATCATATCAGAGAAGATTGTCGATATCTGCGTTTACATATTCAAACTAACTGCCAAACAGTTAACTGCCTTAAGCACTCACACTTGCCACGCCTTTGCATCGTTGGCAACATTATTCAAACACCTTTTTTTTCGCATGTTGTCCGAAACCGAGCTTTATGGCTTTTTGGCCCAAAATGCTGATGGCGTCACACTTAAGTAGGCATTTCAGAGCGGCATTAGGACTGGTAGTCAAACCGTCGGCCACAACAAGGCCACAAACAATGCGTAAATGTATGCAATAAAAACTAAACAAATCGCTGCCAATGGCACTTATTATCACCTGACTAGATTTATTACCTGCTGACCACACACAAAGCAAAAATTAATAAGAGTAGCCCAACAACATCCACAACACCAAACCAACAAAAAAATAAAGCAATGAAGGTGAGCAACATTTATAAATGGCAACTAAAATGTAACATGAGTGAATCTACTATATATATGTATATATATCTATATATATGTATGTAAGTATGTGGGCTTGTGTGCGTGGCACACACACACACACAATGAGAAAGTTGAGCAGCTTTCGCTGGCAGCCTTTTGATAAATTTACTACACAAATTGAGTCGCTAAATTAGAACATTTATTTTTGCTGCCCGTCTTCCCATTTCTTGTTTTTATACTGAGTCTTCTTCTTCTTCTTATTCTTCCTCTTCTTCGGCATTTTGTTGTTGTCTTTGTGCTATTTTTCCATTCTTGTTTTTTTTTTGGCTCTCAAAAAAATAAATAAAAAGGAGCGAAAAGAACATAGAAGAATAATAAAAACCCCAAGTGCGTTTGCCACTTGATGTGGCGTCCGAACTGTGCCACCTCCACCTACCCCCACCCACTCCATCCGCTGCTCCTTAAACCCCCCAGTCACTTCCCCCTGGCCTGTTTGCCTTCATTATTTTTTGGCAGGGCGCATTCAACATCGACTGGCTGCACTTCATACTTAAGCTCGACCAAATCTCGAGAGTGTAATTTATTGTTATCATTTGTTTGGCTAAAAGCAAAAAGACGAGCTCCCAAAAAGGATGCCAGCACAAGGCAAAAATGAACGTCAGCCGGGGCGGGTCAACAAGTTTAGAAAATGCCTCGAATCCAATATACTCTCGAGTAAAAATAAAATGATCTTTCTAACTGATTTTTCAATATATATTAAGCCAAGAATAACGTGGTTTAATAATCATTTTAACTTTGTTATTTATACTGTTATAGATTTAACTGATTTTAATTGAACGCTTTTCCAAAAATATCTAAGTATTTAAAGATGATATTTGTCAATATATATATTTTAGATATTTTTTATTATTACAAACACTGAAGAAAAATAAGTCATTTAATTTTCTATCTAAAATTTACAATCACAATTACAACTTAGTTGATTTTTTCTTGACTGCTTTGCTATATATATCAGGAACAATATATGCAAAAAAAAAAACAAATATTTTCAAAGATCAAATGCTGCTGCATTTGCAATTTGCTTAATTACTTAAAGACAAACTAGAAATTAGCTTCAGTTGTAATAAAAACCCAATTAAATAGCTAAACAACCGCACTTGAAGTGTATGGCAAACGATTTTATGTCTAGGCACAAAAAAAAAAACACGCCCCAAAGACAGAGAATAGAACAAAAGCGAGGGAAACAGACTAAAATAGCAGGCATAAAGTCTATGTATTTATATACATATCTATATATATGTGTGTTTGTATGTATGTACGTAGCATTTAGATAACTAAAGTAATTTATTTTATATGGAGGTCATGCGCTCATGAACATGCTAACATAAATAGCAAAAGGCACACACTGCTTGCTAGAAAATTACGCACCGAAACTGAGACATTTCCTGTGGCTGTGGCACAAATTTTCTGTCGAGGCAGCACACGGATACATATACACTAGCGGAATCTTTTGCCGGACCGGTGCTCTAAACTAGTTTTGTGCCATTTTATTGCCTACTTTGCGGCATTAGCATGCGAATTAACAAACTGAACCGAAGAGCAGCTGAATCTGATTCTGAATCAGAAGCAAAAGCAACGACAGCAAAATAGGAAAATAGTTAGCAAAAAAAAAAAACAAAACACAAAAACGAAAATTGCCGAAAATTTGTCGGCCGAAATTCAATTTCCGAAATAGAATCGAGCAAAAACTTAATTAACTGTAGTTTTGCGAAATTTTCTCTCTCTTTCTCTTGAAATCGAAATCGAATTGTTGGCTAAATAGTTGCACGCATACTTTTTGACGCGCCTAGCAAACGAAACGAAAAAAAAAACATTTAATTAGAAAATTGTTTGGCGGCAGCGAGAACTACTCAAAAATGCAGCAACTTGCCGCATAGTTCAGCTGAAGCGAAAGCACATTAAGAATGCACAGCCGACTTTCTGAAGGGGGGGGGGGGGGGGTCAGTCAGCTGCAGCTTGAGCTTAATTAAAATACAGCTAAACGCTAATAGGCCACTGGGGCTCCACTTTCACCGCTCCACATAACTAATGGGCCTATTAGTTGGGTCGCATTAACAATGATGCCAATAACAACAGCAACAGCTACGACAAACATTTACATGTGGCCCAAACAAATTATTACAAACCTAATGACCTAATATATAAATTTGCACTGGCCAAACAATAGCCAAACAAGCGGGCTGGTAGCCAAAAGGGGCGACAGAGCATCCCTTGCTGATAAGATATAACAGGGTACCCCAACCCTAGAGGCAACCAAAAATGCGTGTGTGTGTGTGTGTGTAAGCATGCAAAATATACTAGTCATTGTCATGAAGAGCGGAGCAAAGCAGGGAGCGAGGGAGTCTAAGTGTTGGGCAGCAGCGAAAAAATTGCTACCAAATTTATGAGCAGAGCAAACAGAACTGACAAGCAAGAGAGAGAGTGCGAGAGCGAGAGCGAGAGATAGATAGACAGAGGCAGAGCAACTGCTAATAATTTAGAACAGCTATTTTTCGTTTTGCTTTTAAATAAATGGGCAAATGCCCAACAATTTTATGGCTTAGCAGTGATAAAACCCCCCGTGGAGCACAAAAGCTTTGCCTGCTTTAAGGCAAAGCGAGGGAGAAGAAAAACAGCAAAAAAAACGAGAGAACAAACAAAAAAAAAGGTATTTTCCAGCACTGCATAATGCATGCGAAACGCTCAGCACATATGCATACTAACACATGCACACACACACACACACAAACACACACAGAGGCTCAAGTGGTTGCATTCTTAAATTGGATTAAGTGGTTTTTGCGCCCTGGCTTACTTATGCAGCTTGTGTAGCAAAAGTTTCGAATTTCCAGTTTTCCACTTCTTTTATTTCGTCCGGTTTTGGCTTTACGCTCGACAGAGCTCAAATTTAATTAAGAGCAAAAATATTAAAGTAATGCTTCTTTTCAGCAACAAGCTAAACAATACAAATTGCAGTATTTCTTTTTATTGTTGGTTTACTAAATAACACAAGATGTGAAATAATTTGTTTAATTGTTTAGCATAGGTAAATAAAAGCAAAACAATATTGAAAAGTGTCTGAGAAGAGGCAATATTGAGTTTTTGCACTAAGTTTTTGCACACTTGTTGTGTAAATAGAAAAACATGTTTATGGATTGAAGCGAAGTTGTGCAATAAATGTGAAATAAGTTCACAAGAAATTTCGCATCGGAGCAAAAGTAAAAATTACGAAAAACTTGAACAAGAGCCAATTTATTATTGCAACAAATTCAATTAAGTTCAATTGCATCATTCGTATTTTTGAGAAATGAAAAATAATAAAAACCATTATCAAGTTGAAAATAACCAAAGATTTTTGGTTGAATTCAAACTAAATTAAACTAAAGTTTCATCAAAAAAATAATGTGTAAATAAATTGAATAGATTTCTGGCTCTAACGAATCAATATCAATATCAGTTAACCAAATGGGATAAAACTCGTTTTGCTACACTTTCAAGTATTCGACAAGCAAAACTCGCCAAAATCCAATATAGAAATGGCATGCTTATCAATTGAATGCCACGCCCCATTCCAACTCCGACCTTACACACACACACACACACACACACGTGCTCACTCAGATAGAGGCGAACACTAAGTCAATTTCGTTTGGCTTAAGTTTAGTTTTCTCAACGATTTGCCATAAAAAAGAAACAGTCAACAGCAAAAGCATTTTCCACAGATTTTGTGTCGCATAAAAATCGCATTCGCTGTATTTGTATCTATTTCTAAATCTGTATTTGTGCTTGTATCTGTATCTGTATTAGAATTCGTATTGGTATCTATAGCTAGCCATTTAACGTGCAGATAAAATTTACATTTTAACCAACGCATTGGCGACAGACAGACCAAAGCCAAAATAACAACAAGCCAAAACGGTTTGCAAAAAGGGCATGGGGCAGTTGGGGCAGCTGCCACTCACTGTTGGCCATTTAAAGACCAAAATGAAATTGGTTTTCGCTTGCAATGCGCGACTCTCCCAGAACCGTTTGTAGTTTTGGACCATCTTTTGGTTTTGTCACTGTATCTTTTGTCTAACATTTGGCTGGTAAACAATTGTGTGCAGAACGAAGGACAGTAATTGCATCTATCATACACTGTACGAAATTCAAGTTGCAATTGTAATTTTGTGACTTAATTAACTTGGCTGCAGTACAAGCTCAATTCAAGTAAAGTATTTTTCTCTACTCTACTTTTATTTGTATTATTTTGAAGAAAATCAAAAGCTATTAAATGGCAATCCTACACTTAAAGAAATTCATGTAGCAATCGCATTTTTATAGTTTGATTGACTGAAATAAAGTAAAATTTCTTTTAAATGTATTTAAATCTATAAATTATATTTTTTTTCTTGTGCAATTTTGTATTTTTCTAATTTACACACAAGTTATACAAAATGTGTGCCCAAGTTTGTGACAGTGTGGAACACTCTGGCGTTGCCACAAACTTACATCTTTTGATTTTGACTGAGCTGATCTGAGCTGTGAGCTCAATGACCGGCGGGCATATTAAATTTTGTCCTCCTTTTTATTTCATATACATTTCTTTCTTGTATGCTTTATTTTCTATTTTGTTGGCTTCCTTCAACATTTTTACTATCTAGCTTCGCTTTTACTGCGGTTCATCCGTTGATAAACGCAGCAACTTTCGCGCTAACTTCACTTTTTTGTTTTTACGCACATTTTTGTAGCAAGTTCATGAAATGTTTATGGCTACCGTTCGTAGACTGTCTTTGCTTTTTATCGACATGCCCCAGCGGTTGCAAGGCGGAATGGTTATGGGGCACATCATCATTGATTGAGTAAGCCAGCATTCACGTTTTTAATACTCAACCCCAAAACCAGCTGTGCGCGGGGGATTTCCGATGTTGTGACGTGTTTTACATAAGTAAAGGAAAAAAGTGTCACGTTTAGTTGAACTGTGGGGGGTGATGGAGAAGGTGGTTTGGGGGTATATCGCCAGGGGGTTGGTATCTGATTATTAATGTTTGATGTTATTCCTTTGACGTGCACTCAGCGCCTAAGCATTTTGATTGACTGTTTGGGCAGCTCTTTTGTATCACGGCTTTTATTGTTTGTCAGCTTTTAAATGGCTAATGATTTGACAGCCATGAAACTGTTCCTCCTTTTGTGCCAGTTGTCGTTAATGCTGTCTATTTACTATTTAAATGTTAAGTGCCTGTTTGTTTGTGTCAAACGTTAACCAAACAGATCTCGAAGTGAAGCCGAGCCATTTATCAAATTAACTGGTAATAAATTTGCCTGTTATTTGTCTCTTGAAAAATGTACATTTTAGCAAATCTGATTACCAAAAAAACAATATATTTTTTAGTAAGTTATTTAAAACTAAATTTGTCCAATTGATGCAAACCACTTTCTACATTATTTAACTCGACTCCTCAAGATTTTCACGCAATTTTTAAGCCCATAAGCAATGGACAAACCCAAAGATATATATTTCATCCGATTAGCCAGCTAACAGTGGGTCACGTGCAAGACACAAAATACATCGCCCACCACCCTTCCACATCCCCCATACTCAATCAATTGAGATGCCCACTCCATTAACACTCGCATCGATTTAAGCTGATTTCCAATGTGAGCTGCGAGACAAGCGACTGAGTAGCAAAATAGGAGCTGAGTGGGAGCTGAGTAGTGAGAGCGGGGTGGGGTGGGGCATATAAGAGCTCAGTCTCTCTAGTTGCCGTTAAGTTTGCCAAACGCTTCACAAAATGTATTTATTCAGTGATTTGCATAGTGCGATACAAGACAAATGGCGGTGGGGAAAGTGGTGAAGCGGGCAGCTATTTGCATAGAAAAACTAAGGCACTTGCCATATAACCGATATACACACACACATATAAACAATACTTTATATATATATATATATTTATCTCGCTTATACAGAGACAAGCGCTGAAAGCTGCTTCGTTGTGTATTTTTATTTTCTGTAGAATTTACTTCGATTCGGTGTCAAGCGAGCTGCAGATATATCTCAAGCAGCTGCTCTTGTGAGAAAGCGCCACGTGGCAACAGTTGAACGGCGGCTGAAGGTAGTGATAAGGAGTGGCAGGGTTTGCAGAAGAGTGTGGGGGGGGTCACATGGAATAAAGTCATAAAATTGAATTGGTAATTTTTTGTGTTAAAAGCAGAAATTAAAATAAATTGAATTGCTGCTAAGACGCGCAGAAGAAGAAGAAGAAGAAGAAGGAGAAGAACCAGCAGCAATAAGATGCGGCAAATGGCAAAGCCAAAGCGTTCAAAATGAAAACACAAAGAACGAAAACACACACAACAAAAACAAAATAAATACCAGAACCCAGAAAAGCAAACGCGCAGAAAATGCAAATGAGTCGCATCGGCTATGAGGTAAGGCATTCGACAGGGGGATGCGGTAGACTTGGGGTTTTTTTATGGTAGAATTGGAGACAGGTTCGTTGGCGGCGCCAGCATCTCGTGCCCAAATGAAAATCCAATTATATGCTTAACAAAACTGGCCAAATGAAAGCAGCAAATTGAAGAAGTTGACATAAATGCATTGTTGATTTTACTGTTTCAATTGTAAATTGAAAGTATTTAATATATATTTTTGTTTCATAACCAAATACTAAAAAATATTTAATAGAAAATTATTAAAATTATAGGGCAACTTATAGTCTATCATTGGTGCGTCTAACACAATACTTAGTGCTTTTTTCGCTTTTGTTTTGTTTTATGGTTGCCATCATCCTCGTTGTAATGTTGTCCCCCTAGTTTATGTTGTTGTTGTTGTTGTTATAGCTGTTTTTGTAATAGGATTACTGCATAAATTAAAGTATTTGCCGTGGCATCATCAAATAAGATTTGCAACGCGGTACTGGCATTTGCCCGCACTCCACCCTCCTCCCTCCGCACACCGTACCCGTAACGAGCTACAATGCGCGAACATCAAAAATCGTAAGGATAAGTGCGCTAGAAAACGAAGAAAAAAAGAAAGCAGACAAAGAAAAAAACGAAAGGAATAACAAAACAGCACACAATATAAATAAATATGCCATGCTCTGGGCAAAACAGAGAGAGGGGAAGAAAGAGAGTGGGAGAGAGAGAAAGAGAGCATAGCAAGTGGCTGGAAGACACGTAAAAGTAAAGTTTATTGCATAATTTTAGGCGGCTTAGTTAAAGTGTAATGTAAACACAAGTGAGGGGCAGAAGAATAACAGAGCCCACAGCAGAATTGGTGGGGAATATGCAGAGAATATAGGGAGAAGAGAGAGATAGAGGGAGAGAGAGTGAGACACAAGGATGAGACAATAAAAGTGCAGATTATATGAAAATATGTCAGTAAAGTTTCTTTTTGCTTTCGAGCATAAAACGAGATTTACAAAGCCCTGCGAAAGCAGCTGACGACACACAAAATTGCTAATAAAACTGAATTATAAAACTGGCCTACTAAAAACCAATGCTATGAATCAACAATTGAATCGAATTGACGAATCGCCCAGCAGTGCTTGAATAGGATGACTAAAAATTAATTGAGTTAGGTTGGGTATCTGAATAAATGACTTCTTTCAAAGACAAGAAATGACACTTACCACTAATTAATGGACATGTTGAGGTAATTTAAGATGACTCATATAAGGATAGTTTAAGTCAGGGCATGAAAAGAAAAATAAACCCTAGAAAACGACTTGTGTCTTTCTTGAGAAGTTAAGACTGGATAAAAAATAATTGCAGTATTTCAAGAGAGAGATAAAGATAAAAATAATCAAACTTTATACATCATCAACCCTCAAGTTTTGGATAGCTTTTGATGTGTTTAATATACGAAATTTTAATTTAAGTTAATTTAAATCTATGGTAAATATAAAAGTAATTAAGTTAAGTGTAAAGTTAAAGGTTAAATTTTCTGCTTAACTCTAACCACTTCAATTCATTTTCTGCTAATTTGCTAATGTTTTATGTATTTGTGAGACCTACATGCAAGAATCTGGACCTATGCCTAACCCAAAGGCACACACACTTTCACACACACTCGAGCCGTAAACAAATGCCCAATGCTCATATAGAATTCAGCAATACGCCAAATAAATACCAAAAATCCACTTTCGAAGTCGCGACTCTTGCAGCAACAACCAAAATATATGCGACCCCAAAAAGCACGGAACCCATTCCATATCGCCGACCAAAAATGCCAAAACTTCCGCTCAGCCTCAGGAAATGCCCAAAACGCAGCAGGGGACAACTACAGCAACAACAACAGCAACAACAACAACAAACATTAATAGCAACAACAACATCAGCAGCAGTCGTCAAGCAAACGAAAAATCACTTCCAAAATTTGAAACTAAACACACAAAAACCGCAAATTTCATTTTGATAAAATTTTAATTTCAGCCCAAAAACGCACAACGCAATCGTAGCAGGGGCACAAAGGAGCTGAAGGACCTAATATATATATATATATATATATATATATATATATATACATATATATATACATATACATAGTATATATATTCCGCCCAATGTCTGTGTGCGCCTCAATAATTCAAAGATGTTAAGCCGCAAATTGGCGTTGGCGTTGACGTCAGCCATCGGCAGCAGCAGAAGCAGCAGGACGACAGCTGGGGCCACACGCCGACAGGATATACATCCGTTGGGGGATACACTCTCCACACACACACACACACCAGCACACACACACACAGCCCAGCTAACACGCACGCATTAAACTCTATTGGGTGCTAATGTTTTTTCTGGCCCCCCCTTACAAACAGAACTTGCCATATCAGAAGGCACAAAATTTTCATAAATTCAGACACACACACACACGCACACACACATTGAGCGGCACAGTCATGTGTACTTGCCTGCATGTGTAATAAAAATACGCTAAAATGTTTGTGCCACATAACACAAACACGTTGCTTATTGCCTACTTCTGGGCGCGTGATGCAGGCACCGACAGTGATAAGGATTGAGAGGAGGACGACTAAGGCGAGGGCGGGGACTGAGAAGGTCGTGGCAATGTTGTTCATTTGTGGCAGCTTCCGCTACACAGTAATGTTGTTGCTTGCCACTTGCTGCTGCTTCTTTCTAGCAGTATTAAAGTGCTCCACGATATAAAGTTTAAAGTATTTTAAAAAATATTTGTTTGAATATTTAAGAAAGAAAGCAGTAAAACATTTTAGGGAAACCTTAATACGCAAACAACTTAAGCTTACTCGATTATAATATTGTTTTAAGTAACTTTTAATAATATTTTATAGCTGTTAGCAGCAGAATTCGTTTTATATTTTTCTTTCTTTTCATATTTAATATTTTAAAAAATGAATATAAATAAAATGTACATAAAATTATTAAATATCAAAATTTAGCCAGGAAACCAACTTGAGAGAGGGAAACATTTTCTAACACCTTCTCTTAGCTTCCCTAATCTGCTCTAATATGTTGTAATTTGGTAGATTTTTTCGCTTTTTCGGGAACACCCTACTCCACTCCACTGCACGCTTCACCATTCCGCATTCCGTATTCAGCTGGTATCTAAAATCCATTTTGTATATATGCTTATGCGCAGCCTTATCGGCGCCTCAAGTAAACAGCAGACAGAGAGCTGCTATAAAAATTTGCATTTGACTAATGCCGCACACATGCACACACACACACACACAAACACACACAGACACTGTGATGGTAAGCGGGGCAACGTTATCGGATAAGCGACATCCCCTCCTCTTTTCGTCCATTGCCAGACACGCCTCAACCCTTACACAAGAAGCAGCAGCAGAAGCAGCTACAACAATGGATCTCTAGGAGAGATGCCAATGCGTTTACCGATTTCTTGAGCGCGATACGTGCAAAGATTTTTTGTGGGTCTTATTTTTTTAGCGCCAGCACAGTTATGCGAGCAGCACCCAAACCCTTAAGCCCCGCATCCCAATCCACTGGCTTGCTCATCAGCCCCTTATCAGAGCTGTATACATATATTTATATATATTTGGGGCGATTCTGGAGACGCTTTTACGCTATTTGCTATTAAGCTATTTGTTGCCAGCTCTCATTTCTTCTGTTCCCTCTTTCTTACTCTGCCTCTCTCTCCATCTGTCTCTCAGTCTCACACTCTCTCTATCTATCTCAGTCCTCCTCTTCCCCTCTATCTCTGTTGGTCTGTTGCCAAAGCCGTGCATGAAAGTTGCATAGCAGAAAGATACTACTAAAAGCTTAACCCTCGACAGACACACACACAGTCTCAGTCTCACACACACATGTGTGTATGTGCTTATCGATTTTCATCGGAATCTCCCTTCAACTCCCCATCTCTGCAAGTGCACCCTGTGCCACACTCTATAAATGTGTGTGTGGATTTTTGACATGCCAACGCATTTTAAATTTGCATTTTTTGGCACCGACACTGGCAAAAATTTTAGCTAAAAGCGTTTGCGAATCCCACACACACAGTGCAGTGTGTGTGTGAGAGAGAGTGTGTGTGTATAGTTATTTGTGTGTGTTTGTGTGGCAAATTAAAGTTGCCAAATGTCTCAAATTTTTCAAATCGCACTATTTTCATTCAGCCAGCAAAAAAGCAAGAAGGAAAAAAAGTATGCAACAATTAAATTTGCTAAGAATCTAAAAAAAATATTACGAGTCAATTGAAATTTTTCTAAATAATTTAAATCTTTGGAAAATGTATATTAATTGCATAATGTTGGCCCAAAACTAGTTGTTTTATTATATTTATTATTTTACTATTATTTTTTCTTCTATTTAAGGTTTTTAATTTCTCTCTTTAAACTTGATTTGTTGTTCAACTCAGGAGTTTATGTTGACCAAGAATATATATATTTTATGGGTTCGCTTTTGCTTGTTGCATACTTTTAGCAAATTTAATTATAAAATTTGTGCCAATTAAATCAATTGAAAAATATAAAGAAAATTTTGCTTTTCATATATTTTTTATTCATGAAGAAATCCACAATTGGCTCATTCTAAGAGTTACTTAAGTTTTTGATTTTATTAAATTTATGAGCAAAACCATACAAAAAATGGTTTCAATAAGTCACTGTCATAAGCTGTAGGCTTTTATGTGTGTGCGAGTGTGTGTGAGTGTGTGTGTGTGTGTGTAAGAAACCGCAAGTGGCAGCCATTCTGATTTTTGAAGGTAACTTTTGTGAATTTTGTTGATTTATGAATTGTGTAAGATTTTTGGCCAAGGCCAAAGGAATTCAGCAATTTGCCCAACACTTTTACCAAACGACTTTTACAACACTTTCAGCAAGAAAATTTTGTATTTGTTTTCAGCATAAGCATAAATATTAATTAAATTTTTCATCTCCCTTCCCTTGGCCTCGAAAAAGCACTCCTATGGCGCATATTTAAAGCTGGTCTCATTAAGTCCTGCCACGCCTACAATTAAAAGCAACGCACTCCGCTGGCAAACTTGAAAACTTGACGCTGAAATTATTATAAGCGCTTATAATAGATTATGTCAAAAACTCGGACTTGGGCCAGCAAAAAGTCAAGGGATGAAAAAACATGGTCCAAAAAAAAAATCGAAAGAAAATTGTTTGAAATTAATTTGAAAACATAAAATGCTTGTTTCGTCCAGGGAATGGGAAAAGAGGGCAAGAAAATCAAAAAAATCAGTACAATTTGTTTTGTGTCACGCACAGCGTCCAGTTTTAGGAGTTCGACAAATTTGCTTTTGTCCGGCCAAGAAAAGGCATATATATAAATATTTTTTACTATATTTATTTTTATGTTTTTTTAACGTTGGTGTTGCCTGCACATAATGAAAACTTTGCTTTGAGGCTCAAACCTCAGCAGCTGAATTTACAGTCACGTTCATTTAATATTTCGAAAGATTGAGTTTTATTGTATTCAAAATTTTGCTTTACTCAAAACATTACAAATAAGAATAGAGCAAGTCTTAAAGGGACTTTACAAATAACTTCTCCTGCCAAAAAATTATTTTTAAACTCTTATAAAAACGCTTTATGCGTTATTCTCTCGAATTTTATCAGAAAAAGAACTTTCAAAGTTTTATTGTAGAATTATTATAGATAATATTTTATTAGACTTTATTATTTATTATATATTTTTTAAAATACCAAATTGTTGGAATTCACTTATATTCTACTTCTATTTTCTAAATTCTGCCAATTATTTATTATTCAGAATGTGCAAACAATTTTCCAGAGTCGACTTTGACTCACATAAAAGCCGATTTTTCATTAATCTAATCAAGTTTCGCATTGAAAGCCTTTTGGCCAATTTAATGAAATTATGCCGCAGCAGCCACTTACTCGCACACACACACAGACACATAAGTGCTTAGCATTGTTTGGAGACCACGTCTTATGGACCACAGCTCAAACATTATTGATTTAGGGTATTAAGTTCAATTAGCTGCAGTGGAATTTTAATGGCCTCAACGTGAAATGTACAAATTATTCTAGCCAAAACTTTGCGATGGATTAAGGCCACTCAATTTATTATTAAATCAAAAATCAATTAATTCAAGAAGAAAATTAGCTTAGAAGACAATTCTATTTGTATAGCAGTTAAATTAAAATATCTTTGAGTATATATTCTAATATAATATATAATATAAAATAATAAATTTAATTTTTTCCCCAACTAAAACAAGCTCCGCATAGATATTTTAAAGCAGGCGAAAAAAAAACATAAAAATGTCAGCTTGATGCATTGTCGTATAAATATAAATTAAACACAAACGAAAAAACACATTTTGCTTAACCCAAAATAAAAAGGGGTAAACAAAAATAAAACAGCAATGAAACAAAAAGCTGAGCTGAGTTGAGTTGAGTTGAGTTGAGAAAATGTCCCTTGGGCAGCTGAGCTGTTGGTGAGTTGGGGCGCGCCTAAAAGAATGCTACAGTTGAGAGAACACACAGAAAGTGCGATAAATAAAGCGTAAAAGACACGCCACGCGAGGAGAGAGAAAGATGAAAGGAAGGAGGAGTGATGTACAAACGTGGACTGCTTGAAATTTGCATTCAAATTCTGTTAGTCAAGAAGTGCACACCAAATGCTAAATGCTGAATGCTGAATGCTCGCAGCAAAGTATGCTTTCAATTGTGCGCAATTTAGTACAACACACAACAAAGTGTAAGTGTGTGTGCAGAGTGTGTGTGTGTGTTTGTGTGCTGAGTGTGTCAGTTTGTCTGTTCATTGTGTGCACAGTCTGAAGCTGTGTAGCCGCTTGACTAGCTGCGAACAAACGTGCGAAAAAGCGCCTAAAAATGGGTGTCACTTTTAAACCTGCTGCTTTGCATACCCATTCAAAAAGCATGAAATTAAAACAACGTAGAGATAAAGTATCTATGTCAACTTAAGGATACCTTTTAATAAACATTTATTATAGGAATTATTATTATTTTCATAGACATCTTAGCAGGTTTGGAACGTACAGGGTATGTTTTAGTCGCGTACCTTTTGTTTTTCTGCCTACTGCTTCTATGATTACGAATATTGTGATTATTGTTTAGTACAGCATGGTGAAGCTGCGAAATGCACAACAAACAACAAGTAAGCAAAAGAAAAAAGAAAAAAATGAATAAACAAATAAAAACAATAAAAGTTCATAATATAAAAAAAAAAATGGCAACCCTAGACTACGGCGCCGAGCAGGCTCCCTTTTGCCCCTATTTTTGGGTGCAAACAATGGCGACACGGTGCGCGCTAGTTTTATGTGCCACATAAACATTTCACACCTGCAACACCACACCACATTTTTTGTGCCCCCGTCTCTTCCTACTCAACTTCTTCTTCTCTGCTTGTTGTTCTTGTTTTGCGTGTGCTGCTTGCTTTTTGGCGCGCAAAAACTTAAGCACTGCCTTTCATTTTATTGCTTGTCCTTACTCGCAGCCATTTCGCCTAATATACCCTGTAGAACACAAGGAGAAAAGCTAAATTCATGTGCTGGAATGTGTCAGTAAAGTATTCGGAAAATTACTATCGTATTATTTTTGTCTTATTCACAAACTATTTTAAACTCATATAAATCGTTACTGAATTACAAAAATCAAATAATATAAATAATTAGAATTAACTAATTATCATTTAAAGTGGAATCTAATAGTCGATCAGTTTAATAAATATCATCGTAGATTACCGTTATATCTGTACTGCATAACTACTAAGCATGAAATTAAATATAAAAAGGGAACACACAAACCATAACGGCAGATTAACAAAGAGAGAGCGAGAAAGAAAGTCACCAACCTGCGTGTTTTTATTGTTGTTGTCGTTTTGATCCACTGTGTTGAACTTGTTGTAGTGGTTGTTGTTGCCTGTTAAATTTTGGAGAGCAGCCGCCACTTGCTTTATTTATTATTATTAATATAATATTTATATTTGTGCAACAGTTGATGAGAGTATTTTGTTTGGGCAAATATTTTGAATAATACTTCTGTTAGCTTGAGCACTGTTTTTTTTTTTGAGCTGCACTTTTTGTTTTGTATTTTTAAGCTGCAAATATTTTTTTTCTGTACAGGCGATTTAACACTTTTTTCTGACAAATTTTGCTTGGGCGGACGCGACTTTCGCGCGACGGAAACGGAAGCCGGAAATTGCGCACACAACAAGCAGCAGGAGCAGCAGCAGTTGTTGGTATAATTGTTGTTACTGTTGTTCTTGTTTTTATTGTTTACCGCAAAAGGCGGCAGTTAATGCGGATTTTTAAATACGCTTGAAATACAATAAATTTTGATTTTTATTTAGCTCACATACACACAAAACCACATCACACATGCGGAGAGAAAAAATGGCAGACGACGGACAGACAGGCGAGAAGAAGACACAATTAATTCTTTGTGTTTGCCTTGTTGTGACGCTATTTTATATTGTGCATTTTTCAACGAACTTTTTAATGAGCTTCGCGTGAGCTATTTTATATTTCTTGTCGTTTTACACAGCTTACACCAAATGTTTCGCACAGAATATTGCACGCGGTTTTTACCGTTTACCGTTTTTTCGCGTAAGAGTTTCACGTTTTGAATCACACACGACGTACGTCCGATGCCAACGACAAACGCTCGCAAACTAAACGCTAAACGGAACGATGGCAGCTAAACGAAACGAAATATTGCATGTCCGCTTCCAGTGAGAGTGGACTTCCTGCGCTCAGCAACATTACTTTCTCTCTCTCTGTGCCTCTTGGTCGCGCTGTGCGCGCGCTCATTGCTCTTTGGCTGGCGACCACCACTCATTTGCCGGCTTTTGTTTTTGTTTTCATCGAATGCAAGCCTTTGTCGGCATTTCTAACTACAATTGCAACGGCGACTGCAACTGCAACTGAGACTGCATTGCTAATAAATTAGAGATCAGCAATCGGTCTCTTGTTCTCTCTCTTAATGCGTTGGTGCCATGCACTGGAATGAGCAGGAGTTGCTTTATTAACTCTTCGCCTATCCTCTGACTCACGTTGCCTCTGCTGCTGCTGGCGTCGTGCTGCGGCAGCGCTGATTTTAGGCAGCCCTTCGATATTAAAGACACCTGTTGTGCCCCATCCAGGTGTAAAAAAGTGCACAAAGGCAATTGTCATTGGGAAAGAAAGGATTTACTTTTTTGTTGTTACTATTTTAATATTGTTTACAAATATTGCACTTAAATATGAAGATTTTAGAATTTATTATGAAGTTATTGATGTTTTTCGCTTTTATTTTTTAATTTTTAAAACTGTCATATCTTCGGTAAAAATGGAGATATTGATGTTTTTCGCTTTTATTTTTAAATTTTTAAAACTGTCATATCTTCGTTAATAATGGAAATATTGATGTTTTTCGCTTTTATTTTTAAATTTTTAAAACTGTCATATCTTCGGTAAAAATGGAGATATTGATGTTTTTCGCTTTTATTTTTAAATTTTTAAAACTGTCATATCTTCGTTAATAATGGAAATATTGATGTTTTTCGCTTTTATTTTTAAATTTTTAAAACTGTCATATCTTCGTTAATAATGGAAATATTGATGTTTTTCGCTTTTATTTTTAAATTTTTAAAACTGTCATATCTTCGGTAAAAATGGAGATATTGATGTTTTTCGCTTATATTTTTAAATTTTTAAAACTGTCATATCTTCGGTAAAAATGGAGATATTGATGTTTTTCGCTTTTTTTTAATTTTTAAAACTGTCATATCTTCGTTAATAATGGAGATATTGATGTTTTTCGCTTTAATTTTTAAAACTGTCATATCTTCGGTAAAAATGGAGATATTGATGTTTTTCGCTTTTTTTTTAATTTTTAAAACTGTCATATCTTTGTTAATAATGGAGATATTGATGTTTTTCGCTTTTTTTTAATTTTTAAAACGGTCATATCTTCGTTAATAATGGAGATATTGATGTTTTTCGCTTTTATTTTTAAATTTTTAAAACTGTCATATCTTCGGTAAAAATGGAGATATTGATGTTTTTCGCTTTTTTTTTAATTTTTAAAACTGTCATATCTTCGTTAATAATGGAGATATTGATGTTTTTCGCTTTTATTTTTAAATTTTTAAAACTGTCATATCTTCGGTAAAAATGGAGATATTGATGTTTTTCGCTTTTTTTTTTAATTTTTAAAACTGTCATATCTTCGGTAAAAATGGAGATATTGATGTTTTTCGCTTTTTTTTTAATTTTTAAAACTGTCATATCTTTGTTAATAATGGAGATATTGATGTTTTTCGCTCTTATTTTTAAATTTTTAAAACTGTCATATCTTCGGTAAAAATGGAGATATTGATGTTTTTCGCTTTTTTTTTAATTTTTAAAACTGTCATATCTTCGTTAATAATGGAGATATTGATGTTTTTCGCTTTTATTTTTAAATTTTTAAAACTGTCATATCTTCGGTAAAAATGGAGATATTGATGTTTTTCGCTTATATTTTTTTATTTTTAAAACTGTCATATCTTCGTTAATAATGGAGATATTGATGTTTTTCGCTTTTATTTTTAAATTTTTAAAACGGTCATATCTTCGGTAAAAATGGAGATATTGATGTTTTTCGCTTTTTTTTTAATTTTTAAAGCTGTCTTATCTTCGTTAATAATGGAGATATTGATGTTTTTCGCTTTTATTTTTTAATTTTTAAAACTGTCATATCTTCGGTAAAAATGGAGATATTGATGTTTTTCGCTTTTTTTTTAATTTTTAAAACTGTTATATCTTTGGGTAAAAATGGAGATATTGATGTTTTTCGCTTTTATTTTTAAATTTTTAAAACTGTCATATCTTCGGTAAAAATGGAGATATTGATGTTTTTCGCTTTTTTTTTAATTTTTAAAACTGTTATATCTTCGTTAATAATGGAGATATTGATGTTTTTCGCTCTTATTTTTTAATTTTTAAAACTGTCATATCTTCGGTAAAAATGGAGCTATTGATGTTTTTCGCTTTTTTTTTAATTTTTAAAACTGTCATATCTTCGTTAATAATGGAGATATTGATGTTTTTCGCTTTTATTTTTTAATTTTTAAAACTGTCATATCTTCGGTAAAAATGGAGATATTGATGTTTTTCGCTTTTTTTTTAATTTTTAAAACTGTCATATCTTCGTTAATAATGGAGATATTGATGTTTTTCGCTCATATTTTTAAATTTTTAAAACTGTCATATCTTCGGTAAAAATGGAGATATTGATGTTTTTCGCTTTTTTTTTAATTTTTAAAACTGTCATATCTTCGTTAATAATGGAGATATTGATGTTTTTCGCTTTTATTTTTAAATTTTTAAAACTGTCATATCTTCGGTAAAAATGGAGATATTGATGTTTTTCGCTTTTTTTTTAATTTTTAAAACTGTCATATCTTCGTTAATAATGGAGATATTGATGTTTTTCGCTTATATTTTTAAATTTTTAAAACTGTCATATCTTCGGTAAAAATGGAGATATTGATGTTTTTCGCTTTTTTTTTAATTTTTAAAACTGTCATATCTTCGTTAATAATGGAGATATTGATGTTTTTCGCTCTTATTTTTAAATTTTTAAAACTGTCATATCTTCGGTAAAAATGGAGATATTGATGTTTTTCGCTTTTTTTTAATTTTTAAAACTGTCATATCTTCGTTAATAATGGAGATATTGATGTTTTTCGCTTTTTTTTTAATTTTTAAAACTGTCATATCTTCGTTAATAATGGAGATATTGATGTTTTTCGCTTTTATTTTTAAATTTTTAAAACTGTCATATCTTCGGTAAAAATGGAGATATTGATGTTTTTCGCTTTTTTTTTAATTTTTAAAACTGTCATATCTTCGTTAATAATGGAGATATTGTTGTTTTTCGCTCTTATTTTTTAATTTTTAAAACTGTCATATCTTCGGTAAAAATGGAGCTATTGATGTTTTTCGCTTTTTTTTTAATTTTTAAAACTGTCATATCTTCGTTAATAATGGAGATATTGATGTTTTTCGCTTTTATTTTTAAATTTTTAAAACTGTCATATCTTCGGTAAAAATGGTATTGATGTTTTTCGCTCTTATTTTTAAATTTTTAAAACTGTCATATCTTCGGTAAAAATGGAGATATTGATGTTTTTCGCTTTTTTTTTAATTTTTAAAACTGTCATATCTTCGTTAATAATGGAGATATTGATGTTTTTCGCTCATATTTTTTAATTTTTAAAACTGTCATATCTTCGGTAAAAATGGAGATATTGATGTTTTTCGCTTTTCTTTTAATTTTTAAAACTGTCATATCTTCGTTAATAATGGAGATATTGATGTTTTTCGCTTTTATTTTTTAATTTTTAAAACTGTCATATCTTCGTTAATAATGGAGATATTGATGTTTTTCGCTTTTATTTTTAAATTTTTAAAACTGTCATATCTTCGGTAAAAATGGAGATATTGATGTTTTTCGCTTTTTTTTAATTTTTAAAACTGTCATATCTTCGGTAATAATGGAGATATTGATTTTTTTCGCTTTAATTTTTAATTTTAAAAACTGTCATATCTTCGGTAAAAATGGAGATATTGATGTTTTTCGCTTTTTTTTAATTTTTAAAACTGTCATATCTTCGTTAATAATGGAGATATTGATGTTTTTCGCTTTATTTTTAAATTTTTAAAATTTTTAAAACTGTCATATCTTCGGTAAAAATGGAGATATTGATGTTTTTCGCTTTTTTTTAATTTTTAAAACTGTCATATCTTCGTTAATAATGGAGATATTGATGTTTTTCGCTTTTATTTTTAAATTTTTAAAACTGTCATATCTTCGGTAAAAATGGAGATATTGATGTTTTTCGCTTTTTTTTTAATTTTTAAAACTGTCATATCTTCGTTAATAATGGAGATATTGATGTTTTTCGCTTTAATTTTTAATTTTTAAAACTGTCATATCTTCGGTAAAAATGGAGATATTGATGTTTTTCGCTTTTTTTTTAATTTTTAAAACTGTCATATCTTCGTTAATAATGGAGATATTGATGTTTTTCGCTTTTATTTTTAAATTTTTAAAACTGTCATATCTTCGGTAAAAATGGAGATATTGATGTTTTTCGCTTTTTTTTAATTTTTAAAACGGTCATATCTTCGTTAATAATGGAGATATTGATGTTTTTCGCTTCTATTTTTAAATTTTTAAAACTGTCATATCTTCGGTAAAAATGGAGATATTGATGTTTTTCGCTTTTTTTTTAATTTTTCAAACTGTCATATCTTTGTTAATAATGGAGATATTGATGTTTTTCGCTTTTATTTTTAAATTTTTAAAACTGTCATATCTTCGGTAAAAATGGAGATATTGATGTTTTTCGCTTTTTTTTTAATTTTTAAAACGGTCATATCTTCGTTAATAATGGAGATATTGATGTTTTTCGCTTTTATTTTTAAATTTTTAAAACTGTCATATCTTCGGTAAAAATGGAGATATTGATGTTTTTCGCTTTTTTTTTAATTTTTAAAACTGTCATATCTTTGTTAATAATGGAGATATTGATGTTTTTCGCTTTTATTTTTAAATTTTTAAAACTGTCATATCTTCGGTAAAAATGGAGATATTGATGTTTTTCGCTTTTTTTTAATTTTTAAAACTGTCATATCTTCGTTAATAATGGAGATATTGATGTTTTTCGCTTTTATTTTTAAATTTTTAAAACTGTCATATCTTCGGTAAAAATGGAGATATTGATGTTTTTCGCTTTTTTTTTAATTTTTAAAACTGTCATATCTTCGTTAATAATGGAGATATTGATGTTTTTCGCTCGTATTTTTTAATTTTTAAAACTGTCATATCTTCGGTAAAAATGGAGATATTGATGTTTTTCGCTTTTTTTTTAATTTTTAAAACTGTCATATCTTCGTTAATAATGGAGATATTGATGTTTCGCTTTTATTTTTAAATTTTTAAAACTGTCATATCTTCGGTAAAAATGGAGATATTGATGTTTTTCGCTTTTTTTTTAATTTTTAAAACTGTCATATCTTCGTTAATAATGGAGATATTGATGTTTTTCGCTTTTATTTTTTAATTTTTAAAACTGTCATATCTTCGGTAAAAATGGAGATATTGATGTTTTTCGCTTTTTTTTTAATTTTTAAAACTGTCATATCTTCGTTAATAATGGAGATATTGATGTTTTTCGCTTTTATTTTTTAATTTTTAAAACTGTCATATCTTCGGTAAAAATGGAGATATTGATGTTTTTCGCTTTTTTTTTAATTTTTAAAACTGTCATATCTTCGTTAATAATGGAGATATTGATGTTTTTCGCTTTTATTTTTTAATTTTTAAAACTGTCATATCTTCGTTAATAATGGAGATATTGATGTTTTTCGCTTTTTTTTTAATTTTTAAAACTGTCATATCTTCGTTAATAATGGAGATATTGATGTTTTTCGCTTTTATTTTTTAATTTTTAAAACTGTCATATCTTCGGTAAAAATGGAGATATTGATGTTTTTCGCTTTTTTTTTAATTTTTAAAACTGTCATATCTTCGTTAATAATGGAGATATTGATGTTTTTCGCTTTATTTTTAAATTTTTAAAACTGTCATATCTTCGGTAAAAATGGAGATATTGATGTTTTTCGCTTTTTTTTTAATTTTTAAAACTGTCATATCTTCGTTAATAATGGAGATATTGATGTTTTTCGCTTTTATTTTTTAATTTTTAAAACTGTCATATCTTCGTTAATAATGGAGATATTGATGTTTTTCGCTTTTTTTTTAATTTTTAAAACTGTCATATCTTCGTTAATAATGGAGATATTGATGTTTTTCGCTTTTTTTTTAATTTTTAAAACTGTCATATCTTCGTTAATAATGGAGATATTGATGTTTTTCGCTTTTATTTTTAAATTTTTAAAACTGTCATATCTTCGGTAAAAATGGAGATATTGATGTTTTTCGCTTTTTTTTTAATTTTTAAAACTGTCATATCTTCGTTAATAATGGAGATATTGATGTTTTTCGCTCTTATTTTTTAATTTTTAAAACTGTCATATCTTCGGTAAAAATGGAGATATTGATGTTTTTCGCTTTTTTTTTAATTTTTAAAACTGTCATATCTTCGTTAATAATGGAGATATTGATGTTTTTCGCTTTTATTTTTAAATTTTTAAAACTGTCATATCTTCGGTAAAAATGGAGATATTGATGTTTTTCGCTTTATTTTTAAATTTTTAAAACTGTCATATCTTCGGTAAAAATGGAGATATTGATGTTTTTCGCTTTTTTTTTAATTTTTAAAACTGTCATATCTTCGTTAATAATGGAGATATTGATGTTTTTCGCTTATATTTTTTAATTTTTAAAACTGTCATATCTTCGGTAAAAATGGAGATATTGATGTTTTTCGCTTTTTTTTTAATTTTTAAAACTGTCATATCTTCGTTAATAATGGAGATATTGATGTTTTTCGCTTTTATTTTTTAATTTTTAAAACTGTCATATCTTCGTTAATAATGGAGATATTGATGTTTTTCGCTTTTATTTTTAAATTTTTAAAACTGTCATATCTTCGGTAAAAATGGAGATATTGATGTTTTTCGCTTTTTTTTAATTTTTAAAACTGTCATATCTTCGGTAATAATGGAGATATTGATGTTTTTCGCTTTAATTTTTAATTTTTAAAACTGTCATATCTTCGGTAAAAATGGAGATATTGATGTTTTTCGCTTTTTTTTAATTTTTAAAACTGTCATATCTTCGTTAATAATGGAGATATTGATGTTTTTCGCTTTTTATTTTTAAATTTTTAAAACTGTCATATCTTCGGTAAAAATGGAGATATTGATGTTTTTCGCTTTTTTTTTAATTTTTAAAACTGTCATATCTTCGTTAATAATGGAGATATTGATGTTTTTCGCTTTTATTTTTAAATTTTTAAAACTGTCATATCTTCGGTAAAAATGGAGATATTGATGTTTTTCGCTTTTTTTTTAATTTTTAAAACTGTCATATCTTCGTTAATAATGGAGATATTGATGTTTTTCGCTTTATTTTTAATTTTTAAAACTGTCATATCTTCGGTAAAAATGGAGATATTGATGTTTTTCGCTTTTTTTTTAATTTTTAAAACTGTCATATCTTCGTTAATAATGGAGATATTGATGTTTTTCGCTTTTATTTTTAAATTTTTAAAACTGTCATATCTTCGGTAAAAATGGAGATATTGATGTTTTTCGCTTTTTTTTTAATTTTTAAAACGGTCATATCTTCGTTAATAATGGAGATATTGATGTTTTTCGCTTTATTTTTAAATTTTTAAAACTGTCATATCTTCGGTAAAAATGGAGATATTGATGTTTTTCGCTTTTTTTTTAATTTTTCAAACTGTCATATCTTTGTTAATAATGGAGATATTGATGTTTTTCGCTTTTATTTTTAAATTTTTAAAACTGTCATATCTTCGGTAAAAATGGAGATATTGATGTTTTTCGCTTTTTTTTTAATTTTTAAAACGGTCATATCTTCGTTAATAATGGAGATATTGATGTTTTTCGCTTTTATTTTTAAATTTTTAAAACTGTCATATCTTCGGTAAAAATGGAGATATTGATGTTTTTCGCTTTTTTTTTAATTTTTAAAACTGTCATATCTTCGTTAATAATGGAGATATTGATGTTTTTCGCTTTTATTTTTAAATTTTTAAAACTGTCATATCTTCGGTAAAAATGGAGATATTGATGTTTTTCGCTTTTTTTTTAATTTTTAAAACTGTCATATCTTCGTTAATAATGGAGATATTGATGTTTTTCGCTCTTATTTTTTAATTTTTAAAACTGTCATATCTTCGGTAAAAATGGAGATATTGATGTTTTTCGCTTTTTTTTAATTTTTAAAACTGTCATATCTTCGTTAATAATGGAGATATTGATGTTTTTCGCTTTTATTTTTAAATTTTTAAAACTGTCATATCTTCGGTAAAAATGGAGATATTGATGTTTTTCGCTTTTTTTTTAATTTTTAAAACTGTCATATCTTTGTTAATAATGGAGATATTGATGTTTTTCGCTTTTATTTTTTAATTTTTAAAACTGTCATATCTTCGGTAAAAATGGAGATATTGATGTTTTTCGCTTTTTTTTTAATTTTTAAAACTGTCATATCTTCGTTAATAATGGAGATATTGATGTTTTTCGCTCTTATTTTTAAATTTTTAAAACTGTCATATCTTCGGTAAAAATGGAGATATTGATGTTTTTCGCTTTTTTTTTAATTTTTAAAACTGTCATATCTTCGTTAATAATGGAGATATTGATGTTTTTCGCTCTTATTTTTAAATTTTTAAAACTGTCATATCTTCGGTAAAAATGGAGATATTGATGTTTTTCGCTTTTTTTTTAATTTTTAAAACTGTCATATCTTCGTTAATAATGGAGATATTGATGTTTTTCGCTTTTATTTTTAAATTTTTAAAACTGTCATATCTTCGGTAAAAATGGAGATATTGATGTTTTTCGCTTTTTTTTAATTTTTAAAACGGTCATATCTTCGTTAATAATGGAGATATTGATGTTTTTCGCTTTTATTTTTAAATTTTTAAAACTGTCATATCTTCGGTAAAAATGGAGATATTGATGTTTTTCGCTTTTTTTTTAATTTTTAAAACTGTCATATCTTCGTTAATAATGGAGATATTGATGTTTTTCGCTTTTATTTTTAAATTTTTAAAACTGTCATATCTTCGGTAAAAATGGAGATATTGATGTTTTTCGCTTTTTTTTAATTTTTAAAACTGTCATATCTTCGTTAATAATGGAGATATTGATGTTTTTCGCTTTTATTTTTAAATTTTTAAAACTGTCATATCTTCGGTAATAATGGAGATATTGATGTTTTTCGCTTATATTTTTAAATTTTTAAAACTGTCATATCTTCGGTAAAAATGGAGATATTGATGTTTTTCGCTTTTTTTTTAATTTTTAAAACTGTCATATCTTCGTTAATAATGGAGATATTGATGTTTTTCGCTTTTATTTTTAAATTTTTAAAACTGTCATATCTTCGGTAAAAATGGAGATATTGATGTTTTTCGCTTTTTTTTAATTTTTAAAACTGTCATATCTTCGTTAATAATGGAGATATTGATGTTTTTCGCTCTTATTTTTTAATTTTTAAAACTGTCATATCTTCGGTAAAAATGGAGATATTGATGTTTTTCGCTTTTTTTTAATTTTTAAAACTGTCATATCTTCGTTAATAATGGAGATATTGATGTTTTTCGCTCTTATTTTTAAATTTTTAAAACTGTCATATCTTCGGTAAAAATGGAGATATTGATGTTTTTCGCTTTTTTTTTAAATTTTTAAAACTGTCATATCTTCGTTAATAATGGAGATATTGATGTTTTTCGCTTTTATTTTTAAATTTTTAAAACTGTCATATCTTCGGTAAAAATGGAGATATTGATGTTTTTCGCTTTTTTTTTAATTTTTAAAACTGTCATATCTTTGGTAATAATGGAGATATTGATGTTTTTCGCTTTATTTTTTAATTTTTTAAAACTGTCATATCTTCGGTAAAAATGGAGATATTGATGTTTTTCGCTTTTTTTTTAATTTTTAAAACTGTCATATCTTCGTTAATAATGGAGATATTGATGTTTTTCGCTTTATTTTTTAATTTTTAAAACTGTCATATCTTCGGTAAAAATGGAGATATTGATGTTTTTCGCTTTTTTTTTAATTTTTAAAACTGTCATATCTTCGATAATAATGGAGATATTGATGTTTTTCGCTTTTATTTTTAAATTTTTAAAACTGTCATATCTTCGGTAAAAATGGAGATATTGATGTTTTTCGCTTTTTTTTTAATTTTTAAAACTGTCATATCTTTGTTAATAATGGAGATATTGATGTTTTTCGCTTTTATTTTTTAATTTTTAAAACTGTCATATCTTCGGTAAAAATGGAGATATTGATGTTTTTCGCTTTTTTTTTAATTTTTAAAACTGTCATATCTTCGTTAATAATGGAGATATTGATGTTTTTCGCTTATATTTTTAAATTTTTAAAACTGTCATATCTTCGGTAAAAATGGAGATATTGATGTTTTTCGCTTTTTTTTAATTTTTAAAACTGTCATATCTTCGTTAATAATGGAGATATTGATGTTTTTCGCTTATTTTTAAATTTTTAAAACTGTCATATCTTCGGTAAAAAATCGGAGATATTGATGTTTTTCGCTTTTTTTTAATTTTTAAAACTGTCATATCTTCGTTAATAATGGAGATATTGATGTTTTTCGCTTTAATTTTTAATTTTTAAAACTGTCATATCTTCGGTAAAAATGGAGATATTGATGTTTTTCGCTTTTTTTTTAATTTTTAAAACTGTCATATCTTCGTTAATAATGGAGATATTGATGTTTTTCGCTCTTATTTTTAAATTTTTAAAACTGTCATATCTTCGGTAAAAATGGAGATATTGATGTTTTTCGCTTTTTTTTAATTTTTAAAACTGTCATATCTTCGTTAATAATGGAGATATTGATGTTTTTCGCTTTTATTTTTAAATTTTTAAAACTGTCATATCTTCGGTAAAAATGGAGATATTGATGTTTTTCGCTTTTTTTTTAATTTTTAAAACGGTCATATCTTCGTTAATAATGGAGATATTGATGTTTTTCGCTTTTATTTTTAAATTTTTAAAACTGTCATATCTTCGGTAAAAATGGAGATATTGATGTTTTTCGCTTTTTTTTTAATTTTTAAAACTGTCATATCTTCGTTAATAATGGAGATATTGATGTTTTTCGCTTTTATTTTTAAATTTTTAAAACTGTCATATCTTCGGTAAAAATGGAGATATTGATGTTTTTCGCTTTTTTTTTAATTTTTAAAACTGTCATATCTTCGTTAATAATGGAGATATTGATGTTTTTCGCTCTTATTTTTAAATTTTTAAAACTGTCATATCTTCGGTAAAAATGGAGATATTGATGTTTTTCGCTTTTTTTTTTAATTTTTAAAACTGTCATATCTTTGTTAATAATGGAGATATTGATGTTTTTCGCTTTTATTTTTTAATTTTTAAAACTGTCATATCTTCGGTAAAAATGGAGATATTGATGTTTTTCGCTTTTTTTTTAATTTTTAAAACTGTCATATCTTCGTTAATAATGGAGATATTGATGTTTTTCGCTCTTATTTTTAAATTTTTAAAACTGTCATATCTTCGGTAAAAATGGAGATATTGATGTTTTTCGCTTTTTTTTTAATTTTTAAAACTGTCATATCTTCGTTAATAATGGAGATATTGATGTTTTTCGCTTATATTTTTAAATTTTTAAAACTGTCATATCTTCGGTAAAAATGGAGATATTGATGTTTTTCGCTTTTTTTTTAATTTTTAAATCTGTCATATCTTCGTTAATAATGGAGATATTGATGTTTTTCGCTTTAATTTTAAATTTTTAAAACTGTCATATCTTCGGTAAAAATGGAGATATTGATGTTTTTCGCTTTTTTTTAATTTTTAAAACTGTCATTTGCTTTTAAAACTGTCATATCTTCGTTAATAATGGAGATATTGATGTTTTTCGCCTATATTTTTAAATTTTTAAAACTGTCATATCTTCGGTAAAAATGGAGATATTGATGTTTTTCGCTTTTTTTTAATTTTTAAAACTGTCATATCTTCGTTAATAATGGAGATATTGATGTTTTTCGCTTTTATTTTTAAATTTTTAAAACTGTCATATCTTCGGTAAAAATGGAGATATTGATGTTTTTCGCTTTTTTTTTAATTTTTAAAACGGTCATATCTTCGTTAATAATGGAGATATTGATGTTTTTCGCTTTTATTTTTAAATTTTTAAAACTGTCATATCTTCGGTAAAAATGGAGATATTGATGTTTTTCGCTTATTTTTTAATTTTTAAAACTGTCATATCTTTGTTAATAATGGAGATATTGATGTTTTTCGCTTTTATTTTTAAATTTTTAAAACTGTCATATCTTCGGTAAAAATGGAGATATTGATGTTTTTCGCTTTTTTTTAATTTTTAAAACTGTCATATCTTCGTTAATAATGGAGATATTGATGTTTTTCGCTTTTATTTTTAAATTTTTAAAACTGTCATATCTTCGGTAAAAATGGAGATATTGATGTTTTTCGCATTTTTTTTAATTTTTAAAACTGTCATATCTTCGTTAATAATGGGAGATATTGATGTTTTTCGCTCTTATTTTTTAATTTTTAAAACTGTCATATCTTCGGTAAAAATGGAGATATTGATGTTTTTCGCTTTTTTTAATTTTTAAAACTGTCATATCTTCGTTAATAATGGAGATATTGATGTTTTTCGCTTTATTTTTTAATTTTAAAAACTGTCATATCTTCGGTAAAAATGGAGATATTGATGTTTTTCGCTTATTTTTAAATTTTTAAAACTGTCATATCTTCGTTAATAATGGAGATATTGATGTTTTTCGCTTTTATTTTTAAATTTTTAAAACTGTCATATCTTCGGTAAAAATGGAGATATTGATGTTTTTCGCTTTTTTTTAATTTTTAAAACTGTCATATCTTCGTTAATAATGGAGATATTGATGTTTTTCGCTTTTATTTTTAAATTTTTAAAACTGTCATATCTTCGGTAAAAATGGAGATATTGATGTTTTTCGCTTTTTTTTAAATTTTTAAAACTGTCATATCTTCGTTAATAATGGAGATATTGATGTTTTTCGCTTTTATTTTTAAATTTTTAAAACTGTCATATCTTCGGTAAAAATGGAGATATTGATGTTTTTCGCTTTTTTTTTAATTTTTAAAACTGTCATATCTTCGTTAATAATGGAGATATTGATGTTTTTCGCTTATATTTTTAAATTTTTAAAACTGTCATATCTTCGGTAAAAATGGAGATATTGATGTTTTTCGCTTTTTTTTAATTTTTAAAACTGTCATATCTTCGTTAATAATGGAGATATTGATGTTTTTCGCTTTTATTTTTAAATTTTTAAAACTGTCATATCTTCGGTAAAAATGGAGATATTGATGTTTTTCGCTTTTTTTTTAATTTTTAAAACTGTCATATCTTCGTTAATAATGGAGATATTGATGTTTTTCGCTTTTGTTTTTTAATTTTTAAAACTGTCATATCTTCGGTAAAAATGGAGATATTGATGTTTTTCGCTTTTTTTTTAATTTTTAAAACTGTCATATCTTCGTTAATAATGGAGATATTGATGTTTTTCGCTTTATTTTTAAATTTTTAAAACTGTCATATCTTCGGTAAAAATGGAGATATTGATGTTTTTCGCTTTTTTTTAAATTTTTAAAACTGTCATATCTTCGTTAATAATGGAGATATTGATGTTTTTCGCTTTTATTTTTAAATTTTTAAAACTGTCATATCTTCGGTAAAAATGGAGATATTGATGTTTTTCGCTTTTTTTTTAATTTTTAAAACTGTCATATCTTCGTTAATAATGGAGATATTGATGTTTTTCGCTTTTATTTTTAAATTTTTAAAACTGTCATATCTTCGGTAAAAATGGAGATATTGATGTTTTTCGCTTTTTTTTTAATTTTTAAAACTGTCATATCTTCGTTAATAATGGAGATATTGATGTTTTTCGCTTTATTTTTAAATTTTTAAAACTGTCATATCTTCGGTAAAAATGGAGATATTGATGTTTTTCGCTTTTTTTTTAATTTTTAAAACTGTCATATCTTCGTTAATAATGGAGATATTGATGTTTTTCGCTTTTATTTTTAAATTTTTAAAACTGTCATATCTTCGGTAAAAATGGAGATATTGATGTTTTTCGCTTTTTTTTTAATTTTTAAAACTGTCATATCTTCGTTAATAATGGAGATATTGATGTTTTTCGCTTTATTTTTAAATTTTTAAAACTGTCATATCTTCGGTAAAAATGGAGATATTGATGTTTTTCGCTTTTTTTTTAATTTTTAAAACTGTCATATCTTCGTTAATAATGGAGATATTGATGTTTTTCGCTTTTATTTTTAAATTTTTAAAACTGTCATATCTTCGGTAAAAATGGAGATATTGATGTTTTTCGCTTTTTTTTTAATTTTTAAAACTGTCATATCTTCGTTAATAATGGAGATATTGATGTTTTTCGCTCTTATTTTTAAATTTTTAAAACTGTCATATCTTCGGTAAAAATGGAGATATTGATGTTTTTCGCTTTTTTTTAATTTTTAAAACTGTCATATCTTCGTTAATAATGGAGATATTGATGTTTTTCGCTCTTATTTTTAAATTTTTAAAACTGTCATATCTTCGGTAAAAATGGAGATATTGATGTTTTTCGCTTTTTTTTTAATTTTTAAAACTGTCATATCTTTGTTAATAATGGAGATATTGATGTTTTTCGCTCTTATTTTTTAATTTTTAAAACTGTCATATCTTCGGTAAAAATGGAGATATTGATGTTTTTCGCTTTTTTTTTAATTTTTAAAACTGTCATATCTTCGATAATAATGGAGATATTGATGTTTTTCGCTCTTATTTTTAAATTTTTAAAACTGTCATATCTTCGGTAAAAATGGAGATATTGATGTTTTTCGCTTTTTTTTTAATTTTTAAAACTGTCATATCTTCGATAATAATGGAGATATTGATGTTTTTCGCTCATATTTTTAAATTTTTAAAACTGTCATATCTTCGTTAATAATGGAGATATTGATGTTTTTCGCTTTATTTTTTAATTTTTAAAACTGTTATATCTTCGGTAAAAATGGAGATATTGATGTTTTTCGCTTTTTTTTTCATTTTTAAAACTGTCATATCTTCGTTAATAATGGAGATATTGATGTTTTTCGCTTTTATTTTTAAATTTTTAAAACTGTCATATCTTCGGTAAAAATGGAGATATTGATGTTTTTCGCTTTTTTTTAATTTTTAAAACTGTCATATCTTCGTTAATAATGGAGATATTGATGTTTTTCGCTCTTATTTTTAAATTTTTAAAACTGTCATATCTTCGGTAAAAATGGAGATATTGATGTTTTTCGCTTTTTTTTTAATTTTTAAAACTGTCATATCTTCGTTAATAATGGAGATATTGATGTTTTTCGCTCTTATTTTTAAATTTTTAAAACTGTCATATCTTCGGTAAAAATGGAGATATTGATGTTTTTCGCTTTTCTTTTAATTTTTAAAACTGTCATATCTTCGTTAATAATGGAGATATTGATGTTTTTCGCTAAATTTTTTAATTTTTAAAACTGTCATATCTTCGGTAAAAATGGAGATATTGATGTTTTTCGCTTTTTTTTTAATTTTTAAAACTGTCATATCTTCGTTAATAATGGAGATATTGATGTTTTCGCTTTATTTTTAAATTTTTAAAACTGTCATATCTTCGGTAAAAATGGAGATATTGATGTTTTTCGCTTTTTTTTTAATTTTTAAAACTGTCATATCTTCGTTAATAATGGAGATATTGATGTTTTTCGCTTTATTTTTAAATTTTTAAAACTGTCATATCTTCGGTAAAAATGGAGATATTGATGTTTTTCGCTTTTTTTAATTTTTAAAACGGTCATATCTTCGTTAATAATGGAGATATTGATGTTTTTCGCTAAATTTTTTAATTTTTAAAACTGTCATATCTTCGGTAAAAATGGAGATATTGATGTTTTTCGCTTTTTTTTTAATTTTTAAAACTGTCATATCTTCGTTAATAATGGAGATATTGATGTTTTTCGCTCTTATTTTTAAATTTTTAAAACTGTCATATCTTCGGTAAAAATGGAGATATTGATGTTTTTCGCTTTTTTTTTAATTTTTAAAACTGTCATATCTTCGTTAATAATGGAGATATTGATGTTTTTCGCTTTTTATTTTTAAATTTTTAAAACTGTCATATCTTCGGTAAAAATGGAGATATTGATGTTTTTCGCTTTTTTTTTAATTTTTAAAACGGTCATATCTTCGTTAATAATGGAGATATTGATGTTTTTCGCTCTTATTTTTAAATTTTTAAAACTGTCATATCTTCGGTAAAAATGGAGATATTGATGTTTTTCGCTTTTTTTTTTAATTTTTAAAACTGTCATATCTTCGTTAATAATGGAGATATTGATGTTTTTCGCTTTATTTTTAAATTTTTAAAACTGTCATATCTTCGGTAAAAATGGAGATATTGATGTTTTTCGCTTTTTTTTTAATTTTTAAAACTGTCATATCTTCGTTAATAATGGAGATATTGATGTTTTTCGCTCTTATTTTTTAATTTTTAAAACTGTCATATCTTCGGTAAAAATGGAGATATTGATGTTTTTCGCTTTTTTTTTTAATTTTTAAAACTGTCATATCTTCGTTAATAATGGAGATATTAATGTTTTTCGCTTTTATTTTTAAATTTTTAAAACTGTCATATCTTCGGTAAAAATGGAGATATTGATGTTTTTCGCTTTTATTTTTTAATTTTTAAAACTGTCATATCTTCGGTAAAAATGGAGATATTGATGTTTTTCGCTTTTTTTTTAATTTTTAAAACTGTCATATCTTCGTTAATAATGGAGATATTGATGTTTTTCGCTTTTATTTTTAAATTTTTAAAACTGTCATATCTTCGGTAAAAATGGAGATATTGATGTTTTTCGCTCTTATTTTTAAATTTTTAAAACTGTCATATCTTCGGTAAAAATGGAGATATTGATGTTTTTCGCTTTTTTTTTAATTTTTAAAACTGTCATATCTTCGTTAATAATGGAGATATTGATGTTTTTCGCTCTTATTTTTAAATTTTTAAAACTGTCATATCTTCGGTAAAAATGGAGATATTGATGTTTTTCCCTTTTTTTTTAATTTTTAAAACTGTCATATCTTTGTTAATAATGGAGATATTGATGTTTTTTCGCTTATTTTTTAATTTTTAAAACTGTCATATCTTCGGTAAAAATGGAGATATTGATGTTTTTCGCTTTTTTTTTAATTTTTAAAACTGTCATATCTTCGATAATAATGGAGATATTGATGTTTTTGCTCTTATTTTTAAATTTTTAAAACTGTCATATCTTCGGTAAAAATGGAGATATTGATGTTTTTCGCTTTTTTTTAATTTTTAAAACTGTCATATCTTCGATAATAATGGAGATATTGATGTTTTTCGCTCATATTTTTAAATTTTTAAAACTGTCATATCTTCGTTAATAATGGAGATATTGATGTTTTTCGCTTTATTTTTTAATTTTTAAAACTGTTATATCTTCGGTAAAAATGGAGATATTGATGTTTTTCGCTTTTTTTTTCATTTTTAAAACTGTCATATCTTCGTTAATAATGGAGATATTGATGTTTTTCGCTCTTATTTTTAAATTTTTAAAACTGTCATATCTTCGGTAAAAATGGAGATATTGATGTTTTTCGCTTTTTTTTAATTTTTAAAACTGTCATATCTTCGTTAATAATGGAGATATTGATGTTTTTCGCTTTATTTTTAAATTTTTAAAACTGTCATATCTTCGGTAAAAATGGAGATATTGATGTTTTTCGCTTTTTTTTTAATTTTTAAAACTGTCATATCTTCGTTAATAATGGAGATATTGATGTTTTTCGCTTTTATTTTTAAATTTTTAAAACTGTCATATCTTCGGTAAAAATGGAGATATTGATGTTTTTCGCTTTTCTTTTAATTTTTAAAACTGTCATATCTTCGTTAATAATGGAGATATTGATGTTTTTCGCTAAAATTTTTAATTTTTAAAACTGTCATATCTTCGGTAAAAATGGAGATATTGATGTTTTTCGCTTTTTTTTTAATTTTTAAAACTGTCATATCTTCGTTAATAATGGAGATATTGATGTTTTTCGCTCTTATTTTTAAATTTTTAAAACTGTCATATCTTCGGTAAAAATGGAGATATTGATGTTTTTCGCTTTTTTTTTTAATTTTTAAAACTGTCATATCTTCGTTAATAATGGAGATATTGATGTTTTTCGCTTTTATTTTTAAATTTTTAAAACTGTCATATCTTCGGTAAAAATGGAGATATTGATGTTTTTCGCTTTTTTTTAATTTTTAAAACGGTCATATCTTCGTTAATAATGGAGATATTGATGTTTTTCGCTAAAATTTTTAATTTTTAAAACTGTCATATCTTCGGTAAAAATGGAGATATTGATGTTTTTCGCTTTTTTTTTAATTTTTAAAACTGTCATATCTTCGTTAATAATGGAGATATTGATGTTTTTCGCTCTTATTTTTAAATTTTTAAAACTGTCATATCTTCGGTAAAAATGGAGATATTGATGTTTTTCGCTTTTTTTTTAATTTTTAAAACTGTCATATCTTCGTTAATAATGGAGATATTGATGTTTTTTCGCTTTTATTTTTAAATTTTTAAAACTGTCATATCTTCGGTAAAAATGGAGATATTGATGTTTTTCGCTTTTTTTTTTAATTTTTAAAACGGTCATATCTTCGTTAATAATGGAGATATTGATGTTTTTCGCTCTTATTTTTAAATTTTTAAAACTGTCATATCTTCGGTAAAAATGGAGATATTGATGTTTTTCGCTTTTTTTTTAATTTTTAAAACTGTCATATCTTCGTTAATAATGGAGATATTGATGTTTTTCGCTCTTATTTTTAAATTTTTAAAACTGTCATATCTTCGGTAAAAATGGAGAGTATTGATGTTTTTCGCTTTTTTTTTAATTTTTAAAACTGTCATATCTTCGTTAATAATGGAGATATTGATGTTTTTCGCTCTTATTTTTTAATTTTTAAAACTGTCATATCTTCGGTAAAAATGGAGATATTGATGTTTTTCGCTTTTTTTTTAATTTTTAAAACTGTCATATCTTCGTTAATAATGGAGATATTAATGTTTTTCGCTTTTATTTTTAAATTTTTAAAACTGTCATATCTTCGGTAAAAATGGAGATATTGATGTTTTTCGCTCTTATTTTTAAATTTTTAAAACTGTCATATCTTCGGTAAAAATGGAGATATTGATGTTTTTCGCTTTTTTTTTTAATTTTTAAAACTGTCATATCTTCGTTAATAATGGAGATATTGATGTTTTTCGCTCATATTTTTTAATTTTTAAAACTGTCATATCTTCGGTAAAAATGGAGATATTGATGTTTTTCGTTTTTTTTTAATTTTTAAAACTGTCATATCTTCGTTAATAATGGAGATATTGATGTTTTTCGCTCTTATTTTTTAATTTTTAAAACTGTCATATCTTCGGTAAAAATGGAGATATTGATGTTTTTCGCTTTTTTTTTAATTTTTAAAACTGTCATATCTTCGTTAATAATGGAGATATTAATGTTTTTCGCTTTTATTTTTAAATTTTTAAAACTGTCATATCTTCGATAAAAATGGAGATATTGATGTTTTTCGCTCTTATTTTTAAATTTTTAAAACTGTCATATCTTCGGTAAAAATGGAGATATTGATGTTTTTCGCTTTTTTTTTAATTTTTAAAACTGTCATATCTTCGTTAATAATGGAGATATTGATGTTTTCGCTTATATTTTTTAATTTTTAAAACTGTCATATCTTCGGTAAAAATGGAGATATTGATGTTTTTCGTTTTCTTTTAATTTTTAAAACTGTCATATCTTCGTTAATAATGGAGATATTGATGTTTTTCGCTTTTATTTTTTAATTTTTAAAACTGTCATATCTTCGTTAATAATGGAGATATTGATGTTTTTCGCTTTTATTTTTAAATTTTTAAAACTGTCATATCTTCGGTAAAAATGGAGATATTGATGTTTTTCGCTTTTATTTTTAATTTT